>CP139506.1:290732527-291332527 GCA_021014915.2 Artemisia tridentata subsp. tridentata
CTTTTAGTTGTATATGAAGAGGTTTTTGAACATTTTCTTAAAAGACTTTTAAACTGTTCTAACGATCATTTTATTAAAACCATGTAAAACGGGTTTCTTATAATAAACTATTATGAACCTTCTAGTATTGGACCTACTGATATTGACCTCCTGATAATGAACCCCTGCATCTATCTCCTGTCTTGAACCCTGATATGAACCCTGATATGATACCTGACATTTGATACCTGAGACTTGACACCTGATACTTGACACCCGAGACTTGATACCTGACCTTGACCCACAGTTTGAGACTACGAGTCACCCACTAGGCATGAGGGTTTCATGTCCATGTCATTGATGCCCCGGTGGCATGACTCTAGGGCAGGAGAGTGATGTCCTGTCCCGTCCCCGACCTGATTTGATTTGTTATGTAGAGGAAGACCCTGTGGCCTGCGGGGGCGCATGGATGCATCCTAGACATGTCCTGATTTGTTATATTTCCTGTTATATCCTGGTGACTGACGAGTGTGTGCGATACACGTCTTTCACAACCCTGGGAGAACGCGTCTCCAACCCCTGGAGGTATCCCCTCACCCTGTTCCTGGTATGCTGAGGTCACCCCTCCATACACCCTGATATATGTGATTTGATTTGATATGTTTGGGCTCGTAGAGGATTTCTGTTCTCCTGAAACCTTGTAACCTTATGACCTGTTACTTGACCTGATACTTGACCTGACTTTGGACTTGACTTGATTTGACTTGGGATTGTGGTGGGTTCTGGTTTCATTTACTTTCACCATTGTAATCATTCTAAATTCCTGGTATGTCTTCATAACTCTTTTGTACTCCTTGTCCTGACTCTTGTTACACCTGGTATTATTTCTTTTACTTTATTATTCCGTTACTACTGCTTTGTTTCCGTTATATCTGTTCACTGAGCTCTCGTAGCTCAGCCGCATTTCTTTTCCTGCGGCAGGTACATTTAAGCTAGGAGCTGGGTTTAGCTTGGGATGAGAGCAACTTGTGTGAAGTTTAGACCTTGTCATTCTAGTGTGATCATTTGGATATTATTTCTGTTATGCCATTGTTTGGGCATTTTGGATTCTATTTTGTACTTCATTATTTCTGTCTTGCACTTGATATAAGTCGTGTTGACTTATCTTCCTTTGAATTTTAATGTTAAGGCTCCCGCCATTTTATTTCTTGAATGCTTGTATCTGATATGAAACCATGTATTTGTGACATCTTTACCCTTGTCGGGTTGGGGTGTTACAATAGGAGTGTCAACTGCATCACTTGATTAAAATCCAAATTTCTTCAATATTTCATTTGCATATTTGGATTGATTAATAAAGATGCCTCCGGGACTTTGAGATATTTGCAAACCCAAGAAGAACGACATTTGTCCCATCATAGACATTTGAAACTTAGAACTCATCTCATTAGAAAACCTATCACATTCCCTAGGATCAGAAGAGGAAAAGATGATGTCATCTACATAAATCTGAACAAGAAGCAGATGTTTGCCTGATTTCCTAGTAAATAGTGTAGGATCAACAACACCTTTGGAAAAACCATTACCCAGAAGAAACTTTGATAAAGTATCATACCACGCCCTGGGTGCTTGCTTTAGCCCATATAGAGCCTTCTTCAAACGGTAGACGTGAGTAGGATGACCAGGATCCACAAAACCTTCTGGTTGACTGACATAGACTTCTTCCTTCAGATCACCGTTTAGAAATGCTGTCTTTACATCCATTTGGTAGACAATCATATTCTGACTGGCAGAATTAGCTAGAAAGATTCTGATGGCTTCAATTCTAGCAACCGGAGCAAATGATTCTTCAAAGTCTATGCCCTCTTCTTGTCGGTACCCCTTCGCAACAAGCCATGCCTTATTCTTTAAAACATCACCGTGCTCATCGAGTTTCACTTTAAAGATCCACTTTAGAGCGATAACCATTGCACACTCTGGAGGAGGCACTAATTCCCAAACTTCAAGTCGATCAAACTCATGAATTTCATCTTGCATAGCAGTATACCAACTATCTTTAGACATGGCTTCTTTGACGTCTTTTGGCTCGACTTTAGAGAGTACGAAATTAAAGAAGCACCGTAGTGCATCGGTGGCAAGTTGCTTTCGAGTGGATACCGGATGAGACGGATTACCAATGATGTTGTCAATTGGATGATCATTGGTCCATTTTATGAGATGATCATGTGGTTGAGGGTTTTGAACTGATGTTGCTGTGTTGTGATCTCCTGAAGATGTATCAGTGGATGACTCAGGAGCAAATACATTTTCAAATGGAACATCATCAACAGGAGCAAAAGGATTCACATCAAAAGAATTATCTTCTGCAGAACCTTGCTGTACCGAAGAAGACTGAATATTTGATGATGAGGGCGATTGACTGGCAGATGGTGCATCTTGAGTAATTGAGACAGACACAGATGGACCTTCTGAGTTAGGTGGAACTTGAGCATCAGCAACTGGAGGTACATGTGGAGCTTCAGTTGCAGCATTACCCGTTGGTGGCTCAAAATATTCGTCAAACATCGAATCAAATAACTTCTTCAACTCATCACTGGTGGGAGGTACATAAGGAACTACTGTTAGAGTTAATGTTTAACTTTTAATATATGTATGTCCGGTTTCGAACCCGAGACTCGGGATTGCACACAATAACGTGAGAGTTCCAATGGTTGAATAATTAAATATATTTTATGTATTTATTTATTCATTTCACAAACAAAATACTTAACGACAGTTAGGACTTAACGGGGTTAAAGATAACGACCGTTAAAGGACTAATTGTGCAAAAGGGAGTTGCAAGAATCTAGAAACCCATCTTATGGGTTGGATCGTCCGAATGGGTTCTTTAGGGCCTAGGGTCGGTTTGGTTAGCTTGGGGACAAAGCTAGGGTTAGCCTATAAATACAATTCACTTGTATTTGTTAATCCCTAATCTTGAATCCCTAACTATAGCCAAACTTCTTCTCCTCTCTCCCTCTTAGCTCCAACGATTGTCCCTCTTTTTAAGTTCACTAGAACTTGGTCGATTCAAGTAAAGCTAATCAAGTGTTTGGTTGTTGGTGATATTGAACCTAGCTTTTCCCATTGGAACGCTAGATTACGTGTGTACAAGAACGAGAAACTAGCTTATTTTAGCTAGTGTGTTTGGTGTTAGTCGATCCATATATAATCCCAATTAGGGTTTATATATCTTGTTCTTGTTGAAGAGATTCCTTGTTCTTGCTAGGAATCAATAAGGTACGTGTCTATTTAGTTTAATTAATTACTTGTTCTTGTAGATCTTTCCGCTGTGTGTTCTTGATGACATTATGTGTTTATAGTTTTTATATGATTCACATATTCCAACAGTGGCATCATGAGCCTCATTTTGAACTTGTAATTAATTACTAAAACCTAAAAATTGAATCTTGATTAGATACATGCTATTTAGTTTCTAGGGTTTGATCTAAAAACCCTAATTTGTTCCAAGTGGGTCGACACCCACATGGTTATTTTTTAGGGTTTAGTTTTTCTATTAAAACTTGTAGAAACCCTAGGATTTCATGAAATTTTTTTAGGGATTAATTAGTGAATACCGTATGTGATGTCATTAATTAATTAGAGACATACAAGATATTGACATAATAATATGGACTACATGATTATGTGATCAATATGGAATCCATGACAAAATCTTGCATATTTTGTCATGGTATGATTTGTATGTTTGATTGAATTATTTGCTACATGATTTGTATAATAAATCTTAAATTGGGGAAGACCTTGATATATATTAATTAATAAGTTATGTGCAATGTGGTATCTAATTAACCAAAACTTACGCGGCCAAGTTATTTGGCGTCTGTGGACCATTGGGCACAATGAGCTCGAAAACCAATGGGAGTTTTGTTAATTACATACATTTAAAATTTCACATAGAATTAATATTAGGATTTATTGGAAAAGGTTTGCATGTGGCTATATGATATCGTTGATGATCATATATTTGTTATTATGTGTTTATTTATTTTTTGTAATTACTTGATCTTTTGTGTTTAATATTATGATGGATTGTAACTACAAAAGAGGGTAATTTTCAAATAAAAAGTAAATAAGACTAATAACTATGAAACCTTTGTAGTAATTTTATTTATTGCCAAGTCTTATGTGCCGATAGTGGTTCGCTTCGCACGGTAATTTGCTCCCAGGCGAGACTAGCAATTAATAAATTACTACATAAAATTGTTTTAGCAAGAAAATCATATTTTTTTAGTTGATTGATTGCGACTGTACAAAAGTGGTTGAAGCGGCGGACCTATTATTGACAAACTATAAAGTGGGTATAAGGTTGGTTCGCATTAAATTGTGACCTTAAAGGGGCGCGTTTTTAATTAGCTTCGGCGGACGTTTGCCCCTCTGCTCGCCTGTGCGTCAATAATAGACTTACTAAGTACACCATGAAAAAGTACAAAGCATCTTAAGGCAATGTTGTAATTTGCTCAACGCCTCAATTAAAAACTTTGATGATTTGAGCTTACGAATGAGTAAACAGTTTTGTAGAAAATTTATATGATACAAAGATGAATGCATGACATCTTTGTACATATTTTTTGATAACATACATAAAAAATTTAATACCCTTAAAATTTAAGTAATATGCCAACCAACTACAAAAAGAAACGCCTAAGGTACATCCTACATCACAAGCAGCCAAAGCTGAATGTGATGTTTTCAAAGGGTGGTTACCTAAGGGTAAATTGAGTACTTTCATTGCTAGCATCCAAAGCTGAATGCAATGAAACGACGTCAATTTACAAGTTTCCTAAGTTGGTGAACTTAATTGGGCACTTTCATTACTAGCAGCCAAAGCGGATGTAATGGGACGGCGCCAAGGCATAAAGATTTGGGGATGAAACATGCTTACATTTTGCAACTGATGTTGGCAATATAATGTAAGTCCCATGATTTCTAGGAATTGCAATTGGATATTGGCAATTGGGTAATCCCGTACCTTATTGAGCACTTTCATTGCTAGCAGCCAAAGCTGATGTAATGAAACGGCGTCAATTAGGATCCTAGTTTTCAGTGAAAATTAAATGGTTATTTAACCAATGGGTGTTTAATTTTCTTGAAAAGTTTAATTATCTAAAATACTAATTATTGAACTTTTTCTGTAGAAATGGCCCAACCCGAAAACACTCCAAACATTACCTCCGCTTTTAAAATGATGATTGAAAAGGAGAAATTGACTGGGACGAAAAACTTTAACGATTGGTATCGTAATCTAAGGCTTGTACTTAGGATAGCCAAACGTTATGAGTGTCTTAGTGAGCCTCTTCTAGAAGCTCCTCCTGCTGACTCTCCTAATGAAATACTTAGGGAGTACAACGAAGTTTATGACAAGCACAATGATGCGGCTTGTCTCATGCTATCGGGGATGGATCCTCAGCTGGTAAAACAGTTTAAGAATTATGGTCCGATGAGCATGATTGAGGAACTCAGACGTATGTTTGAGAAACCTCCAATGGCTGAGTTGTATGATGTGCCTGACAATATAGGCAAGTGCAAGCAGGAAGCAACAACACCCGTAAGTACCCATGTGCTTGAAATGAAAGGTTATCTTGACTAATTGGATGCACTTGGATGCGGGTATGTGGAAGATGTTAAAGTTGGCCTCATCAACAAATCCCTCAATGAGGAATTGTATGGTGACTTCGTGCGCAACTTTAACATGCATTGCAAGGGGAAGACATTTTCTGACTTGCATGAAATGCTCATTGAACATGAGAAAGGACTCGCTAAGAAAGCTCCTACACCTGCTGTTATGGCGATTAGAGGTGGTAGGGTAGCTAAGCCTGGTAAACCGCGTAATGTGAACAAGAAGGGTAAAGGGAAAGCTGACAAAGGAAAACAGGTCGTGATCCATCAGCAGAAGCCCAAGAAGCAGAATCCTCCTCCCAAGAAGGATTATCCTAAAAAGGATACGGTTGCTTGTCACCACTGCAACACTCCTGGACATTGGAAGAGGGACTGTCCATTGCTGCTTGAGGAGTGTCGCAAGAATAAGAATGCCAAGGCTGGGCAGGGCGCCAGCACTTCAGGTATTTTTTTGGTTGAATTATTTTCCTTTCCTCGTAAGCAAAATGCCTGGATATATGATACAGGATGTGGTACTCACATTTGTAATACATCGCAGGGGCTTAGAGGAATAAAGAAGCTGAACTATGGGGAATGCTACTTGTATGTCGGCAACGGTATACGTGCAGTAGTGGAGGCCATAGGGACTTTTGATCTAGTTTTACCTTCGGGTTTGATTTTAGTTTTAGACAATTGTCATTACGCACCTTCTATTGTTAGAGGTGTCGTTTCGGTTTCTTTATTGTTGGATAATGGTTTTGAACATGCTTTTAATAATAATGGAATTTCTGTTTCTTTAAATTCTGTTTTTTATTTTAATGCTATTCCATTAGATGGTGTGTTTGAAATTGATATGAATAATCATGCATCCAACAAAAATAATTCTGTGTATAGCATCGGAAATAAGAGAGTCAAGTCTAACTTGGACTCGTCTTATTTATGGCACTGTCGTCATGCTCATAAAGGCAAGAAACGCATGGAAAGGCTGCAACACGATGGGCTTTTACAAAATGTCAAAGATGATTCGTTTGACAAATGCGAGTCTTGCATATCTGGGAAGATGACAAAGAAAACTTTTCATAGCAATATGGAAAAGGCTTTGGATCTACTTGGATTGATACACACGGATGTGTGTGGTCCACTTAGACACGTGTCAAAGCGAGGTGCTACCTACTTCTTGACCTTCACAGATGACTATAGTCGTTATGGTTATGTTTATTTACTTAAACATAAACATGAAGTCTTTGAGACATTCAAGGTTTTTAAAAATGAAGTAGAATTACAACTCGGAAAGAAGATTAAGGCCCTTCGATCCGATCGTGGTGGTGAGTACTTAGGCCAAGAGTTTAAGGATTATCTAAATGAGTGTGGCATTGTTCAACAACTCACTTCTCCTTATATGCCACAGCAAAATGGTGTATCTGAAAGGAGAAATCGTATCTTGTTAGATATGGTACGATCCATGTTTAATCTTACAACTCTTCCCTTATCCTTTTGGGATTATGCTCTTGAAACGGCTGTTCACATATTGAATAGGATTCCAACTAAGAAGGTTGATAAGACTCCATATGAAGTATGGACTGGAAAAGCTCCCAACTTTTCTTACTTAAAGGTTTGGGGTTGTGAGGCGTTTGTTAAACATGACTCACCTGACAAACTCCAACAAAGATCTGTTAAGTGTATCTTCGTAGGATACCCTAAGGAAACAAAGGGTTACTACTTTTACTTCCCACCTGAAAATAAGGTCATCGTGTCTAGGTACGGTGAATTTCTTGAGGATAATCTAATATCTCAAGAAATCAGTGGGAGAGTATATGATCTTGAAAATGATCATGAAGATATGTCACCTTCTGAAGGCACTAACACACTTCCTGTGGAACCTGAAAGTTTAGGTCCTCCACCAGAAGTTGATGTGGTACCCATCCGTAGATCTTCAAGATCTACAAAGGCTCCTGACCGCCTATGTTTAAACATAGAGGATGAGGAAACTATACTAGGGGATCATCTTGATGAACCAACTAGTTATAGGGATGCCATTAATAGTCCTGAAAAGGATAAATGGCAGGTAGCCATGGATGGGGAAATGCAATCCATGAAAGACAATAAAGTCTGGATTGAAGTAGACCTTCCACCCAATGCTAAGGTAGTTGGGTGTAAGTGGCTCTTCAAAAAGAAGACAGACATGGATGGCAATGTACACACCTATAAAGCTCGTTTGGTAGCCAAGGGTTTTACCCAAACATACGGTGTTGACTATGAGGAGACATTTTCTCCTGTGGCCGACATTAGAGCTATTAGGATTCTTATAGCCATAGCTGCCTACTATGACTATGAGATTTGGCAAATGGATGTCAAAACCGCCTTTCTGAATGGTCGCCTAGATGAAGATATCTATATGGCGCAACCTGAGGGGTTTGTGAATCCACAATTTCCTGAGCGTGTATGCAAGCTTCAGAGATCCATTTATGGATTGAAGCAAGCATCAAGGCAATGGAATAAGAAATTTGATGAGGAAATCAAGAAGTTTGGATTTACTCAAAATTTCGATGAGCCATGTGTATACCACAAAGTTAGTGGGAGTAACACTACTTTTCTTGTCCTATATGTCGATGACATATTAATCATGGGAAATCACATACCTAGTCTTGATGAAGTTAAGAATTATCTATGTGATTGTTTTTCCATGAAGGATTTAGGAGAAGCAGCGTATATCCTTGAAATCAAGATCTATAGAGACAGATCTAAGCGGTTGATCAGTTTAAGCCAAAGTGCTTACATGGATAAAATATTGAAGAGATTCAATATGCAAAATTCCAAGAAGGGATATTTGCCCATGCAAGTAGAACATGGCTTAAGTAGCGAAATGTGTGCTTCTACACCTGAAGAGGTGGCATACATGAAGAAAGTTCCGTATGCTTCGGCAGTAGGATCTATCATGTATGCAGTTAGATGTACAAGGCCAGATGTGGCATTCGCACAAAATTTAACCCGTCGTTATCAGCAAAATCCAGGGAAAGATCACTGGCATGCTGTTAAGAACATTCTTAAGTATTTAAGGAATACTAAAGATATGTTTCTTGTTTTTGGGGGAAATCCAGACGCAGAACTGAATATTACAGGTTTCTGCGATGCGTCCTTTCAGACTGATAAAGATGATACGAAGTCTCAGACGGGTTACGTTTTTGTCATAAATGGAGGAGCTGTAGACTGGAAGAGTAAAAAGCAGAGTACAACGGCCATGTATGCTACAGAAGCTGAGTATATTGCTGCATCGGAAGCTGCACAAGAAGCTGTTTGGATAAGGAAATTTATTTCGGATCTTGGAGTGATGCCGTCAAATAAATTACCTATAAATGTGTATTGCGACAACTCTGCTGCAATCACATTCGCCAATGAACCTGGAGTTATGAAAGGCGCCAGACACTTTAAAAGAAAGTATCACTATGTTCGAGAACAAGTCGAACAAGGAGAAATCAAAGTACTCAAAGTTCACACAGATGAGAATCTGGCTGATCCTTTTACGAAGGCATTACCTAAGGAAACGTTTACTCGACATGCTAAGGGTATTGGTCTTCGTATGCCAGAGAGTTTCATGTAAATCTGTTGATTTAGTATATTTGGATAGGGACGTGTAAACAATTATTATTTTAATAAAATAAAGTGCGGATAACGTTTATTATCATTATTAATATTTGTGTCCTATATTTGCATGTTTAAATCCGTGAATAAAATTAATTTATTCTAAATAGTCCGTTGTCAATTAATAATATGGGAATATTATTGAACTAAGACAAATGTGAGGATTGGTAGAATGTACTGTAAGGTTGAGACACCAATGTCACATGATATTCAATATTGGATAAATTGAATATAGGACTTATCCCAACTACATGATTATACTTTATGGATCATAGTCATCAAGTATATCATGAATATTTATCCTCAGACTTGAGATGCCAGGTAACTGCCGAAAGGTAGTCTAACGCTATCCGTAAAAGGTAGTTATAAGGGCTATTTTTGGAAGTGATGCGAAGTTCGAGGGTTATGCTCCCATTCAATAAAGGATTTGTTCCTTCAACTTTGTGTTGAAGTTTAATACTGCTTGGCCACTCGTAGGATTGACGAGATGTTTGCGTGCGCACGCCCAAAGTCTATCTGGAAGACGTTCAGATGTTTTGGTAATCTTGATCAATTATGTATAAACGAGAAACTACTGTTAATTATGGAATGACAAAGATCCATATCCAAATTAACGCGGTATTAGCAACAAAAGGATAAGTATGATGATTAAATCATCACGTGGTTTTTTCCAGGAAAACCATAATCGGATCGAGCTGGGGGCATTGGGATCTGTTAAGCTAGACTAGCCCATGTCATTACTATATTAATAGTTATCCAAGTGGGAGCTGTTAGAGTTAATGTTTAACTTTTAATATATGTATGTCCGGTTTCGAACCCGAGACTCAGGATTGCACACAATAACGTGAGAGTTCCAATGGTTGAATAATTAAATATATTTTATGTATTTATTTATTCATTTCACAAACAAAATACTTAACGACAGTTAGGACTTAACGGGGTTAGAGATAATGACCGTTAAAGGACTAATTGTGCAAAAGGGAGTTAGAAGAATCTAGAAACCCATCTTATGGGTTGGATTGGCCGAATGGGTTCTTTAGGGCCTAGGGTCGGTTTGGTTAGCTTGGGGACAATGCTAGGGTTAGCCTATAAATACAATTCACTTGTATTTGTTAATCCCTAATCTTGAATCCTTAACTATAGCCAAACTTCTTCTCCTCTCTCCCTCTTAGCTCCAACGATCGGCTCTCTTTTTAAGTTCACTAGAACTTGGTCTATTCAAGTAAAGCTAATCAAGTGTTTGGTTGTTAGTGATCTTGAACCTAGCTTTTCCCATTGGAACGCTAGATTACGTGTGTACAAGAACGAGAAACTAGCTTATTTTAGCTAGTGTGTTTGGTGTTAGTCGATCCATATATAGTCCCAATTAGGGTTTATATATCTTGTTCTTGTTGAAGAGATTCCTTGTTCTTGCTAGGAATCAATAAGGTACGTGTCTATTTAGTTTAATTAATTACTTGTTCTTGTAGATCTTTCCGCTGCGTGTTCTTGATGACATTATGTGTTTATAGTTTTTATATGATTCACATATTCCAACAACTACAGGCGTGGGATTCTATACAAGACCTGAACTAATTGTTCCAGGTGTCAATAGATTAGGTGTGGGTCCAGAACTGGTTTGTCCAGGAGCCGTTTGCTCAGTCAGCTCATCGAATGTAACGTGAATAGTTTCCATGATTTGTCGGGTTCTCTTTTTGTAGATTCTATATCCCTTACGATCTGGTGCATACCAAACGAAGAAACCTACGTCTGCATTAGCTTTTAGCTTTCCCAAATCTTGACCATCATTTTTCGGATAGCACAAAGCACCGAACACTCGAAGAAAGGAAAGATCTGGTTTCTTACCATGTAACAGCTTGTAAGGAGTTTTGTTGTGAAGACTGTGTATCAAGGAACGGTTTTGGGTGTAACACGCAGTAGCAATTGCTACTGCACAAAGAAACATCGAAGCCTTAGAATATATTAGCATAGTTCTTGCAGCTTCCACTAGAGTACGATTTCGTCTTTCAACAACACCGTTTTGCTGAGGAGTGCGTGCAACACTTTTCTGATGAGTTAATCCAATATCTTCATAAAATTGACTGAGGTGTTGGTTAACAAACTCAGTTCCATTGTCCGTCCGGATGATTCTGACAGTTTTGTTCAGCCTTACTTGTAACTGCTAGATTAGTTTAATGATAACCTCTGGAGTTTCATCCTTTGTTCTCAAAAACTTTACCCATGTAAACCGAGAGTAGTCGTTCACCACCACCAGAACATACTTTTTTTCATTGATACTCTGCACTCTCATTGGTCCGCACAGATCCATGTGAAGGGTGTGAAGAACTTCCATGATGGTATTGATGTTTTTAGGTTTGTGAGTATGTTTCTTGCTTTTGCCCGATTGACATGCAAAGCAAAGATGATCTTTCTCAAAATTTAGTCTGGGCATGCCTTGTACAAGATCCTTGCGAGACAAGTCATTTATGGTGCCGAAGTTCAAGTGATTCAAACGACGGTGCCAAAGCCATGATTTAGTCTTCGAAGCCTTTGAAAGCAAGCATATAGGAGAGGACCTCATCATTTCTTCAATTGAGATGGTGTATAAATTGGTGCCACGACTGCCTTTAAGAAGATCAACACCATCCAACTCTCTGACGAAACAAGTGTGTTTTCTGAAAGCAACTTCAAGATCGGAGTCACAAAATTGACCAACAGAAAACAAGTTATGTCCTAGTCCTTCCACATAGTATACCCGGGAAATTACACTGTCGCCAAACACATAATCTCCGTAACCCATAGTTGCCCCAAAATGGTCGTTCCCAAATCTAACTGTCCCGATAAACTTTTTCACGAAATTATTGAGCCGTGAGCGATCCCCAGTCATATGTTTTGAGCAACCTGAGTCCAAATACCAAAGGACAATTTGTACGACCTGCATTTGAAAACAGACAACGATGGATAACTGAAAAATGTGGATCCCCACGTACCGCTGGGGTCCGTTTGGTTAACACACACAAATTCTGGAACTACAGGTTTCATAGATGCAACTGTATTTACAGTGGAAATTACATTAGAAGAAGCAATTGACCGAGTAGTAGGGCATTATGTCACTAAAGGAAACATTCGACCAGTTGGTTTCCATTCCTTAACCTTCACTACTTTATGGTTATTCAATTTAGTTAAGGGGCACTGATCTCCTAAAGTGAGCTTCCTTCCAGTGGGTCTCCATTGATACCCGACATTAGCAAACATTTTTCCTGTTGCCTTCCAAACTTTCTTACTTGTTTCAGTTTTCCTAACATTCTTAACATGGGGTTGTACA
The DNA here is from genome assembly GCA_021014915.2 of Artemisia tridentata subsp. tridentata. Classification (NCBI taxonomy): domain Eukaryota; kingdom Viridiplantae; phylum Streptophyta; class Magnoliopsida; order Asterales; family Asteraceae; genus Artemisia; species Artemisia tridentata. The sequence goes on from CP139506.1 coordinate 290,745,108, forward strand.
GGAGACATAAAAAATGACACAACACTATCATCATGATTAGCAAAAATTAAACATTCGTTACATGTTTTACAGACAACATTAGAATTCGAATTAATTACAGTACTTTTGATACTAGAATCAACACGATTCATTCTACTCATTGCAAATTTATTGTTCCTAAGTTGGGCTTCAACTTTCTTCTCGTGACGACTCTTAGCCAGCGCAGTCCTATCTTTTCTTGCATTGCCTCTAGGCTTTGACCCGCTAGCTTTGGTGTCACATTTTACTCCTGTAGAAGTAATGATGGGAACATTAGTTTGTTTTACTATCATTTGCTTTCCTGACTTTGATGTGCTGGGTTCTGATGTTCTCAGTGATAGATCAAAGGTTACGTGCTTGTTTTTAGTCGTAGATGATGATGCAACAAATCTATCTCTTTTGTTATCAATCTTAGGGCCAGTGCCAATGACGTACTCTAAAAATTCCTAGAGACCTTTTAGTGAGGAAGCAGGCATCCACAACTGCTTTATCAAGTGGTTTTTCTATCCTATCCTCCTCTACAATCTCACGAAGTATATCCAGGCTATCCTTAAGGTGATTGAGATAAATTTGATGGGCAGACCTATTGTTCCTAAGGGGAATTGGAATAGGCACAACATCAACATCATACTTTCTAACAACAGAAACCTTTGGAGCAACATTATCACAAGTGCCAATTGGCATTTTCCCTTTCACCAGAGTCTTAAGATTCTCAATTTCATTTAACAAAGAAGTTATCTTTTCATTATGACTGTTTCATGTGACTTTAATTGAGTCATATAACTCTTTGTAATGCTGTTTGATTTTTGAATTTTCAGCTCGAAAACACTCATTTTCATAGTGTAACTTATTGATAGTGTCCTGATAGTGAAAATTCTAAGAATCCAAAGACGATGGTTTATTGGTGCCAATTGCTTCACTCTTATTTGACTTTAATTGGGCAATTTGAGCCCTCAACTGTCGAATCGTGTTAGTGTGAGCTTGAATTTTTTCATCACGTTTACTCAATTCAAAATATGTATCAAATTCAGGAGCATCCAGAGATGTCTTGGCATTTGATATTTTACATTTTTCTTCTAAGTGTTGATATTTAATTAATTGTAAATTAAGATGATCAACTTCTAGTTTTGAAAAACGCTTGACCATGTTATCATGGTCATCATTTTGAATTTTCTCTTGCAGTTTCAAATTCTCCCCCTCAAGCTCAACAACACGATTCTGGGTAACATTCAATGCAATAGAATACTCATGAAATTGACAGGTAGTTAAAGTAGAATCAGTGGCAGTATAAAATATATCCTGTGCAATACATCTAGCAATCAAATTCTCATTGGTGATGAGAATGTTCTTTCTCTCAATCTCACGGCTCTTAAGTTCTATATCATTTTGAGCTACCTCGTTTTCCATATCTTTAAACACTACTTTCATTTCATTGACTTCAGTTTCAAGAGTGTTTTGCATTCCTTCAAACTGTTCCTTGAGTAATTTAAAGAATGGAATGACCTCAGTTAAGTAACACCTTTTTGTCTGTTCAAAACCCCTTTCCCCCTCAGTAATTCCGGTTGGTGTAATTCTCTTCTTACATGTTTTATCAAAATCAGCAAATAGTTGACAAAGTACATATATTCTAACTAAGGTTTTACATTTAGTAGGAAGAGTCAAAGGAACCAAATGCTTAGATGTATTGGGAGGATACACCGTCGCAGCTGCAATTTTCCTAAGGGATTGAGTTTTGGCTTCAAGCTCATCAGCCTTTCTCTTTTCCATATCTAAAGACCAAAATATTTGTTCAGGCGTTAACTTCTTTTGATGTGCAAACACAGTCAATCGATTCTCCTCATAATAATCATGGGGTTTTACTATTATTCGATTGGCTATGCATTTGGGATCCTTCATTTTCTCATTCATTCTTTCTCTATTTCTCACATCTATCTCATTACTCTCTTCTAAAGATGAAACATCAGGTGGGGCATGACTAGGCATAATCATCACATTGGCATCATATAAGGCAAGTTGGGCTACTTTAGCTTTCCTAAGGAGAGCTAATTTAGGTTCACCTACATTACTTTCACTATGCTTATCACACAACTTTTTGTGCTTTTGAAGCATTTGAACCGTTTGTCTAGATTGGTCTTGCGTGTACAACTTATTTTCAAGCTTATTCTTTAAGGTTTTAAGTCTTGAGAAATCATTTAAGAGTTGTGTTTCTTTTTCCTTGAAATCTTGTTTTAGTGTATTTACGTGCTTTAGGGCCTCTTATTTTTGTTTAACAGTCTGATCCAGCTGTTTTTGCAAAGAATTCAACTCTTGTTTTAATGTTTCCTCCCTTAAATTACGCTCATTTATAAGTGTACGCATTTGACTATCCATTTTCTGCTCATGTTCAGTTAGTTCAAATTTAGCACGTTGTTCATAAATTGCCACCTGATCTTTATATATGTTTAGTCTAGTGGTCAAGGTGTCATCAGGGACAAACTCAGTTTTTTCATGCCACTCACAAGCATTATCTACCACACAGGCATTATCTACAACACAAGCAATATTTTCAACAAAAGGTGCACCACCTTGTACATCAGACATGTTGTTGTGATTCACATATTGTTCATATGGAATAATATTACTATTTCCCATGTCAACAGTATCTGAATCAACCCCATCTGTCTGTTGTACTTCGTTGGGAATCTTTTGTTTATCAACTACGTTATATGTGTCATAAAGCTTTAGTACCTCAGAAATCACAGATGCATTGGAGGAACCAGCTTGTTGAGGTGATGAGACAACAGAGGACAAATTAGCCATGAGGATTGTTTGAGCTGTTGGTTCATCATCCACATCAGAGTCAAAAGCATCACAATCATCAGCTTTGAATATGTTGGGATCATTAAGTGCATGGTCCTGAACTGGCTGTTCGTCCACATCGGCATCAAAATTATTTCCCCCATCGCCAGCAAGAAACAGCATTTCTTCTTCGTCCAACACAGCTCCATTCTCTTGAGCCTGCATCAACAACATCTTGTCCTTGAAATAGTATGAGTTCTGAGGACGTTTTGGTTGATTGCAGTTTCTGGCAATGTGTCAAAGTCCACCATAATTATAACACTTGGGCTGTTTCCCCTGCCCCTGATTTGCATTCCCTACTCTGATCTGCACATTACCTCAACCCATGTTCCTTTGATTCAAGTTTTGCCTCCCCTGAACATTTTGAACCACAATTCTTCCATCCTCCACCGTTGCCAGATTGCGTGGGTTTGATGAGGTTCTGAGTTGATTGTTAGTCTGAGGGAGTGTTGCTTTAAATTGTTGAACAAGTAAGGACACTTGGTTGGTAAGGTTATCAATCATTTTGTCGGTGTGAGAGTAACCTGAATCTAGTTGTGGACTCATAGCAGATGGTGATGAATAGGGATGATGATAAGCTTGGTCAGATGACAATTTGTTAATTGGCTGAGCACTTGCAACAAATGCCAGTGGATCATTTGGTGCAGTTGGATTGAGTTTTTCTCTCAACAGACGATCATAAGCAGCTTGTTTCTCATGTTGTTGTAGATAGGCGTACAAATGTTCATAATTTGTTTCTCTCAGACCTTTGTTGAGTTTCACTGCAGTAACAAATCTGTCCCATTCTAGAGTCATGTTGTTTACAAACTTTGAGTTAAGTTGGATGTTGGGCATAGTCATTCTGATGATCCTCATGTCATTTACCAACTTATGAAATCTCACATAGTAGTCTGTAATGTTCTCAGCCGGGTTCATCTTAAAATGTTCAAACTCATCATACAACTGTGACTCACGATCTTCCTTTGTGAGTTCTGATCCAGCCAGAAGCATTTTGACGTTGTCCCACATTGCTTTTGCTTCAGTGTTGAAATTGATGAGTTTGTAAACATCTTTGGGCAAACCTTGAATGACAATGTTTGAGGCTTTAATATCTGCATCGTACCTCTTCGTTTCTTCCTCATTAAGATCATTGTAAGTTCGAGGCCTGTCGATTCCCAAAGTGACAGTTCCGTCTTCACCAGTAGTAACAGCGTCTCTGGTGGTGCCCATTTGAAATGGTCCTTCATCAATGGATTTAAGTATGTTAAATCCATTTTCTTTGCCCAAGCAGTAAAGTCGTATTCGTTGTGCCCACGACTCATAGTCCGTCCTATCAAGCATAGGAGGACGGGTATCGGACCCAGCTGCTTGAATGTCATCAGAAGCAGTGCTTGGTATGCTTGCCATACCGTATACGGGATTTTACAATTCTTGAGATTTAAACCGAGAAATAAGTTCTTTCGCGGGATTTTACAAAATTCAAGAACAAACCGTTATTTGATCACTTGAGTCAAATCACAATAACCAAACCGCAATCACAAAAGTACCAAACCGCAGGGGTACTAGTCAAACCGCAAAAATACTAGGCAAACCGCAAAATCAAAAGACCAAACCGCTATATCTAAACCGCAGAAATACCAGACAAACCGCTAGTATTAAACCGCTGAACCAGAATGCCAAAACCGCAGGATTCAAACCGCTGGAATACTATTCAAACCGCTAAGATCAAACCGCAAACCCAGAATACCAAACCGCAAGATTCAAACCGCAACAATTAACCCAACCGCAATGATCAAACCGCTGATACCTGAACCACAAAGACCTAAACCGCTGGCACTAGAATACCAAACCGCAAGAATCCAAACCGCTACTACTAGACGACAAACCGCTACCTGACAGAAATAACAAACCGCAACCGCAAATAGATAAAACGTCTTTTTCAGTACTTTTTGTCCTTTTCCTGTTTTGGTTATACTCCAAACCGCTGTTTGTAAATCAGACCAAACCGCAAACAATATTTACCCGAATAACACAAACCGCTGCGAGGAATCCTTCACCGAGAGTCAAACCGCTGTGAAGAGAACTCGTCCGAAAGTCCAACCGCTGCTAAGAAAACCTTCAAATCTTCCACAAACAAGCACTAACAATGTTGTATGTTATCAAGGAAGAAGTATAACAGTTTTATGAACACAGAAGTACACTTTTTCAACGGATTTAACCACAAAAAAAGCACTACCAATGATTTTCTTAACTTTTCAAGTCGACACACAAAAATAACATAAAAGTGCCAAAATCTCAACACAAATCCGTGAATATGCAATAACTAGAACCTAACCATGGCTCTTGATACCAATTGTAGCATATTCATAACAATCAAACACACGTATGGAGTAGATTTGGCAGATTATGTTAGAGAGATTTAGAGAGAGAAAGGAAGAGTTGGGAACTTAGGGAGAGAAGTGAATGTTGTATTAGTTGAATGTGTAAGAAGTTCCAACCCTCTCCCTAGGTGGAGAGGGGTATTTATAGTACTTAGTATTTGTGCCCCGAGTGGGCTGTGGAGCGAGCTGACAGAGGGTAAAGACCCGACCCACTCCACACATTCTATATTAACTAAACTATTACTAATAATCCTACGAGCTAGTTAATGCTAACAGATACTCGGGGTGACCGAGTCTTCACATGAATATCTATATTCCTAACAATAACCAACTCACAAGAATAATAAACCACATCATATATTATGTAAAATATTATTATGACCAAAGTCACAATAATGAGACAATAACTATGATGGAACGAAAATGAAAAAAGAAAAAATAACTTACAAAAAAAAGGTCCAAAAACAAGATAAAGATAGTCCTATTGTTAATGGACTTATAAAAACATCATCCTAGTGACTTCTATTATGGTGGAGGATGGGAGAGAGCGTTGCGACATTCAAGGATGTGAGTGAGGATGAACCTCATTTCATCTTGAAGCTCATTGACCATGATCTTAGTTCTTTCAGTAATCCTAGCGGCCCTTTCACACACAGTGCAACCATTACACGGAAAGTTAGGTGGTAGAGGAAGTTTGGTTGTAGGTGGTGATGCATTGGTTGATTGATGGTTAGGATTTGGTGGTGGTGCCATGGTTGATGCAAGTAAAGTGGTTTGTAGGTTCATAGCTTCTTGAAGGTGGGAGTCCACCATGTTTGAAAATGCATAAAGACCATCAAGTTGGTCATTTATTTTCTCTTGTGTTCGTGGAGGATCAATCCACATTGATTCATCAATTTCCCGATAAGTAGGGAAGAATGATTGAGGTTTTTGAGGTTGAGGTTCATCATGAAAAAGCTCATTGGGCATGAATGATGCCCGAGGTGGTTCGTGAGCAATACACTCAATTAAGGTAAATGATGATGATGACTTTGGTAGTTGTGATGAAGAGTTCAATAGGATCAAGTTTTGGAGACTTTGGTGATGATGACTTTGGTGGTTGTGAAAGAGAAGGATGTGGTGTGGTTGCCATCGAAGTTTTGGTGGGAGGTGGTGTTGTCACAATGATCGGAGATCTTTGTTGAGGTCTTGGAGTGCTTAAGTTGATGACATTGTCATCGTGAATGGGTGAGGATATGTTGATGGGTGATTCATCAGAGAATGAGGAGTTTAAGTTAACGAAACAACATGGTCGCACACTAATTCTAGCAGTTCTTCTAGATGCCCTAGTGGATGGTGATGAGTTTGTTGATTTTGTCATTGTGAATTTGCTAAGAATGTTGCTAAGATTCACAGGAAGTTGTGGTGAAAGAGATGAGAATGATGATCTTGGAGCTTCTAATTTATAGAGTTCAGGAATTGTTGATGTCTGTGCATGAATTAATTGTGAAACCACTAAGATTTGATCTTTCCAAATGATTTGGAAATGTTTATGAAGATGTCTAATCAACTAAAGTCAAACCAATGGAAGTGGATTGAGTGAATGAAGTGAGATATGCAGTAAATGTGTTATAATCATCACAAAATCTTTGAGGTCAGTGACCCACGGATTGCAAGGTACCAAATAAAGGGTTCCTTCCTTTATAGAGAAAGGTACCTTGAGTGGTTTTTGAGAATTTTCAAATTTTGGTGGGAAATTCTTATCCTAATGGTGCAAGTGAAGTAACATGATCCTAATATGTGTAAATATAAGTGAAAAAGATTCTAGTAACAAAAATAAGTGATCTAGAGTGAGGGATTTAAACGAAAATGAACTTGTGAAACTGAAGGTCTGGCTGTACCAAAAATTTATACAGGCGGACCCAAAATTTTGGTACCGCCCAATCCGCGGATCATATTTTAGTGGTGCCAAAATTTTTCAAGGGCGGTACCAAAAATTTGGTTCCGCATGATCCGTGGGAGGCTGAAATGTTTACAGAGGGCATTTTTGACCCTCAAAAAGTAGGGAAAAATGATTGAGATTGTTGACGTTGATGAGGTTGAGGTTAATCATGAAAAAACTCATTGGGCATGAATAATGCCCGAGGTGGTTCATGGGCAATACACTCAATTGAGGCAAATGATGTTAAAGGTGGTAGATGAGATGTCCTTGGTGGCAAATCTCCCAAGTTTTCCATATATGGATGAGGAGATGTTGGAGGAGTGGTGAAGAGTTCAATAGGTTCAAGTTTTGGAGACTTTGGTGATGATGACTTTGGTGGTTGTGATGGAGCAGGAGGTGGTGTGGTTGCCACCGGAGTTTTGGGGAGTTGGCGTTGACACAATGATCGAAGATCTTTGTTGAGGTCTTGGGTGATTAAGTTGATGACATTGTCATCATGAATGGGTGAGGATATGTTGATGGGTGATTCATCAGAGAATGAGGAGTTTAAGTTAACGGAACAACATGGTCGCACACTAATTCTAGCGGTTCTTCTAGATACCCTATTGGATGGTGATGAGTTTGTTGATTTTGTCATTGTGAATTTGCTAAGAAAGTTGCTAAGATTCACACGAAGTTGTGGTGAAGGTGATGAGAATGATGATCTTAGAGCTTCTAATTTATAGAGTTCAGGAATTGTTGATGTCTGTGCATGAATTAATTGTGAAACCACTAAGATTTGATCTTTCCAAATGATTTGGAAATGTTTATGAAGTTGTCTAATCAACTAAAGTCAAACCAATGGAAGTGGATTGAGTGAATGGAGTGAGATATGCAGTAAATGTGTTGTAATCATTACAAAATCTTTGAGGTCAGTGACCTACGGATTGCAAGGTACCAAATAAAGGGTTCCTTCCTTTATAGAGAAAGGTACCTTGAGTGGTTTTTAAGAATTTTCAAATTTTGGTGGGAAATTCTTATCCTAACGGTGCAAGTGAAGTAACATGATCCTAATATGTGTAAATATCAGTTAAAAAGATTCTAGTAACAAAAATGAGTGATCTAGAGTGCGGGATTTAAACAAAAATTAACTTGTGAAACTGAAGGTCTGGCGGTACCAAAAATTTATATGGGCGGACCCAAAATTTTGGTACCGCCCAATCCGCGGATCATATTTTGGCGGTGCCAAAAATTTTCAAGGGCGGTACCAAAAATTTGGTTCCACCTGATCCGTGGGAGGCTGAAATGTTTACAGAGGGCATTTTTGACCCTCGAAAACCCGTTCTAATCCCGTAATTTTTTCTGGAATATGTGTAATTAATTAGTTGTGATTAGGAAACATGAATAAAACAGGTAAAAACACATGTATGAGTATAGATCATGCAACGGGTAGAAATTTCACTTGTTGGGAATTAAACCAACAATTGGTACTGCTCATGCATAAATTAGTACTGCTGAAGATCGTTCAAGAATACACTATCAGTACTAAGTCAGTTAGTACTGCTGGTAGAAGAGTTAGTACTGTTTATTAGATAAAGATGAAAGTCGTGTGAAGATATATATGGCAAAGATGTAATGTATATCTTATTAATATAGATTTATACGGTAGATGTTTTACTTGTAAAGGACTCCTTGTCCTATAAAAGGGGATCCTAGGTTAAGTTTTATGCACATGCATTATTATTATAGCTTCACGATTTCATTGTAATTCTTGTGATATTCCAAGATCACTCGTAATATATTGAAGCTAATCGTTTGGTTAAACATTGTGTCATTGTTTTACTGTTACATTCATATAAACACATACATCACCAAACACTAAATCTTCTAAGTACTTGGTAGTAAATTCCGCGTGCTACTAAGTATATACTCAAAGTATCTCCAACACAATTCGTGTGTTTAGATCCGGTCAAGTGGTATCAGAGCTAGGTTTCTGATACTTTGAGAATTAGAAGATCCAGAAGTTCTTACCAAGAAGATGGACATGGAAACACCCCAAACCTCAATTCTTTCCAAACTCCCCATGCTGAAACAGAATGAATACGATCTATGGTGGCTCAGAATTGAGCAATATTTCATGGTGCAAGACTATGCACTATGGGATATCATTATCAATGGTGATTCCTTCAAACCGACTACTTCTGAGGAAACACATGCTGATGGTTCCAAGACCACAAAGCTCAATACCGAACCAGTGACTAATGATGAGAGAATTAAGAAGAAGAATGATCAAAAGGCTAGGAATTTGTTACTCATGGCAATTCCTAATGATCAAGTGTTAAACTTTAGTCACTATGAGACTGCTAAGACTCTTTTTGAAGCAGTGGTGGAGAGATTTGGTGGCAACAAAGCTACCAAGAAGGCTCAAAGAACTCTACTTAAATAGAGTTATGAGAACTTTAGTGCCTCAAGCAATGAAACTTTGGATCATATCTTTAATAGGCTTCAAAGGATCATTAGTCAACTTACTGTGTTAAAAATTGTGATTCCACAGGAAGATCTTAACATGAAGTTTCTTAATAGCCTACCTGCTGAATGGAACACTTATGTTGTGGTTTGGAGTAATAAACCAGAGCTGGAGAAGATGACATTGAATGAACTCTACAACAATCTCAAGATTGTTGAGCAGAAGGTGAAGAAGAGTGGAAGCACTAGTTCTAGTTCTGGAAACACAACATTCTTATCATCTTCCAACAATAACAGTTCTGATGATGTTGAAGCAGTTGATACTGCTAGTCCTAAAGTTAGCACTGCTAGTGTTAAAACTAGTACTGCTGGCTTGACTGAGGAGACCATATATGCATTTGTGTCAGAACAATCTGGTGGGTCTCAAATCTTCAATGAAGACCTTCTTCAGATTACTGAAGATGATTTGGAAGCTATGGATTTAAGGTGGCTGTTGGCCTTGATAAGTATTAGGGCTAAGAAGTATTATCAAAGAACTGGGAACAAGATTACCTTCAATGGAAGAGATGTAGCTGGGTATGATAAGTCCAAGGTGGAGTGCTATAATTGTCATAAGATGGGGCACTTTGCCAGGGAATGTAGAAGTCCCAGACAACAGAGCAATGGGAATGGAAACAAGAGTCAGAATAGGAGGACAGTGAATGTGGAAGAAACTTCTTCCTCAAAGGCAATGGTTGCTGTGGATGGAGCTGGTTTTGATTGGAGCTTTATGGAAGAGGAAGTAGAACCAGCCAACTTTGCATTGATGGCCTTTTCAGACTCTGAGGTGTCTAATCATAAAAGAGGACTAGCTGTTTTGGAAGAACAACTTGATTTTTATAGAAAGAATGAGTCTAACTTTAATGATGATATAGCTGTGTTAAAGAGAGATTTGCAACTGAAAGATGACAAGATGAGTGGACTTGTATATGAACTAGAGACACTTAAGAAAGAAAAAGAAAATATAAAGTTAAGTGTTGACACTCTAGAGTACACATCAAAAGGGGTACAGAAAATAGTAGAGAGTCAAATACTTAATAAAGCTAAATCTGGTTTAGGTTACAAGTCTGTTGCACCCCCAAATAGAGGAATGTTTGTCCCTCCAGGAATTGATTTGGCTCATACAGGTTTAGAAGAGTTTAAGGATATGGATTTTCCTGGATATGGCACTAAAATTAGTGAGAATCCTGTTAAATTTGTTAAGGCTGAGTATTCTTATGTTAGTGCTAGTGATAAATCTCTTTCTGAGAAAAAGATGTCCTCTGATAGGAACTCAGATGCTCCAATTATTGAGGATTGGACATCTGATGATGAGGATGATCAGGTTAAAGTTAAACCTGATGTTGTTAAGGTAGAAGTTAAACATGCTAGCTCCTAAGGTGGTTAAAACTGAAAACATAAAACCAGTTAGGAAAAATGTCAAATATGCTGAGATGTATAGAACTAAGAACAAATCACCAGTTTCTAAAGATAATCAGAGGAATTGGAACCACTCAAAATCTAAGCAATTGGATGATGAGATTGTTATGATTAGAAAAGTATGCTTTGTTTGTGGAAGTTTTGACCATTTGGCTGCTTATTGTGATTCTAACCCATGGAAAAAGAATGTTTTTGGGAATTCAAGGGTGAATAGGAATAACAATGCTAGGGTAACTCAAAATAGTCCAACAAGGTTGACTGACCCTAATATGAATCATAAAATGTCACCAGAGCAGTTATGTTAAGGTCTGGCATCAAAGCAGTTTCAACTGTTAGACCAGCAGTTCCAACTGCTAGACCAAACAAATGGTTCAATAACAGACAAACTGTTACAAGTGCAAAACCACTTTCAAATCATGCACAAACAGTTAAAAGGCCCTTTTATCAGAAAACATCTTTGAGTAATAAAAAATGGGTGACTAAAGCTAAACCAGCAGTTCCAACTGCTAGGCCAGCAGTTCCAACTGCTAGGCCAGCAGTTCCAACTGCTAGGCCAGCAGTTCCTACTGCTAGGAATTTTAATGCTATTAAGGGTAAATGGGGCAATGCTGTCAAGGCCTCAACACATTGGGTTAGAAAATCTACCAAACCCAATGGTGCATCAATGACTTTCAATAAATTTTCTCATATTGATGCACAAGGCAGATCCAAGCCAATGATGGTTTGGGTCCCCAAAAGGCACTAAATCCTTTATTTTGTATGCAGGAACATCCTTCAAATGGTGAAGAAGACAGAGGCTACTCAGATAGTGGATGTTCCAGGCACATGACTGGTAACATGTCATACCTTTCAGGCTTCATTGCTCTGGATGGAGGACCTGTTATCTTTGGAGGTGGTGTTGGAGGAAGGATTACTGGGAAAGGTGTCATAAAAACTGGTAATCTTGATTTTGAGAATGTGTATTTTGTACCAGAGTTAAAGTACAACCTCTTTAGTGTGTCACAGATATGTGATAAAAAGAATAAGGTCCATTTTACTGATACTGACTGCCTTATTCTTTCTCCTGATTTCAAGCTGCCTGATGAAAATCAAGTTTTGCTTAAAATCCCCAGAAAGGGTAATACATACAGTATTAAGATGAACAAACTTGTTCCTAAAGAAGGTCTTACTTGCCTTGTTGCAAAAGCCACATTAGAGGAATCAATGTTGTGGCATAGAAGGCTAGGTCATGTTAATTTCAAAACCATTAACAAAATTGCTAAAAATGGATTGGTAAGAGGTTTACCAAATAAGATCTTTCAAAATGACCAAACCTGTGTTTCTTGCCTTAAGGGTAAACAACACAGAGCCTCTTGTAAGCCCAAGGTTCATAACTCAAATTCTCAAGCTTTATATATGCTGCATATGGACTTGTTTGGTCCTACTTCTGTGAATAGCTTGAATTTTAAAAGATATTGTTTGGTTATTACTGATGATTATTCCAGGTTTTCTTGGGTTTTCTTTCTGAGAACTAAGGATGAGACTAGTGAAATCCTTAAGTCGTTTATTGTTGAGGTAGAAAACCTAGCTGATAAGAAAGTCAAAATAATCAGATGTGATAATGGAACAAAATTTAAGAATAGGGTTATGAATGATTTTTGCAGAGAAAAAGGTATTAAGAGGGAATTTAGTGTGGCTAGAACCCCTCAGCAAAATGGAGTAGCTGAAAGGAAGAATAGGACCTTAATAGAGGCTGCTAGGACAATGTTAGCAGATTCTAAGTTACCTATTTCATTTTGGGCTGAAGCAGTTAGCACTGCTTGTTATGTTCAAAATAGGGTTCTTGTAGTGCAACCTTACAATAAGACTCCTTATGAGCTTTTTAGAGGTAGAACCCCTGCCTTAGGCTTTATGAGACCTTTTGGTTGCCATGTCACTATCTTGAATACCAAAGACCAACTAGGAAAGTTTGATGGGAAATCTGATGAGAGTTTCTTTGTTGGTTATTCTCTGCACAGTAAGGCTTTTAGGGTGTACAATAAAAGCACCAAACATGTTGAGGAGAATCTGCACATAGAATTTTAGGAGAATATTCCTAATGTTACAGGTGGTGGTCCTGATTGGCTATTTGATCTTGATATGCTGTCAAATTCTATGAATTATGTGCCTGTTACAGGTACAAATACTAATGATCATGCAGGTGATGAAGATTCTGATGAAGAATATGTCTTGATGCCAATCATGGAAGAAAATCCATTAAATACTTCTTCTTCAAAGATTGATGATGTTCCATCATCAAGTGATTCTGCTAAGGAGAAGATTGTTGATGACTCTAGTGGACAGAATGGTAAAGAAGCAGAAATTCCCGAGAGCAGTACAATTGGAGTTAGTACTGCTGAGCCAGATAATCATACTGCTGAGCCAAATGTTGATACTGCTGGACCAAGTCAACCTATTCTTGCTTCCCTAGTTACTACTGCTCAACAAGATGATGATATTGATTTCTATGGAGCTGGTCTGCACAATATGCCTATCACCTATGAGGCTCCTTCTACTCCCCAAACAATAGTTCACAGAAATCATCCACTTACCAATGTCATTGGAGATGTACAACCTAGAGTAAAGACTAGAAGGCAGATTCAAGATCTAGATCATCATGGCTTTCTTAGTTTTGTTTATGAGGAAAAGCATCATGAAGATGAGCATGAGTGTATGTTTGTATGTTTCCTATCTCAGATAGAACCCAAGAATGTGCTAAAGGATTTAGAAGAATCAAGTTGGGTTGAGGCAATGCAAGAAGAACTGCTTCAATTCAAAATTCAGAAAGTTTGGGTTCTGGTTGATCTACCAAAAGGAATGAGAGTGATTGGTACTAAGTGGGTATTCAGGAACAAGAAGGATGAAAGGGGCATTGTGATAAAGAACAAAGAAAGATTGGTTGCTCAAGGCTATACTCAGGAAGAAGGAATTGATTATGAGGAGGTTTTTGCTCCTGTTGCCAGGATTGAAGCAATAAGGCTATTTCTTGCTTATGCTTCCTTTATGGGTTTTATGGTCTATCAAATGGATGTGAAGAGTGCCTTTCTATATGGTACTATTGATGATGAGGTCTATGTTTCTCAACCTACAGGTTTTATAGACCCAGACCATCCTGACAAAGTTTATAAGGTGGTTAAAGCCCTTTATGGATTGCATCAAGCTCCAAGGCTTGGTATGGGACTCTTGCTACTTATCTGTTGAAGAATGGGTTCCATAGGGGTAAAATTGATCAAACTCTGTTTATCAAGAAGAACAAGGGTGATATACTACTGGTTCAAGTTTATGTAGATGATATCATCTTTGGTTCTACAAAGAAAGAAATGTGTAGAGAGTTTGAGCAATTAATGAATGATCAGTTTGATATGAGCTCTATGGGTGAGCTTACTTTCTTTCTTGGACTTCAAGTACAGCAGAAGCCAGATGGAATATTTATCTCTCAAGATAAATATGTTGGTGAAATTTTGAGAAAATTTCAATTCACAGATGCCAAGGTTGTTAGCACACCTGTTGATAAGGAGACACATTTGTTATTGAAAGATCACAGTGGTGAAGATGTGGATGTGCACATGTATAGATCTATGATTGGGTCTTTGATGTATCTCACATCATCCAGGCCTGACATTATGTTTGCAGTTTGTACCTGTGCAAGATTCCAAGTCAATCCTAAGGTGTCTCATCTAACAGCTGTTAAGAGAATCTTTAGATACCTTAAAGGTCAACCTAACTTAGGTCTATGGTATCCTAAAGAGTCTGCATTTGATCTGGTGGCATTCTCAGACTCTGATTATGCTGGTGCTAGCATGGATAAAAAATCTACAATAGGTGGTTGTCAATTCTTGGGTTGTAGATTTATCTCTTGGCAGTGTAAGAAGCAGACTATGGTGGCCACTTCTACTACTGAGGCTGAATATGTGGCTGCAACAAGTTGTTGTGCTCAAGTTCTTTGGATTCAAAATCAGATGCTTGATTATGGGTACAATTTCTTAAACACAATTATACACATAGACAATAGTAGTACATTGTGTATTATTAAAAATCCAGTTCAACATTCAAAAACTAAACACATTGAAATTAGACATCATTTTATAAGAGGCTGTGTTGAAAAGAGGTTAGTAAAAGTTGTTAAAATACATACTGATGACAACTTTGCTGATTTATTAACAAAAGGTTTTGATGTAGGAAGGTTTCAGTACTTGGTAACAGGTATTGGAATGCTTAATCCTTCAAAAGATTAATGTCTAAGTGTTTTTGTTTTTGTACTGCTAGTTGTGCTATTTGTATAGTTTGTACTGCTTGGTAATTTTTCGGTACTGCTTATGGAAATTTGTTAGTCATTTGTGATAACTGTTAAAAGAAAATATTGTGGATTGTGTTTTCTTTGATTTTGGACTAACATTTCAGGTTAAGAAAGTATTTTAATATGGATTGTGCTTTGGAAAGTATGGTGGTTTGAAATGTCAGGTGTGAAAGCTTGTCACACAACAAATGGTAATTGGTTCACCATGTCTAATCCACATAAGAACCAACTAGTCCAGATCAAACGGTTTTTGGTAAAGACTAATCAAATCCGTTTATGGTTGACAATTTGCCAAAAATTGTATGGTAATCAACTCACCATATCTTAAAGTGAAGAGTTGACTAGTCCAAAGCAAACGGCTATTGGTAAAGACATATCAAATCCGTTGATAGCTGATAGTTTGCTAAAAACTATAAGTGGACAAAAATGTTTTCATCTCCACATTGAGTTTATCCTAATCTCTGAAATTTTTTTGCTAAACAGTTTGTACTGCTAGTTTCAACTAGTTTGTACTGATGGTTTAAACTTGGTTTCATACTGAGTTTATGCTCTATGATTCACCTCTCTCAGAAGGTTACACATCTGGAAGTGTTGAGAGCAGTTTGACACTAAACAACTGAATTGATGGTAACTTGTACAAATTGTCATATTGGTAGCTGAGCTCGAATGTGATATGTTCCAGTTAATGTGATGGTGAAGATTCTTCCAAACAGGGGAGGAATTAAAGTTTGTTCAGTTGCTGTTAAACATAATTATGTATCTCAGGGGATGATATCAACTCAAAATTAAAATTGAGTATGGAGTTTATATTGGAGTACTTACTGTTATGGTTTCTTCAAAAGCTTATATGTGAAGAAAATTCTCAAGTGATTCAAGATTGAAGATAAGTGTTTGAAAGAATCCACCCCATTATCAACATTGGAGTTTAATTCGAAAAACTTATTGATTTACACAGAAATCATAAGTTTAGGGGAGGATTGTTGGGAATTAAACCAACAGTTGGTACTGCTCATGCATAAATTAGTACTGCTGAAGATCGTTCAAGAATACACTATCAGTACTAAGTCAGTTAGTACTGCTGGTAGAAGAGTTTGTACTGTTTATTAGATAAAGATGAAAGTCGTGTGAAGATATATATGGAAAAGATGTAATGTATATCTTATTAATATAGATTTATACGGTAGATGTTTTACTTGTAAAGGACTCCTTGTCCTATAAAAGGAGATCCTAGGTTAAGTTTCATGCACATGCATTATTATTAGAGCTTCACTATTTCATTGTAATTCTTGTGATGTTCCAAGATCACTCGTAATATATTGAAGCTAATCGTTTGGTTAAACATTGTGTCATTGTTTTACTGTTACATTCATATAAACACATACATCACTAAACACTAAATCTTTTAAGTACTTGGTAGTAAATTCCGCGTGCTACTAAGTATATACTCAAAGTATCTCCAACACAATTCGTGTGTTTAGATTCGGTAATCACTAAAACGTGAAAAAAGAAAATTGATAACATTAAGATGTTGTCTACCTGCATGTCACTTGGTTAGTTCATATAAGTGTTAAATGACAAGTTAGTATCCTAGAAATAACGAAATACACAAACACATCATTGTTTTGAAACATTGTACCAAATACACCCTAATTCTTCATCACTTGTCCAATTTCTTATTGATCTTGGTGAGAAACATTCCAATGCATTTAAACATACCTTTTGTTTGCTTGAACTCTTCAGATTGTTGTTCAAGTGCTGGGAGTTGCTGGAAGTAGTCAAGAGGGGGACGCTTCGAGTTAGGAAGTCCATCATCCGAGCTATTGGACGATGATGAGGAAGTTGGAGGATGAGGACGCTTCCCTTGAGATATTGTCTTAGCTACCCTCTTATCACTCAATGGTACCATGATATGGTCAACAAGATCATATTCAAGATATATACCCTTAGCACTTGGAGGAATAGGTGCAAATGACCTATAAAGACGAGTGATTATTATGTGGTTTCATTTGTGTGATTGCATGAGGTTAGGAGGTATTGATAGTACCAATTGGGAAGTAGCACCCGGTACTATTTGGGTTGACACCCACACCCTTATCCTTCTATGTGCAACCTAAACGAAGGGTGAATGCTATCCGTCCAAGCTTAGGTCCTTAGTCAATTGAATTTTGAGGACAAAATTCTATTAACGGGAGTTGACTATAACAACCGCGAATTTTCTAGGTGCTTACTTAACTTTAAGCTCGAGATGATCTGTTTATTTATTTTATATGTTCACTTTTATGTGTGTTTGTGAGCTAGACCACACCACGCGAGTCGGCACAAATAAACCTAATAACACATGAAATATTGGTTTTTACGAGATAACACGAACATAGACGTATTTATAGTCATTTTTAACGGAAAAACAATTTTAAAAATATTGGCACAACTAAGAAAGTCACACGATCATTTTATACCCGGATCTAAACAAAAATATTGGCACAACTAAGAAAATCACCAAAACGTCATTCACGCGCCACCACCGCCACCTAAACACCGCACGACTGAGTAGATCGAGAAGCTAGAAGGTGAGATACACCGTTTCACACGCGTGTGTGACTCGGTGTGAGTCAACTCGTGACTCAACGAGTCATTTTTATTTATTTTTGTTTAGATCCGGGTATAAAAACGTGGGTTAACGAATTTTTGTGACTAAAAACTTGTAACAATGAGTTGTTTGGTTATCGTGGTTGAGTCCGTGTCATGTTTAGTTTGAGTCCGTGAGTCGTTGGTTGGGATACGTGCCGAGATAAGCTCGAATGAGCTTATGTCAAGCTTGTGGTTTATAGTTTTAACTTGTGGTTTGTTAGTTTAAGCTTGTGGTCACTAGTATATTTTGGTTTGTTCGTACAAGGGTTAACGAGGGCTTGGTAAACCCTCATTGTGATTTTTGTTCATTGGAACTCGCAACATGTGTTAGCCGTTACCCTTGTGGTCTCGGCCATATTTTTTTGAGGTTATTTGGTTTGGGCCGTGGCATAGAAACCTAGCCGTGACCCTTGTGGTCTCGGCCGAATACTCATGGTTATGGTTTACTTATTTTGTGGCCATTTGTGATGTTAAGTCGAGATATAGAATTGACAAAATAATTATTATGTGGACTTGATGTATTGTTATTGATAATTGATGTTGAAAGTGGATAAAGGGACTCGAGCCGTAGGATTAGTTTTTGCCGAGGTTGATTGTTCATATTGTTGGACTCGTAAATTATAATTGTGATGATTTAAGCCAAGTCGAGTACCACTGAGACTTTGTAGTCTCGGCATGGTCTCGACAAGCCAAAAATGATTATTAGACTCTATTTGGACATTTGGATATTGTGGTTTACTATTTGACCCGAGAGATAATGAAACTCGGATTCGTGACTCGAAACGGATAATAGTTCGATAAATATTTGTTTGGAAACTTATAACTAGAAAAAGGAAAATAAATAATTACGGCTAAATACGTGAAATATTCATGAACAAAAAACTTCTTTTGTTATTTAATATTTAACGGAAACTTTATAAATAAAATGAGAAGTTATAAAAATAGAAAGTTTGAATAAATGAGAGTTATTAAATGTTTCAAGGGCACGTGAATAAAGGCACATCGCCTTGGTAGACTAATATTGGAATGGTGAACGTTATTTGGGATATATTTGAAGTTTCAGATCGGTTTAACATTAATCTAGCCGAAAGACACGGTTATAGGACTTATTGGACTGAAGAGCCCAATAAGAGCCCGATAAGTGTGTCGAAGGACTTTATTAGTGAAAGACTTATCCTTATGACTTACCTTTTTATCACTTGTTTTTTTTTTGTTAAGTTGTTGTGAGTTTTAGTAGTAGAGTTCGTTTGGGATATTACAACAACTTGGCGTATTCGTTATTGGGAAATTGTTTCGTGAGTCATGTTCGTTTTGGTCATTTGCTTTGGCCTGTGTACACTTGAGTCAACGTTATGTCACCACTTCACCTACGATGATACCAAACACTAGTAAATGGATTTAACGAAGATATGTTGGAATTAAAAGTGGAATATACTTGGGAATCGTTAACTTTTGGAAACCGTTATACTTTTGGATATACGTTATGATATTTTTATTATTAATAGCTTGTGCCGTGTCCGTCGCATTGTGAAACTAGTTGCTGTTGTGTCGTGCTACTCGTGTTTGTGCTATATTGTGCTTTGCTTCTGAGGTGAGTTCTCGTAGCCCCACTTTTTAATATGTTTTACCTTGGGATGGAAATGGTACTCAATGTTTTTCAAATGTTTTTATGCTGTGATTTTACTATTTTCATAGTTTTGGACAATTATGTGTGTTTGATTGTGATTATGTGTGTGACAAACGGTAATTTTCCCACTAATATTTTAATAATAAATATTAATTTATTATTACCTGACTGATAAATTAAGCATTCATGTGCTTACACAACTATTTCGGGAAACAATCCCGCATACTGTAACATACAGTAACTCACAAAACTATTTAATCTCAACAGAAACAGTGAATTTTCCACTTTCCGACACTACAGACTTCAACGTAATAAAAACGAGAGGTTATCTCATTTTTCCTGAAAAACGATACCACACGCGTACCGACACTACCTTAGTAACGGCGTAAATTCAATCACTGATACCCAGAGTCAATAATGGTGTATTTATATTAATTTTATAAAAACGTTCTCAGAAATTATATTCTTCGCATTTACGCCAAACCGGGGTACCACGTTTACACCGGTATTCAACGGGACATGGGGTACACACGACACACTCTTTAATAATTAAAGAAACCCTATAATAAAAACTTATACTTTTTTTTTCTTTTAACCGCCCACTCCTACACTTACTGATAGAAATGTTTCTTCTTCTCCCTTTCCCAAAAACCTCATTGCCTGTTTCCCCCCCCCCTCCTCGAATACATCTCCCACCTCCTCGACATCAACACCGATCCATCACCATCATCCGTTTAACTGTTTCAAAGTCAAGAAACAGGTATAGCATAGATCGTTTTCTAGTTTCTTTCCTCCCCAAATTATATCACGAGACCACCTTGAAGGTGTTGATAGATAGCAAACTGTAACACCCTAACCCGACAAGGGTTAAGATATCACATTCATGGTGTCAAACAGAACATACACAAGCGGAAGACTTTAATAATACAATTAAATTCAAAGGTTACAAATGAAATCTAAAGTAGATGGAATACAAGGAATTCAACAAGGTACAATATGTCTGGTAATGAAAATATCCAAGTCAACTCTAATCCAAGGTAGCTATCAAAGGTGTAGTCCTCTAAGGGCTCTTATGCACTCTTCACTCATATCCCAGCATCCCTATAAAACCTACCGCAGGAAAGAAATGCGGCTGAGCTTAAAAAGCCCAGTGAACAGATATATATAATAAACGAATAATCAAACATGTATATGTAAAGAAAGAGGAAACACAGACTCCTGCTGAAACGAATATCATCTGTCAAAAATATGAGAGATGAAGATCGTCTGAACAATTATCATAAGTCAACTGAAATGGAGAAAACAGAATATGGTGCATTGGGGAATAACAGAAGGTATATCAAAATGTAACAAGGTGTAAAGGTTTTCAGAAATCTACCACGAGCCCAGAAACATATCATATCATAAACATCATAATCATGGTCTTCGTCAATACATAAGTAACATAATGCAGTAGCTAGCTCCCAGAAATATGAAAGGCGTGTATTGCACACAGCACCAGTCACCCGAAATATATCATATAACATAACAGATCAGATCTAGGATGCATCCATACGCCCCTGCAGAAATCATAGTGGCCAAACATAATACATAACAGAAAGGGACGGGGTGGAACATCACTCAACCACCCTAGAGTCATGCCATTGGTGCATCAATGACATGGTCATAGAACCCCCATGACTAGTGATAGCTTGGGTATCAAAATGAAGGGTCAAACCGAATATCATAGTAATGACACAGAATCTAAGGTCATCAGAAATATCATAATCATAGGTTCATATCAAAGGGTGCATAGCAAAGGTTCATAATCAATGGGAACATAGCAAAGGTTCATAATCAATGGGAACATAGCAAAGGTTCATAACCAATGGGAACATAGCAAAGGTTCATAATCAGGGCTAATAAATCAGAAGATGTGAAAGGAATCATGAGAAACCTTATAAGAAAGGTCAGAATATCTGTACCTTATGCCAAAAGTCAAACAGATAAAAGATGGATCATACAGAAACGGAAAGGTCACTCCTTCTTCACCGAACCTATATAATTTAATAATCACATATTACTTATAAGCTCATTTTAATCAGATTTCATAATTTAGGGCTCTTTCTATTTTTAGAAACTTTCCATTTTTAGTAACTTTCCATATTTATTAACTTTCCATATTTAGTAACCTTCTGGTTTAAGTAACTTTCCATAATTAGTAACTTTCTATATTTAGTAACCTTCCATATTTAGTAAGTTTCCATATTTAGCAACTTTCCGGATTAAGTAACTTTTAATACGACTTCCCAATTTTAGTTTAAATTCGGTTTTGGGTTCGGGATCATCAAATAGCTTTACCATATTCACAAACACGTCAACATGACATTAATAAGTCATACCCAAAATAGAAACAAGTATTGGGCATCAAGCATCAGAAGAAAACACCTTGGACATATAAACAATACATGCATACTTGTTAACTGATTTTATCATAAAATTAACCCCATTTAAAGAATTTTAAAAACATATCAGAAACCTAAACTAAAAATCTACAAAATTATAAAAGAAGCCCAAATGTCTTAGGAGTCTACTAGAATTTTTCCAGATTTTATTATCAAGTTTAAACCCGTTTTAAAAATCATCTAAGTTAACATGTTCAGATTCGGATCTGCAGATACACTTCAAAAGTATGCGCCTAAAACCCTAACCATATGACTTCAGAAAATTCTACAAAAATTCCAGGAGGTATTAAACATATGAAATATGATTCACTTAAATTTGTGGCCTATAATATTCTATGGTTTGGAAATGAAAAATCATGGAACTCGACTAAAAAACAACTCAGCAAACACATTTTAACATATGATCACATTAAATTCAGAAAAACATCCAAATCAAACTCAAATTTGTTCAAACTAATTGGAATACTTTCCTAGGACCCTAAAATAAGTTTACAAACAAAAATCCAGAATTAAAAATCAATTAAACTCGTCTCATGAAGCATACAAATTCAACTATTCCTGCTGTCCCAATTGAAAACAACCCATAAACCTTAATTTCCTTTTTCCCTTTAATCTAATTAATTTGTGTGGCCAATATACATAATATTTAGAGAATGTAATAATCAAAAACACATATACAAACATCTCATATGAATCGTCCAAAACAAATAACAAAAGCATACACACCAAGCACATAAAATCACGATCACCAAAATCACAAAAACCCTAATTCGTTACCCCTTTTTAATTCAATAATTTATGTGATCAATATACATGTTATTAATTAGGTTTTTGTGTTGATTAAAATCAGATTCAAGATCATATGGTTGTGTCGAATGGATTGAAAACAAAAGAGATCAAAAGTTACCCATTTGTCTAATCAAGGAGAGACCAAGAAGGAGAAACAAGAACACTATTGAATCAACAACACAAAACCTTCAAGAGAGCTACAAATCTTCCTTCTTCCTTGATTGTTGAGAGCTTAACAAAGGTGTAAATGGCTGCTAGGGTTTTGGTGTGGAGGGAGAGAAAAAAAAAAGCCGTATAATATGTTGTAAAAAAAAAAAGCGTGATATGTTGTAAAAAAAATGTGGAGTCTAAAGGGGTTATGGGCTGGACTCATTATTTTCAATTATTTTGGCCCATGAAGTTGTGTACAAAGTTAAATATATTCGGCCCTATATAAGACTTGTGTAACGTGTGATATTAAATCTTAGAATACCATGCGTGTCGATTAATATACTTAGGTTAGTTTAGGTTTGTAGTTAATTGTATTCATAACTTAGGAAAATTTTAAAATTAGGCAGAATTAAAAATTCAGGGTCTTACAACTCTTCTCTTCTAAAAGAAAATTTCATCCTCGAAATTGAAGCTGATAGGTCAAACGGAAATGTACCAAATCACGAAAAGAAATGAAAATGATTAACTCACTCGGAATGATTCTTCTAAAGGATTTTAGTGAACGGAAATGTTTTTTGCATGACCCGATCCCGACAACTAGGATAGCCTCAGGCTCTTCAATAATAGATGAATCATAACAAATCTCGAAACGAATGCGGAACATATACATGACAGATGATATTTGTAATCTCATTAAGAGATACATGAAACACATGTACACATGAGGCAAATACGGAGGTAGTGCTAAACGATAAAACTTCATCAACTCTATCCAGATTCTGAACGAGCTAAGGAACTTGCTAATAATCAGAGAAGCACATATCGAATCATTAAACGTATCAAGAGTTTTATATAGAGGTAGGTAACATATTCGTATCGATGATCAGCTAAGCACATATCGGAATATCAAAACGTATCAGAAGTTTAATGGAATAGGTAGAATAATCCCACAGGTCAGAATAAATTTAAGGTCTAACGTATCGCGAGCTAAATCTTCCTTACATGTCAAAACGTCTAACTCTTCTGTACAGAAACATCATACGGAACACACAAATTCCCGGTCTAGACTTTCAGAATTTCTTCCATCATGATAACTAATGCATTAGTCATTGAATTTACTCAGGTCCTTCAATAAACACATCTTCCAAGCTCGAATAGTTGTTCTGCTTATTCATCGGTTTGGAGGTGCAAAGCATTACCAACTCGAGTCTGGTCCCTCAAGCCTTCAGTGGCTCTTCCGAGGAATGTGATGTTGAAACGCGAATCTCTGACACGATCACTGCAGGTGCGCCATGTAGTTTTGAATAATCTTCCTCCGAAAGAAATCACTGCCAATCTTCCAAGTGAGCCGACCTAGTCAAACGGTCCTCTACAACTCAATTCGTGTTGTCCTTCCTAAATGTGCATGGAATTCCCATTACAAAATCCCTGAAAGTTTAATCTCACTTCTACATACGAACATCCAAGACTAAAGAAAACCACTTGTACGCTGATACTGAATCTTAACCTGTTGATACGCCAACCACTTGACCACTAATTTAGTCACAACCGTCTCCATACCATTCCATCAAAATTCTGCTTCAAGTCTCTATACATATTAGTACAACTAAGATGAATAGAGCAGTTAGAATTGTGTGCTTCAATCAAAACCGCTTCCTTCAAATCTTCTAACATAGATCATGCTTCACCGTCTTGCTCCCGAGCTTCTTCATACCTATCACTAATCACTCCCAAGTCATGCGTCGGATAGTTCGCTTCTTGCGGTTCTAGCTGTACTGATGCATAACCAACAATCTTCCCGTGTTGCATACGGACATGCTAAGTCTCCTTCTTGAGTAGGAACAATTCTCTTTCCAGCTTCTCAAAATTTCTCCTCTCATTCTACATCCCAATCCAAAATTTACTCTTCGAGAGTATAACATATAGCTTCTTCTGACATAGAAACCTCAACACAGAATACGAAGATGATTTTCGTGTTTCTCTTTCGTCTCTGAATGTACCAATATGTCATACTATGACAAATTGTCCAAGTATTCATGAAAGACACGATTCATCAAGTTCATAGGAACAGTTGGAGCAGTAGCCAATACAATTGGCATTATAATACTCACAGAGATGAAAACGAATACGGAGAGCAATTCTAGGAACATCTCGCTCCTTTAAGCGTAACTGAAAAATAATCAGATCTAAATTCATCATTGGGAAAACTTCACACTCTGGAGTTGAATAATTCAAATCGTCGATTCGAGGTAATGGATAACGGTTCTAAGCACGATACTATTCAGCTTCCCGAGATCACTACACAACTTCATGCTATCATCGTCCTTCTTCATGAATACAACTTGAGTACACCACGGATACACACTCAAATGGATGAAACCACTTTCTAAAAGCTGGTCTTTCAATTCTTTCCATTTAACCAATGTCACAAGATACGGAGATTCAGAATTAGGAAAAACATTCCCCTTATATGGATAGAGTTTCTGAATCAACCCACTTACTGGTCTCAGGCACTGCTCAAGATTTCCTATGATCCCAATAAGTTCAAGTTATATGATGTAACTATTATCACGTTGGCCAAACGTCATAATACTTGCATCATATACTCATGCCTTTATTGCAATCATAGTTTACCTCGAGTCGTGACTAAACAACTCCATAACCAGATCAAAACAAGATCACACTCAGATGGAAATCTTGATAGTTCATTAAGGAATACATTACGAAAACTTTAAACAACCGAATAACCCTCGAGTCGAGTTTCATCAAATGAAATATCTTCACAACTGAGACAGATTAATGTACGAATTTTTTTAAAACAGATGTGATCATAATTATTTACCAGGTTGGGAACCATGGTACAGAGTTTGAGTTCTCAAATCGCCAAAGATTACAAATCTAATATGACTGTTGTTACCATCTCGATGCTTAGTCAGCAAATCCATATTCAAAAATAACATCGAATTAAACATTCCCAAAGGGAACAAATTAGAAGAACGAACTTATTTTCCAATACCTTCAAACATACTGGATAATTCTGATAATCATGACGGATAATCACAAGTTTTCTTATAGGAATAGAAATGAGTAAAGCAGATTCTAATAGTGCATATGGGACCTTAATATGCTAAGCAAAAGAAAGGGAAACTACAGAATGTGTCGAACACATCGAATTCCTACATACACGGATTCTATGGACGAATGAAAAGGTATCCAAACGAATCATAAACGAATCAGAGATCGAAATTCAAAGAATGCGGTCACATCAGAGAGTGAAACCTGTAAGGCATTATTACAAAAGTCTCAAATCATTCTACACTTATGTGATCACTAAACTTATATTGCGTATCTTGCTAAATTTCCTAAGTCTCTAAAACGAATGGTCTTATAAGAGCCTAACTGAAAGCAGAGGCATAAATCAGAGCGGCGCGGAAGAATAATCAAAGTCTTATAGCATAATCTACCCAATCCTCACCGGTCATAACTAAAGTTTCTACCGGGAAAACCTAAGGCAAAACTTCAAGGGTTGTCTTATAATCTCTTACAGTGGAAGCCTAAGGGTCCAAACTTCACAGGTCAAGGTTTTATGTACTACCAGTCGCAGCCTGGGCTCTGATACCATAATTGTAACACCCCAACCCGACAAGGGTTAAGATATCACATTCATGGTGTCAAACAGAACATACACAAGCGGAATACTTTAATAATTCAATTAAATTCAAAGGTTACAAATAAAATCTAAAGTAAATGGAATACAAGGATTTCAACAAGGTACAATATGTCTGGTAATGAAAATATCCAAGTCAACTTTAATCCAAGGTAGCTATCAAAGGTGTAGTCCTCTAAGGGCTCTTATGCACTCTTCACTCATATCCCAGCTTCCCTCTAAAACCTGCCGCAGGAAAGAAATGCGGCTGAGCTTAAAAAGCCCAGTGAACATATATATATAAT
The DNA here is from genome assembly GCA_021014915.2 of Artemisia tridentata subsp. tridentata. Taxonomy (NCBI): domain Eukaryota; kingdom Viridiplantae; phylum Streptophyta; class Magnoliopsida; order Asterales; family Asteraceae; genus Artemisia; species Artemisia tridentata. The sequence goes on from CP139506.1 coordinate 290,772,052, forward strand.
AAACGAATAATCAAACATGTATATGTAAAGAAAGAGGAAACACAGACTCCTGCTGAAACGAATATCATCTGTCAAAAATCTGAGAGGACAAGATCATCTGAATAATTATCATAAGTCAACTGAAATGGAGAAAACAGAATATGGTGCATTGGGGAATAACATAAGGTATATCAAAATGTAACAAGGTGTAAAGGTTGTCAGAAATCTACCACGAGCCCAGAAACATATCATACCATAAACATCATAATCATGGTCTTCGTCAATACATAAGTAACATAATGGAGTAGCTAGCTGTAATACCCAAAATTTTAAAATGCACAAAATTACCAAAATACCCTTGTAACTTTGAATTTCAATTAATAAGTACATAAAACATCAAAGAAATCACAAACGCTTGGAAATTAAACGCATATGAAGTAAGATAAATTTTGTTACAACATTTTAATATTTTACAATGTACAAAAAATACTTGTCACCCATAAAATACAAGATAGGCCAAAAATTACATATTTAATTATTTGTTTTATGTTTTAAAATGTATAAATTAAGGATAAACATGCAAATAAATTAGGAAACAATGCAAAATCTATAAGATTGATATCAAAAGTAAATTGGGCCGAGATTCATGCTCTCCCTATCCCATTCACACGGTTCTATAATTATTTTCTCATTTACTTCACTCGCAAAACCCTAAACACCAACTAAAACTCCAAACCGGCCACCAAAAAATTTCCACGAGTTCTTAGCAATTTTTATGAGTTCCTTGGTGATAGACAAAGCCTATAAAATTGGGTTTTCGATTTATAGAAGCTTGGTTCGTTGGTTTTGATTTTTGTTCGAATTGGTTCTAGCCGAGAGGTGCGAAACCCTCACAACTCATCCGATCATTTTATGATCCATCTGGTATTTTTCTTGTGTTCTTTTCATCACTTATGATTTGTATAAAATGATAATCACACCCCATGCACGTTAAAATCGATCATGCTAATTATATGTAACGAAACGGGATTAAAATCATAAACGTGTTCATACGATTTTTCTGGGTTGTCTACATATTTTATTTGAGTCCCATACATGTTATATGAATATGGAAAAATGATAAATGATGTGATCAAAGCCTAGAACATCTTGGTCGAATTTTTGTTTAAATCGGGTATAATATTGAAATCGGATAAAAATAAAAAGAAGCATGGATCGATCGATTTAGGGTTTGTTTTGTGACCTTGAATCTGGTATAAATAAGATGTTTAATGATAATTTTAATGATTGAAAGGATTTGGATAATTTTGATTAGGGTTTGTTGTGTTTTGATTCTATACCGATTGGATTAAAAGAATTATAGGGTTTGATTTGTAATTAATAAAACTTATGGGTTATTTTTGTAATACACTGTGAATCAGGGGTAAAATATATAAATTATGAGATGAGGGTATTTTGTGTAAAAATTGTAAGATAAAGGAATAATTTGTAATCGCATAATATTTAGAATCCGAATTGTAATTTTTAAAAGTAAAGGACCATTTTTGTAAATTCTGGAAATTTAAGGTTGGATTCGTAAACTTTTATATAAGGGGTATAAAATGTACTTTTGATTAATTGAAGGTAAAATTTGTAAATATGAATATAATATGGATCGGATTCATATTTATTTAATTAAAAGGGTTTGTTTTGTAATTAAATGAAATTGAGGGACTTGTTTTGTAATTTGTGTAAATTAAGGGTAGTTCGTATCATAAAGTAAATTGAAAGGTGGATTGTGTAATTTGGTAAAATAAGGGCTTAATGTGTAATTATGATTATTGAAAGGGTTAAAGGATGATTTAATTAACTATAAGGGTTAAATTGTAATTTAGTAAATTTAAGGGTGTAAATTGTAAATTGTGAAACCTAAAGGGTTAAAAGTGTAATTCTGGATGTCATATGATTTAAAATGAGTAATTTGTGATATTTTCATCTTAGACCTTTAACTTTGGAATATTTACATTTAAAACCCTAAGCTATGGAATCTTGTTATAATTAACCCTAAACTTTTATAACTTGCTAAAATGTACCCTATTTCCATAATGAGGATTAATTAATGACTTAACCTAATTACCTTGTGGAATTTGTCTAATTATGGAAATTTGCTAAATAAGGAAACTTTCTAAAAATGGAAACTTGCTAATTTTGGAAACCTGCTATTAATGGAAAGTTACTAAAATGGAAAGCCGACTAAAATGAGAAATCTGATTTGAAGAAAACATTAATAATAAGACGACCATGTATTCGTGTAGATTCGCTGAAGATGGAGTTGTTTCCGATCTTTATATTTCTAGATATGTTTGCACGTGCGGTATAAGGTACAAATATTCTACCCTTTTTCAGTAAGGGTGTCTTCTTTCTCATGACTCATTGATCTTGATTCGTTTTTAAGATTCCCTAAGCCATTGCTATGTTCCCTTACACTTTGGTTCGTATGTTTGATTCATTTTGACTCTGATGTTCGATATGACCCTTTTTGCTTTGAGCCTCTATAATGATCCATTTGATATTCGTTCGTGACCTTGTGATATTAGTGTTCGAATCACTAGATACTTCGAAGGTTCATTTGATTTTGGTAAATAGATGTGAAAACCTTTTCGATTATATCATGGAAATGTTTTGAGGAAAACTTATTTTAAAATGATGTTTATGAAATATGCGATACCACTTTTATTTGGAATTTTACTAAACTTTTATGAAAACTACTTTTAAAGATTACTTTTGTAAAAACAGTTATTAAAGATCATTTAATGAAAACCATTTGATAAAGATTTCTTAAAATGAACCAGTTGATGATGAACCTTTGATCAGTTCGTTTGGATGCATTTGACTTTGATATTGGATATGACCGTTACCATGAACCTTTGATATTTGGACTTTGACTATTTGAACCTTTGCTATGATTTGGACCGTTGACCTTTGACCCTTTAGTTTGATACCCGAGCCAAGTTCGTTTCCTAGCCATGAAGGTAACATGGCCATGTCATTGATGCACCAGTGGCATGACTCACGTGTGGGTGAGTGATTTCTCACACCGTCCCCATTTTGACATGCACGCTTTATTATTTATTATGGCCAATATTATTGTTCGGGGGACGTATGGGTTGCAATCCTAGGTTCGTATCCGTGTTCGTGGACTTAACATGATTTGATATTATATATTGTTCGGTGACTGATGCTGGGTGAAATCCACGTCTTTCACAAGTTCGGGAGCTAGCTACTCCAATTGAAGAATGAGGACACCCCTCATATTATCTGATTATCTGAGAGGTCTCCCCTCTATATGATTATGAAGACATGGTTATTATATTTGATTTGTGTTCGGGCTCGTGGTGGATTACTGACCTTCCCTTTTCCCTTTCTTACTTTGTACCTTTGTCTATACCTTATGTTATTCCATTGCACTATACCATATATATTCGTTTCCTTTTGCTTTCGTTTTCGTTTATATATATCTGTTCACTGAGCTTTTTAAGCTCAGCCGCATTTCCTTCCATGCGGCAGGTTTTTAGTTGGAAGCTGGGTATGAGTGAAGAGACTTTTGGACTTAGAAGACTTGATAGTTATTCTGCATTAGAGTTGATTAGAAGATATTATATTTTTAGAATTTGTATTCGCATTTGTAACCTTGTAATTTCAGTATTTCCTTTGTAACCTTTGAGACTTCTTGTATTACTGTAAATGTATGCTTTGTTTTGATCTGATATGAAACCATTGTTGTGATATCTTTACCCTTATCGGGTTGGGGTGTTACACTAGCTCCCAGAAACGTGTATCCTCGAGACATCTACTCTTATGACATATCACTATTAGGTCTCACCCTTCCTTCATTATTTTGAAGGGACATGTCATTTGGGAAGCAAGACCTAGTCTCCGCAACCACGTGACGACTATTAATCTATGAAAAATGTGATTATCTATTCAATTGTGTCTCTTCTTTCATGGTTGATTTTGCCCGCGTATTCTACCTGTGATGATTATACCCTCGTGCGATACCGTTCTTTTTATTTGAAACCTCATTCGTCGTCATCTTTTATGATGTAGATAAATGGCTCCTACAAGAAGGACAACCAAGACCACACGTGGTCGACCTACTGCTACCACTCTTCCAACTAGGGATGGAGCAAACCCGCTTATTGTGAATCAAGCCATGCTAGATCAGTTGGTTAATGATTGTATGGCAGCAGCACTGGCTGCAGCGAACGTAAACAACTCGACTACAAATTTCGGAACCTCAAGACCTACAAACAACAAAAACCGCGGCTACACCTATCAGGAGTTCCGAAAGACCATGACTGGAGGTTTTGGAGGAGCCGAGGGAGCTGTTATTTTGGTCAGATGGATTGAAAGGCTGGAGATTGTGTTTCGAATATGTACTTGTGCGGATGAAGACAGGGTTAAGTATGCATCGTTCACCTTCATGGATGCTGCTCTAACCTGGTGGAACAACTATCTGAAGTCTGCAGGCATTGATGCCGCTTACGCAATGCCATGGGAAAATTTCAAGGAAATGGTGCTAAAAAAGTATTGCCCTCGCAACGAAGTTACAAAGTTGGAGGTCGAGTTTTGGAACCTCAAGGTGCAGGATACCAACATTGCTGCATACAACCAACGCTTTCAAGAGTTGTCTTTACTGTGCCCTGAGATGGTCACTACCTTCAAGGCTGCTGATCTCCATGAGACTATGGAAGTGGCCAACAAGCTAATGGATCAAGTAATTGAGGATACCGCCGAAAAGGTGGTAGATAACAAAAGGAAATGGGATGATTACTTCGGAAACAACAACAACAACAACAACAACCAGAACAAGTGACAAGAGATCGCCAAGGTCTATACTATTGGGTCAGGAGAGAAGAAGCTTTATGCAGGGAAGTAACCTTTGTGTAACCGTTGTAACTACCACCACAACGGGAAGTATGCTGGAAAGTACCACAACTGTCAGAAGATTGGACACATTGTCACACCCCCAAATATTTGACTTGCAGCGGAATGGAACACTTGGGGGCATGACTGCCATAGCATCACAGTTACAATTATATTGAACGACCTAAAGTGTCGTTTAAAAAATACATCGTTTGATTACTTAAAACATTCAGTGTTTACAAAAGCTATGTCCAAAAAGATGATTCATGTTTGCGGAAATAAGTTTGTTACAAATCAAACGATAATTAAGTGCATAAAATACAAGTGAGACGCGTCATCACCGCGACTCCAAAATATGTCCACATGCAGGCCATGATGCGAATACCTTAATTTCCTAAAAATACATTGCTAAAAATGGTCAACAATAATGTTGGTGAGAATCATAGGTTTATGTAAATGAATGGTTTCTACGGTAACCACAAGTATAAAGTGAAATGACATAAATGCCACATAAAAATAAGACATTGGCTCTTAAACTCATGACCCCGAAGCTAGACTGAAATAAATGCCCTAAACTGAGTGTTTTGCCAGACACTCTGATATGATTCAAATGAAATGCGTTCGTATGACTAGTTGGCGCTACCAACCCGAACGGAGGCGTCACCCTCAATTGATCTATTCACTCACTCTCGCTTACTCCGTAATTAACGGTTCATGATAAATAAAAGGGGACTTTAATCTAGGCAATGATGTAACTTAAGCAATGTAAATGAGTTTGATACTTTGGTCCGCAAAATAAATAAATAATGGTGCAATGTATTATCCCCTACAAGTTTATAAATAAAAATATAAATTGAAAACGAGGCTATGAAAACTCACCTGATGCAATAGTAATGATGACAAAAGTGGATACACTGAAATGAGGCACGATCTCTAACCGTAAACTAATATGAATGATATGATTTAATGTAAGTCATGAAATGATGCTACACATGCAAATACGTTTGTTATTGTTACCACTCGTGAATTTTGGAAATAACGTTTATCGTCGAAAAATATATTTTTGACGTCTTGTTAAGTCATAAAACATTTTATGTGTAAATACGTTGTAACGATATCCTACGATAGTCATTTGGTGATTTATAGAAAAATAATAGTGTTTTTCGTCGTAATTTATTATTTTTCAACATCTATTAGAAAATGACTAAGTAGCCTCGCAAAGCTAGTCATAAGTTGGTGTATATTGAGTGTTAGGAAACGATCTTCATGTTTTTAGAAAGCTTGTAACAATATCTTAAATTCGTCTCATCGAACTTTTGTCCCTACGTGTCCCGATCATAAAGAAAAATAATGGTTAAGTTAGGTTGTCGGCTAAATTGACTGTTTTTGTGCAGTTTTCGGGTATGTTTGAAAGGTCGTATCTTATTCGTTACAAGTCCGGTTGACGAACGGCTGGTCAATTTGGAAAATAGGCCGGGAGTACTTGATTTCACTTCATAGGGTTAAGGTCTCAAACTATCTCGATCAATGAGAAAAATGGCCCTCAACATGACTACTTGCAAAAACAGTTTTACACTTAGAATTATTTTTAATAAAAGCTGATGGAAATATGTTGTGAATGTCGGGTTTCAAACGCTTGTATCTCGGTCGTTATAAGCTCGTTTTCTACGTTCTTTATGTCCTCGGCTTCGTCTTACAGCGAACTAATATATTTTTGATATGTCGGCTCGTCTAGATCGTGTCCAATACTTCGTTTTACCCGTTGAGATTCGTGCAACAACACGCTATTTTTCAGAAAAATAGTTTTCGTTGTCAAACTTAAAATTAACGTATCTTTCCCGTCGTAAGCTCGTTTTTGCTTATTCCAGCGGCCACGGTTTCGTTTTTGAGATTATTTTCTAAATATGTAAACCAAAATGACCCATGGTCTACTATTTTTCCAGAAATTGCAAAAATGGACAGAACCTTCACTATAACTTGTAAAAATCAAATTTTCTAGTTCAAGACATGTATACATCCCTTCCAATCAACACCACAACGATTCTAAGCCTACCATACACCTTCTTAGGGTGTCATGGGTTCCTAATCTTCACCAAAAATGATGGATCTCTCAAGATTACTAATAAAAATCTTTAAATCCATTTTAGTTAGAAAATAAATGTTAAGTGGTATATAACATATGTATATTTGCATGATTTGCTACTAGAACATCAAAATAGGTTAAATGAAAGTATGAAAGAGTAGAAAATTTTATTTAGAGCTTACTTGAGGTTTTGATGAGTTTTTGGAGCAAATACTTAATTATCCTTGAGGTTTTTATTTCAAAACCTTAACTAGGATACTAATAGAGCTTGAAATACTTGATCTTGAAAATTTTGGTGAATTCTTCTTCTTGTTCTTGCCTTGGCCGAAACACATAGGAGAGGGAGAGATGAGAGAAAACTTTTTTCTAGTTAAATTTGTTTCTTGTATGTGTTAGTATCTATGTATAATAGGTGTTGATATTTTGAGACATGAATGACAAGTATTAATGAGGGTTAGTCAAAAAATTTCAAAGAAGTAAAGGGGTGGTATGGGGGGGGGGGGGGGGGGGCGGGGCAAAGGGCATGGGGTGAAGAGTGTGTAAGAAAAATTTGGACTTTAAGTGTAGTTTAGGTAGATATTGCTAGGATATTGTGTTATTGGGTACCGAGTTAGCTAGAAATAAATTTTAACAGAAAAAATCAAAGTATGACGGAGTTGTAAAAATTATAAACTCACATTCCTTGCAAGAATCGGGTGTTCAAATAGTTATCATGTTGAAATTACGCAAACCGTCATAGTTATAAGCTTTTAACGGTATATATAGTAAACGATTTAAAAACACCGGGTAAACTAATAATATAATTTTTATATCATTATAATGAGTATGAAAATATATTAGGATCATAGTCGGGAGTGTAGGGTATATTATTCATAGTAAATGACTGAGTGGTAACGTTTATTAAATAAATAAACATACGTTAATTGAAATTATGCAATCCCATGAGTGCCCTAACATGCAGATGATGTTACTGTGAAAATTTTGAGACATGATGTATAATAGGTGTTGATATTTTGAGACATGAATGACAAGTATTAATGGGGGTTAGTGAAAAATTTTCAAAGAAGTAAAGGGGTGGTATTGGGGGGGGGGGGGGGGGGGGGGGCCCCCCCCCGGAAAAGGGCATGGGGTGAAGAGTGTGTAAGAAAATTTTGGACTTTAAGTGTAGTTTAGGTAGATATTGCTAGGATATTGTGTTATCGGGTACCGAGTTAGCTAGAAATAAATTTTAACGGAACAAATCAAAGTATGACGGAGTTGTAAAAATTATTGCAAGAATCGGGTGTTCAAATAGTTATCGTGTTGAAATTACGCAAACCATCGTAGTTATAAGCTTTTAACAGTATATATAGTAAACGATTTAAAAACACCGGGTAAACTAATAATATAATTTTTATATCATTATAATGAGTATGAAAATATATTAGGATCATAGTCGGGAGTGTCGGGTATATTATTCGTAGTAAATGACTGAGTGGTAACGTTTATTAAATAAATAAACATACGTTAATTGAAATTATGCAATCCCGTGAGTGACCTAACATGCAGATGATGTTACTGATGATATGTAGACTACTTTAGTCTATATGATGTATCCTACTGATGATACATGAATACGCAGCTAAACCCTTAAGGTTACGCAAATTTTAAATACCCATAAACATAGTTTACGAAATGATGAATGATATCCATGAATAGTGATTTCCCTCCGGGAATAAATAGTATTTCATGAATAGTAAATTTTTTGAAACATCTCAAAGTCGCAAACTAACTTCAAAAATGATAAATAGTGATATGATGAATAGTGAATTGGTGAATAGTAACCCGTGAATATTAAATTTTGAAGTTTGGAAAATAACCTGGAATTACGATTTGTCACAGTCTTCCACCCTAAAAGGAATTCAGTCCCCTAATTCAGTTAATGTCGATCTTTGGAGTGGATTCGGTGAAAAGATGTGGATATTTGAGACGCATCTGGTCTTCCCGCTCCCAAGTAAACTCGGGACCTCTTCGAGAATTCCAATGAACCTTCACGATAGGAATTCGATTCTGCTCTAATTGCTTGACATTTTGATCCCTAATTCTTACAGGCCCTTCCATAAAGTTTAAGTTTGTCATCGAGTTGAATTTCTACTAATGGAATGATGAGGGATTCGTCGGATAAACACTTCTTAAAGTTGTAATCTGAAATGTATTGTGCATACTACTGAGGTCTGGTGGAAGTTCAAGTCTATAAGCTACTCGGCCGATTCTAGCTAGAATCTTAAATGTTCCAATATACCTAGGGTTCGATTTCCCGTGTTTCCAAAGTCGTATCATGCCTTTCCAAGGCAAGACTTTCAACATAACTCATTCTCCAACTCGAATTCTAATGGTTCGCGTCTTAGGGACACCTAATCCCAATGATTTGCGTCATGTACCAATCCAACTCTTCTGCTGTCCTCTTGTTGCTTGTACTGATTCTTGACCCGTACAATTTTCCTTTGTTGTTTCACAATTAAGTCCTAGACTAGTAAGTTGGGCTTTTCCGATTTCGGTCTGTCAATAGGTGATTGGTACTTCGACCATAGGGTGCCTTAAAGGGTGAAGTCTTTATATTCGTGTGATGGCTATTGTTGAAGGTGAAATCTGTCAATGTCAAAAGATTGCTCTAAACAATTCAAGGTTGATTATACGGCGCTGAGCACGTCCTACAGTGCTTGGATAGTTCTCTTCAATGTTCGTTGGTCTGAGGAAGGTAGATCGTGCGTACATCTGATTGGGTAAAAATATCTTAAAGGGATTGTCAGAAGTTTGAGGTGTATCGTCTATTCTTTATTAGGAGTATTTGAAATTTGCCCCACGTGTCCCGTGTCTAATCCTACGATGATAAGTTCGTCGGAAAGGTGTTATCGAAGGATAAAGCTATGGTAACAGTTTTGATTCCTCGTGTTTTGCTCTAACTAATGTTACGATATGAGTCTCCCTTCGCCTACGGTGCTTAGTCTAACTAGTACTTCTGGAATGATAGGATTGGGTGACTATGCCAAGGATAGTGATTTGGATTGCCTCGTGAAATCTTATGTTTTCCGTTGCGATATGAATCAACTTACTTTATACTTCTGGTCCTTGTTTGTGGTTTCGTAACCCTTTCATTGTTTTCTTATGTCGTGGAATACTCCTCTTATATGGAAAGCCTTCCCTAGAGAAGTCAAGGGTAAAAATCCAACTTAACGGTTGAGTGAGTGACATGAGGTGTAGGTATCTAGAGATGGTTTCTCAATAGGGAGGTTTATGAAAAATTTACTTGTTTACAAAGCTTTACTTTTTGGGATGTTTTGAATGAAGATTGTTATTAGGAATTTTGAAAAGATGATTGTTTCCTTCATGGCATAATCCTTCCTGAATTAGACATAGGTGATCAGGCTATGTATAATTGAGGACTAATGATGCGATGTTCGGTTTAGTCAAAGTAGCATTATGTTTCTCAAAAGTTTTAAATGATGTTCAACGTGTTGTTTGATTAAATAGTAGTAAATAGTTGGTAGGATGACAAAATATCAATTTATAAGGCGGTAGTAACATAACTTGTTATTAAAATTCTGTGAAATAATTTCCTGAGATGGTAGTAAAATATCTTGTAATGAAATTATGTAAAACAGTTCTATAAAATGGTAGCGAATAGTTTTGGGATAAAATCTTGTTGAATGGGTTATAGGATGTGTGTGGAGAATCTTACGAAATGGCAATAGACTATATTCAGATGCAAAATTTGCCTAACCCTACTAGGATAGCGGTATATTGTGGCTAAATGATTGAAAATTGGGCAATTGGAATAGGAAATGAAATAAACGAAGGTTGTGATTACTGTGGAGATGATAATAGATAGAGATTACATTAGATAAAAAGGTACATGTTACAACGGGGTTACAAGAAAGTACTGAAGATAGACTACTTAAAGAAACACAACCCTAGAGGGCTCCGGCTATGGTTTATTATTAAGGCAGAAGTTCCTTGATCTTAAGCATTTTCGTCATCCCCAACGTTGTTGATGTCCTGGAAAACTCCTCCTCTGGTGATACAAGCTCTCCCATGAGTTATTCCACCCTGATTCCCAGTTCCTTGGTTTCTCTGTTTTGGACATTCACTCCTGTAGTGTCCTATCTCCCCACAGCCAAAACATGTTACTAGAGGTTTCTGATTTCCGGCAAGGTTTGGAAACTTGCATTCTCTAGTCGAATGATCAATCTTCTTACAGTTACCACAAGGATTAAGACAATTCCCAGGGTTATGATGACTTTGATACTTGTTGCATTTGGGTAGGGTACCTTTGTAACCTTTCTTTTCAGTTGGGCCTGCAACATAGGCCTTAGCAACTTCTTGTCTCTTTGGTGGTTGTTGAGTAGCATTGCCACTCTGATTGTTGTCCCACTTTCTCTTGTTGTGTTTCCATTTCCGTTTGTTGCCATTATTGTTTCCTACAGCCCTGGTGTGAGCTATGTGTTCTTTTGCCTCAATCGCCATACGGATAGCGGTAGGCACAATATCGGGTTCTAATGAGGCGACCAACATACGAATTTCAGGGGAGAGTCCCCCGATATATCTCTAAAGTTTCTTACTTTCCGGTTCATCCATTGCAGGGCCTAGTCATGCTAATTCGTGAAAACGATCAGTGTATTTGGCAACATCATCTCCTACCATGGTAAAGTCTAGGATTTCCTGTTCCATTGCTCGTAATTCACTTCTTGAATAATATGTTAAAGTCATCATCCTTTTTAGTTTTTCCCAAGAGATTGAGTAAGCAGCGTCGACTCCTACTATCTGAACATGTTTAGTCCACCATTCCTGGGCATGATCCCGAAAAGTGCAAGTGGCGAACTTAACTTTGTCTTCCTTGCGGCAGTCGCCACATCGAAATATTGTTTCTACTTCTTCGACCATTTGAAAAATCCCTTCGCGCCTTCAGTTCCGCTAAAGGTGTGGGGGTCACAATCCATAAATTCCTCGTGAGTAAGATTTTTGGCGAGGTCTGTGGCTATTCTCTTGGCAATGGTTTGCTCAACAGTGGCTGGTGTCATGGCTGGAGCGGCTTGCTTCGACCTAACTTCTTCAAAATCATAAGAGACCATGAGAATTTATAAGTAGTAAGGATCATCACACTCACGTATACACAACCATGACATGTATATATGGAGTGAAATCACAAGAAGATGCAACCACGAAAATATCATAAATATAATCATAACACACGTGAATATATAAAATGAAAATTTCGGCCCACATAGGCCGATATCAGACATAGCACAACCATATCCATATAATAGAGTCAATACTTGGTGATTTTGTTGTACAACAACTAAAATACTACAAGTTTCTTTGAACTATGCCACACACCCCGTGGCTAAGATAATAATAAAAGCTAGTAAAGATATAAGTCTAGTCTAGAGGCTTCCTGGTGTTCCTCTGGGTAGATCCAGGGTTGCGGCATCATAGAGTTGGGAGGAGTCCTGATGTGGGGTCTGGAGTTGTGCATCAGTCATATCCGGGAATGTATAGATCTCAAACCATTCTTGAGGGATCTGATGATGTTCTTGTTGAATCGGTGATCTTGGTACTATCCACAAGGTGTCATCTAATTCCTGATATGTGGGAATGGAAAAGGGGAATGACAATGGTGATAATGGGAAGGTAGGGGCAGTCTTTTGAATCTCAAAGGTCTCAGTTTCGTATTTGGTAGTTTCTTCTAAGTCTGGCTCAGGTGGTGCTAATAGCTCAAATAGGTGGAAGTTATCATCTAACAATGGTGAGTGACATGGGGATGTCGAGGTATAGGAAGGTGAGAGTAGTGATGTAGGTGTATTAGTGGATGAAAAAGCATCCTCGATATCCGAGTCTGCTAGGATGATAATAGGGTGGTTGGGTGAAGACATATCGCTGTGAACCAGGTCAATATAAATATATATAAGTATAAGTATAAGTAACTCGCATAGTGTATGTATGAAACCACATATATAATGAATATGCACTTATGATGAAATGATGAGATGCTATGATGATGTGGTTATAGTCTAGGGTCCGTGATACAACCTAGTTCGCTATAACCTTCGCTCTGATGCCAATCTGTCACACCCCCAAATATTTGACTTGCAGCGGAATGGAACACTTGGGGGCATGACTGCCATAGCATCACAGTTACAGTTATATTGAACGACCTAAAGTGTCGTTTTAAAAATACAATGTTTGATTACTTAAAACATTCAGAGTTTACAAAAGCTAGGTCCCAAAAGATGATTCATGTTTGCGGAAATAAGTTTGTTACACATCAAACGATAATTAAGTGCATAAAATACAAGTGAGACGCGACATCACCGCGACTCCAAAATATGTCCACATGCAGGCCATGATGCGAATACCATAATTACCTGAAAATACATTGCTAAAAATGGTCAACAATAACGTTGGTGAGAATCATAGGTTTATGTAAATGAATGGTTTCTACGGTAACCACAAGTATAAAGTGAAATGACATAAATGCCACATAAAAATAATACATTGGCTCTTAAGCTCATGACCACGAAGCTAGACTGAAATAAATGCCCCAAACTGAGTGTTTTGCCAGACACTCTGATATGATTCAAATGAAATGCGTTCGTATGACTAGTTGGCGCTACCAACCCGAACGGAGGCGTCACCCTCAATAGATCTATTCACTCACTCTCGCTTACTCCGTAATTAACGGTTCATGATAAATAAAAGCGGACTTTAATCTAGGCAATGATGTAACTTAAGCAATGTAAATGAGTTTGATACTTTGGTCCGCAAAAAAAAATAATGGTGCAATGTATTCTCCCCCGCAAGTTTAGAAATAAAAATATAAATTGAAAACGGGGCTATGAAAATTCACCTGATGCAATAGTAATGATGACAAAATTAGATACACTGAAATGAGGCACGATCTCTAACCGCAACCTAATATGAATGATATGATCTAATGTAAGTCATGAAATGATGCTACACATGCAAATACGTATGTTATTGTTACCACTCGTGAATTTTGGAAATAAAGTTTATCGTCGAAAAATATATTTTTGACGTCTTGTTAAGTCATAAAACATTTTATGTGTAAATACGTTGTAACGATATCCTACGATAGTCGTTTGGTGATTTATAGAAAAATAACGATATCCCGATCATAAAGAAAAATAATTGTTAAGTTAGTTAGTCGGCTAAATTGACTGTTTTTGTGCAGTTTTCGGGTATGTTTGAAAGGTCGTATCTTATTCGTTACAAGTCCGGTTCACGAACGGCTGGTCAATTTGGAAAATAGGCCGGGAGTACTTGATTTCACTTCAAAGGGTTAAGGTCTCAAACTATCTCGATCAATGAGAAAAACGGCCCTCAACATGACTACTTGCAAAAACAGTTTTACACTTAGAATTATTTTTAATAAAAGCTGATGGAAATATGTTGTGAACGTCGGGTTTCAAACGCTTTTATCTCGGTTGTTATAAGCTCGTTTTCTACGTTCTTTATGTCCTCGGCTTTGTCTTACAGTGAACTAATATATATTTGATATGTCGGCTGGTCTAGATCGTGTCCAACGCCTCGTTTTACCCGTTGAGATTCGTGCAACAGCACGCTATTTTTCAGAAAAATAGTTTTCGTCGTCAAACTTAAAATTAACGTATCTTTCTCGTCGGAAGCTCGTTTTTGCTCATTCCAGCGGCCACGGTTTCGTTTTTGAGAGTATTTTCTAAATGTGTAAACCAAAATGACCCAAGGTCTACTGATTTTTCCAGAAATTGCAAAAATGGACAGAACCTTCACTATAACTTGTAAAAATCAATTTTTCAAGTTCAAGACTTGTATACATCCCTTCCTATCAACACCACAACTATTCTAAGCCTACCATACACCTTATTAGGGTGTCATGGGTTCCTAATCTTCACCAAAAATGATGGAGCTCTCATGATTACTAATAAAAATCTTTAAATCCATTTTAGTTAGAAAATAAATGTTAAGTGGTATATAACATATGTATATTTGCATGATTTGCTACTAGAACATCAAAATAGGTTAAATGAAAGTATGAAAGAGTAGAAAATTTTATTTAGAGCTTACTTGAGGTTTTGATGAGTTTTTGGAGCAAATACTTAATTATCCTTAAGGTTTTTATTTCAAAACCTTAACTAGGATACTAATAGAGCTTGAAATACTTGATCTTGAAAATTTTGGTGAACTCTTCTTCTTGTTCTTGCCTTGGCCGAAACACATAGGAGAGGGAGAGATGAGAGAAAACTTTTTGCTAGTTAAATTTGTTACTTGTATGTGTTAGTATATATGTATAATAGGTGTTGATATTTTGAGACATGAATGACAAGTATTAATGAGGGTTAGTGAAAAATTTTCAAAGAAGTAAAGGGGTGGTATGGGGGGGGGGGCAAAGGGCATGGGGTGAAGAGTGTGTAAGAAAAATTTGGACTTTAAGTGTAGTTTAGGTAGATATTGCTAGGATATTGTGTTATCGGGTACCGAGTTAGTTAGAAATAAATTTTAATGAAACAAATCAAAGTATGACAGAGTTGTAAAAATTATAAACTCACATTCCTTGCAAGAATCGGGTGTTCAAATAGTTATCTTGTTGAAATTACGCAAACCGTCGTAGTTATAAGCTTTTAACGGTATATATAGTAAACGATTTAAAAACACCGGGTAAACTAATAATATAATTTTTATATCATTATAATGAGTATGAAAATATATTAGGATCATAGTCGGGAGTGTCGGGTATATTATTCGTAGTAAATGACTGAGTGCTAACGTTTATTAAATAAATAAACATACGTTAATTGAAATTATGCAATCCCGTGAGTGACCTAACATGCAGATGATGTTACTGATGATATGTAGACTACTCTAGTCTATATGATGTGTCCTAGTGATGATCCATGAATACGCAGCTAAACCCTTTGTTACGCGAATTTTGAATACCCGTAAACCTAGTTTACGAAATGATGAATGATATCCATGAATAGTGATTTCCCTACGGGAATGAATAGTATTTCGTGAATAGTAAATTTTTTGAAAACATCTCAAAGTCGCAAACTGACTTCAAAAATGATAAATAGTGAAATGATGAATATTGAAATGGTGAATAGTAAATCGTGATTAGTAAATTTTAAAGTTTGGAAAATGACCAGGAATTACGATTTGTCACACACATGACCAAAGACTGTAGGTCTAAAACCCTTGCAAGAGCACAGACAGCACCAGAGAATAATCGGAAGGACGAAGTGAGCTGTTATAGGTGTGGGAAGAAAGGGCACTACAGAAATGAGTGCAATGAACCGAAGTACCAGGAAACCTTGGAGCAGGAGGAAAACAGGACTTGAACGTGATGTCAAAAGGTCGACTGCCCTGTATAACGAGACCTAAGTTTAGACTCTCTTAAGATGTATTCCTATAAGACTTTATTAGTACCTTTCTGTAAACCTCGTCGTATTATATGGATTCGTGTACGTTTATCTTGAGTTGTAAGCTTATTTGACTCACAACTATCTGCAATCTCATATCGACTAGATGTATCAATCGTCGCCATTGCACTACTTATCTTACTACCATATAATAAACCACTCTATTATCATTTTACGACTATTTTATTTACATATCATAAGTTGTTTGTTACCTTGCTACCCTCTATTAAAAATAATAAATTGTGTCGTTATTAACATACAAACAGTTTGCAATTATCTAACAGCCCGTTTTGCTCTCACACTATGAACTATTTTGCTATTATAAACTAAAACTTTACTATACCTTGCAAATAATAAATTATTTTTCTATTTACCCTAAAAGACTATTTTGCAAAACACCGTACAAACTATTATGCTATCACCCTGTAAACTATTTACTCCATTGGAAAGTATTATATGCTACCACCTCATAAACAAAATAACCAATATTTTTCCTTTTTAACTAAATCCAGCATTGCATCGTCGGACCTTAATTATACAAAGCCTGGTCATCTGTGTATAATTCAGGTAGGACCATATGTTGTTCCCTTTACACTATTAGAGTTAACTAGAAAGTTAATCTATTTCGTGTTATGGCTAATACAATGTTTAGGATTAATTCTAACAGTTATAAAACGTGAGTATAAAAAACAACAATATTTTTCAACGTTTAAATTCTTATTAGAAATAATTCCAAGAATCTATACCCCAAGTGTTTTGCGGAACAAACACTTGGGATTGAATAGACAAGGGTATGGGGTGTCTCCTATCGAAACTCAAGTTTTGCTTGAGTGGTAACAATATACCCACTGAGCTATCTCAGTGAGTTGTATACTCTTTGTAGGAGAGAAGTTCCTTAGTAAAAGTTCAAGACTTTAAATATACAAAGCACACTTTAACTTCTCTCCCATCTGATCTATTTATACACAAGTAATCTAAGTATAAGTGATTAAATATAATACAAGTTGTTGAGGTTGGGTGTCTGACAATTACAAATAGTAATTGTCATTTCCAAGAACCAATAGGAAAGGGCTAATAAGACTTTGGGAGTTGTTGGCTGACACTCCATGACTTTTAGCCGCAATAGGGAAGGTTGGATCTGACAAGAGAAGAGTGTTGGGCTGACACTATTATCTTCTCAGATCTTTTCCCTATTGTTCCCGCCTTTTCTTCAGGCGTTGGTTCCTCAGTCCTTCAATCACTTTGTTGGTTGAGGAGATTGGGGTTCAGTGAGTTCTTGTCCAACACTTACTGAACCATCATCTTCTTCTTTGGCTTAAGTCCTACTCAGGGAGTACCGCCTTCCTGAGTAGTGAATCCTTCTTCTTGAATTCGCCTTAAGCATCCTGAAGATGACTCACTGAGAGGCTGTTCTCTCAGTGACTTGAATTGTTCTCGGTTTAAGTTAACACTTAATTAATTTGTGTCCAAATCATGTTTGAAGCATTCTTGGGTTTTTCATGACCCAACAATCTCCCCCTATTTGGATATAAATTATTCCTAAGTGTTTTGATCAGATATGAGTGAGCTAAAGACTTCTACTCATACTGAATGTACTAGAATGTAAATAAGGACACTGAAATAATAAAAACATCATCTTATTGATATCATTTACAAGTCCTAACAAAACTAAGTTCAAAAGGGATAGTGGTGGGTATTCAGGCAGGTCATCAGTTCAACTTGATTCCAAGGGCTTCAAGCTTGGGCTTCTTTGACTGCAGCTCATGTTGGTCAGGATGTTCATTGATTTTTCTTTTCAGGTCTTGACAAAACCTCACATTTTCAGGACTCTTGAGTGGAGAGGCCATCATTAGAAAACCAAGCATTGCTTTTATCCCTGACAAATCTATATCACTCCACCTCTGGCAGGCTTTGTCACCAAATTCATCAATGAAGAACAAACCTCTTTCAAGCTGTTCAATGACCATATTGTTCCTGAAAGGAACACCTTCAGGGAGAGCCCAATTGTAGTCAAGACCAGGAATCTTGATCTCAGGCTCAGCTTCTATCTTCTTTCTTTTCCTTGAAGAAGACTGAGAGGGAGCAGGTTGTGCAGATTCAGGAAGAAGAGATGGAATGCCAAGTTCCTGAGGTGCTGCTGCCAATCTTTCGTACCTCAGACTCAAAGACTTCATCAGATTAGGGACCACAACATTTGATTTCTTTGCTATTAATGGACCCAACTCATCCAATTCAGTGATCCCGAAGTCAGTAAATCTGAAAGGTTTATGAACATCAAAGTTTCTCATGTCAGCACCTCTGTAGACAGTGACAACGGCAGGATTGGTGTTTCTTTGAATATGAACATCAGTGATTGGTTCTGGCTTCAATCTTTCAGTCATATACCACTGATATTTCTTAATCCTATTCTGCCTGATCTCTTCAGCCCGTTTATTTCTTTCCTCCCTTTTCTGCCTGAGAGTGGTCATCTCCTCAGACTGAGCTTTCACAAAGGTCATACCACCTTCTCTTCCTGAGAAATCCTTAGCCTCAAGACCAATTTTCTCAGCCTCTTCATGAACAACCTTGATTAAGGCAGACTTGCTCGCCTTCTCTTCCTCCTTTAGCTTTCTCTTTGCTTCCTCTTCCTGAAGATAAGCACTGAGTTCATCAGCTGAGAAGTGGTGAAGAACTCCATCAATTTCATATGGGATCCTGAGTGGTGATTCAGGATCCTTTGCAACCGTGATCGGTGCTGGTTGAGGCCCAGGTTCAGTGAGGATGCCTTTGCCTTTATCTTGATGGGAGGAAGAGGCTTCAGGAATCTCCCCCTCAGTGTGAGAAGGAGGTTGTTGGCTTGAGACTCCAGTGTCTTTCTCCCCCTCAACTGTTGCTTGAGCCATGGTGATAGCAAGAGTTGGAGTCACTGGAGCAGTAGGACCTTTGAAGGCCTGATAGATCTCAGTCATCATGGATTTGATGTCCGAGGTGTCTTTCTGAAGACTTGAGATCTGACCCGCCAGAGAAGCCTGAGAAGCTTCGATGCCTGACATCCTTGACCCAAGAGACCATGCCAAGGATGTTGAAGATTGTGCCCAAGTACCAAGATGTTTTTCCTGAAGACCCATGGAAGTCCTGATTGAGTCCAAGGAAGTAGTAAGACCCTGAAGCTTAGAATCCTTCAGTAAGCTGAGAAGATCACTGATTTCAGCTGACTGCTTCTGATAAGTCTCAGCAGCCTGAAGGACCTTTTCAGTGAGTACGGGGTCATCCTTGACAGCTGACTGAATAGTTTCAAGGCTGTTGGTGATGCCTTCAAGAGTAAGATTGAACTTCTGGAAATGAAGATCAATAGTTGTCAAGGAGTTTTTGGTGTCTGATTGGATTTCGATCACATCATCATGAAAAGTTTCAACATCTGCCTTCAGGTTGGCATAGTGAACAGCAGCTTCAGTGTGATGATCAAACATCTCATCAGTGAGACCAGTGAAAAGAGCTCTGTTGGTCTTCAGTAGGAATTTGACCAATGTTCTTTCAGTGAGGGGAAGAGAGTTATCATACTTTTGGAGGATGCCCCCAGTACCAGAAGAATAAGAAGACTGAGAACCAGACTTTTCACTTTGGCTTGGAGATGACTGATGTGATTGTTCAGGTTGTTCAAGTTGTGTATCAGTTTCCATATCCTTACCTGCCTCAAACATTTCCTCTTCACTCTCTTCCCTGAGCTCTTCATCAGACTCTATAAAAGCCTGAAAGTCCCCCATGGACTCAATACCCAAAAAATCAACCGGCTCCTCTTTATAAAAAGACTTGCCTTCGGTTTGGTCAGGTCCTGACCCCGTTGTCATAATAACTTAGTGGGTTTGCTCAGCCTGACTAGCCATAATAACTGGGGTAACACCAGCCTGGCTTTTGGGGGCAGTTCCTGAGAGACTGGATCCGCCTGAGGGGTTGATGGGTTCCATATCAGCGGGTTGTTTCTTTCCCTCTGAGTCTTTGTCCCCCTTAGCACCTTCAACTACTGATGGGTGCTTTCCAGTAGTATCACTAGGTACTGATTGTGAAAGTTTGTGGACCCCCTTCCCATCAGGATTGTGCTGTCCTTCAGGGGATTTAGGGTCCTTTTCTCCCTGAGATCCTCAGGGTGATTGCTCAGGAACGTTAGCGGAATGTGAATGTTTGTGGGTCCCCTTCTCAGTAAGGTAGTGCTGCCTTACCGAGGATTTAGAACCCTTTCCTCCCTTGGGAACTGATTGTTTTTTGACAGTTCCTTCATCGGGATGTGAGGGGGTGTGGGTCCTCTTCCCAGTAGGGTGGTGCCGCCCTACCGAGGATTCAGGACCCTTTACTCCCTTGGGTACTGATTGTGATTTATCAGTACCTTCATCGGGATGTGAGGGGGGAATTCTTCCTGATTCCTCTGACTTGTGTATGTCAGTTGAACCATGTGGAATGGGTGCGCCCGAGGTCACTGAGGATGATTGCTCAGTGACTTCTGTTGGCCTTTGTTTTGAGGTCAAGAGGGTCTCAGAAATGGGTGTCTCAGAGGTCTCGGCCTTTTTCAACCTCTTTTTAAGGTTGAGTTGGTTTTGAGGATCAGTCTCAGTGGCGAGTGGCTTGGGTCTAACCACCTGGCTGGACTGACCCTTCTTTGTCTTCTTCACCTTTTTGGTCGGTGAAGGAACTGGAGAGATAGCGTCATTACCCTGATTGACTGATTGCATGTATTCAGTCAGGGCAATATGTGTAACCTCACTGATGCTACTAGTGAAGTTTGACTTGTGCAGGACGTCAGGCTTCGTACCTTCTGCATCAGTCCTCACATAGTCAGAACCAAGTAGGTCCTGAAGCACACAGGAAACAAATCTAGGATAGGACATATGTCTTTGCCTATGTTTTCCTGAGAGCTTAGCAACAAGGTCTCGGAAGATTATTCCTCCGATGTCTATTTTTGTACCCTCAAGGAGACTGAACAACATCAATTGTTGTGAAGAGTTCAACTGCTCCGTAGAGGATTTATTTCCACCCAGGACCTGAATGACAAATGTCATCAGTATCCTCCAAATAGGGTGGAACCATGTTTTGACTACTGGAGCCTTTTCCAGTAAGCCTCCCGCAGACGTTGTTGGACGTCTGGGGTCATGGGGTACAAAAAAGATCAGTTCATTCTTTATGTCCTGATCAGTAGGGTTGGGTGAAAAGGCTTCAGCAAAGTCAAGGCCTGTGGCTTTAATGAATGCTGAGTAGTCAAAGGAGAGGGTTCTACTCCCATTCATCACCGTGAAGGTGATGATTGACTCTTTGGTGTCTTTGGGGCTGGTTGCCACAGCCGTACACCAGAATTCCCTCAAATAGTCATGGTAGATGACTGAGGGGGTGTGGGTGAAAGCCTTTGCAAGAAAACAATTACGAAGATATTTCATAACGTTCTTGTAGGCTGGGTAGATTTGTGGATATGAGAAATTTCCCACCACATTGTTTTTGGTTAGGTCTACACCCTCCAATGTGAAATCCACATTAGGAGCGTATGTCACAGCTTTAGAAGAAGCCATTTGTGGGTAAGTCTGGGTTTGACTAAGGTTAAAGGGTTTCTAAAGCTTAAGAATGCACACACAATTTGTTTTTGAGAATTAAAAATGGCAGAGTTTTGCTTAAGATTCTATAAAAACATGTGTATGTATTCTTCTGGTTGGGGTATTTATAGGAAAGTGGAGATGGGGGTGTTTTGGTCATTTGAGCAATCTTAATTTATTCAAAAAGAATTATTTGGAAATTGTTTTGAATAATATGTTTTGGGATCCGCATTTAATGCCAACACTCCACTTTCCTGGTTTGGCGCAACAGTCGAAGTGAACAGTTGAGCAGTTCTGCAAAAGTGCAACTTGCAGAGATGAGTCATCACATATTTGAAATGTGATTGGAGAGGCATTTAATGCCAAGTGGGAATGTGGTGGCCCAGAGGTGGAAGCCAGAAAGGCAAAAAGAACAATTATTCTTGAATTAAATATGTGTTCAGTTACCAACCTCGGACATTTACTAACTAGATACTTAGAGCATTTAAGTCAGTATTTAATGTCCTTTTCAGGGCCCTGAATGACTCTTCATTCAGTGATAGGTGTTTCAGGGACATGGGATTAGTCACTGATGATTCAGGAATATGGAAGGATTCCTGAGAAGCAAGGATTCAGGAACTTGGGTTTAGTTCCTGAGGTTGAGGATTCAGTGAATTAATTCACTGACGAACACATTGAGTCAGGGACCTGAGATTTTAAGAATTTACACATCAGTTGCTAAGAATCAATCAGTGGACTGATTCTCTATATCCAACATTCCTAATTCAGCTTTCAGTCTTGTGAAAGTTGGTTCATCCAAAGGTTTGGTGAAGATATCAGCTAACTGATATTCAGTAGGAATGAAGTGTAATTCAATGTCACCATTCATGACATGGTCCCTGATGAAGTGATATCTGATATCAATGTGTTTTGTTCTCTGATGAAGAACAGGGTTGTTAGAGATTGCAATTGCACTTGTGTTATCACAAAAGATGGGTACCATCTTGTACTGAATTCCATAGTCACTGAGTTGACTTTTCATCCAGAGTACATTTGCACAACAACTAGCTGCTGCAACATATTCAGCCTCAGCTGAGGACAAGGCAACTGATTGTTGCTTCTTAGCACTCCAACCGACTAATTTCCCACCAAGAATATGGCAAGAGCCTGAGGTGCTTTTTCTGTCCATGTTGCATCCAGCATAGTCAGAGTCTGAGTATCCTTTGAGATCAAGTCCGGAGCACTTTGGATAGTATAATCCAAGGTTAGGAGTGCCCTTCAGGTACCTGAATATCCTTTTCACATCAGTGACATGAGATTCTCTTGGGTCAGAATGATATATGGCACATAGACATACTGAGAATTGGATATCAGGCCTTGATGCAAGTAGATACATCAGTGATCCTATCATTCCTCTGAAGAGAGTTTGATTCACTGGTTTACCAGTTAGATCAGGACCAAGGTTGTTTGGGGGAACCATGGGAGTTTTGACTGAGGCACAGTCACTGAGATCATACTTTTTCAGTAGATTCTTTACATACTTCTCTTGACTGATAGTGGTTCCTCTATCAGTCTGCTTGATCTGAAGACCAAGAAAGTATGTCAGTTCTCCCATCATGCTCATTTCAAACTTCTTTGCCATTAGTTTTTCAAATTGTTTGCAAAGTTTGAAACTTGTTGAGCCAAAGATGATGTCATCAACATACACTTGTACTATTATGACATCATTATTTGTCTTATAGATAAACAATGTGTTGTCTATCTTGCCTCTGACAAATTTATTTTGGATTAAGAAGGCTGAGAGAGTCTCATACCATGCCCTAGGAGCTTGCTTCAGTCCATAAAGGGCTTTGTTAAGCTTACAGACATGATCAGGAGACTCATGACTTTCAAATCCAGGAGGTTGCTCAACATAAACTTCTTCTTTCAGTGAACCATTTAAGAATGCACTTTTAACATCCATTTGGTACACCTTGAAGTTCATGTATGTAGCAAAAGCAAGGAAGATCCTGATGGCTTCCATCCTTGCTACTGGTGCAAATGTTTCCTCATAGTCAATGCCTTCTTGTTGATTATAGCCTTTGGCTACAAGTCTGGCTTTGTTTTTAATGACTATGCCATTTTCATCAGTTTTGTTTTTGAATACCCATTTCATGCCAATGACTGAGACATTCTCAGGACATTTGACCAAGGTCATTACCTTGTTTCTGTCAAATTGTTCCAGTTCATCATGCATGGCCTGAACCCAACTTGGATGTTTAAGTGCTTCTTTAACACTTTTGGGTTCAATTGTGGAAATGAAGTCCACAAATAGGCATTCATTGGATGAGGCTGCTCTTAGACTAGCAGCCATGCTTCTGGTGAGTATGCCTTCAGTAGGCTCTCCAATAATATTGACAAGTTCAATGTCCTGAGACCTAGTCCAACTTTCTTGAGGTCCTGGATACTGATTTGAACTTGTGGAGGCCTGATTGGGTAGAGGGTTTGGTTCTGGAGTAGACACATGATCATTGATTGGATCTTGAGTGTCTATCAGATCACTGAGATGTTTTGGATCTTGAGTATTTTGAACAGGCTGATTGATATCATCAGTGTGTGTATGTGACTCAATAAACTCAGTGATGGTTGGGTTAGGTAGGTTGTGGGGGATTATGTAATAGGAGAGATTAGCATCATCTTGATACTGAGTAGAAGGATTGTTTTCAGACAGATATTCATCAGGAGGATATCTTGAAGAATTATCAATTCCTATCTCTTCTACTGAGGCAGTTGAGAACCTGATAGCATCAGTGCTCTCATCAAAGGTAACATGAAATGTTTCCTCAGTCTGCTGTCTCCTTGTGTTGAACACTTTGAAGGCTTTTGAGACAAGTGAGTATCCCAGGAAGTATCCATCATCAGCTTTTACATCAAATTTTCCTAGGTGATCCTTGTGATTATGAATAAACACAGGACACCCAAAGACATGAAAGTAGCTGATGTCAGGGATTCTTCCTTTGAATAACTCATATGGGGTTTTCCCATGTCTCTTGACAATTATGGATCTGTTTTGTGTATAACAGGCAATTTTGACTGCATCAGTCCAAAAATGGTTGGAAAGGACTGATCCACATAGCATTGTCCTAGCAGCTTCAATGAGTGTTCTGTTTTTCCTTTCAGCAACACCATTTTGTTCAGGTGTGTATGGAGAGGAAAATTTTTGGGAAATACCTTTCTCGTCACAGAAACATTCAAGTTCATTATTTTTGAACTCAGTCCCATTGTCAGTTCTAATTTGTTTGACCTTAATGTCATTTTGATTTTCAATGTTCCTGACAAAGGACATGATTGTTTCAGCTGCCTGACTCTTTTTGATCAGGAAGAATACCCAGGTGTATCTAGAGTATTCATCCACTATGACCAGAGTATACTTCTCATGGTTAATAGACCTTGGACTGACAGGTCCAAATAGATCCATATGGAGAAGATGTAGGCAGTTCCTGATGGAAAAGTTGGTTTTGGTTTTAAAGGATGCTCTGTGATGTTTACCTTTTTCACAAGCTGAGCATGGTTTATCCTTAGAAAACACAAGAGATGGTAAGCCAAGGAGTTTGTTTTGTTTTACAAGATTGTTAATGTTCTTAAAGTTCAGGTGGGTAAGTCTCTTATGCCAAAGCCAGTTGAGTGTATCAGTGGCTTTAGCAAAGAGACAAGTTCCATTCTGAGTTAGACTGGACATGTCTAATACATAAACATCTTGTCTTCTTGGTGCAATGAGGACAATTTCCTTATTTGCATTGAAGATGGTTCCTTGCTTATCATCAAACTGAACTATGTATTTTGCATCACATAGTTGACTGACACTGATCAGATTATACTTAAGACCATTTACATATGCTATCCTAGTAAAGACAATACCATTGCAGTTTACTGAACCATAACCTTCAGTGAGACATGATGAATTATCAGCAAATATCACTTTGGGTCCTGGTTCTTCCACATATTTGTGCAGACACTCCTTAACACCAGTCATGCTCCTTGAACATCCACTATCTAGATGCCAAACAGGATCCCTGACATGCTTCTGCACAAATAGTAAACTAGGTCAGTTCTTTCTAGGACTCCATTTCATGGAGGGTTTCGTATTGTAGGTCTTTATGAAAGTATTAATTGATTCATGGTCAGAGGTTGAGTGGACTGAGCTACCACATGTTTTGCATTTGGTTGTAGGGGTAGCCTAAGTAGTCTGAGAGGATTGTTTCATTCCTCTTCTTGACTGAATGACCTTCTCTTTTCCTGAGGATTTCTGAGTGGAACTTCCACTAGATTCACAATGTTTGTCATATTGACAATCCTCAGGGTGGTGGTCATTGAATCCACACAAAGGGCAGGGTGGAAAAGGCTTGGCCTTTTGCTTCTGTTTCTGCTTAGAATCAGAAGGGTAGTTCAGGCACTGAGCCTTAAGTCCTGAAAAGTTTGACATGACTGAGCATTGTTTATGATCAGAGGTCCTGTGATCTTCCTTTTTGCAAATCATGCAATAAAGGACTCTATAGCAATCATCAGTGAGATGATTTGTATAGTTGCATAGCTCACATCTTTTCAGGGGCTTTGTGGGTTTGGGTTTGGTCTTTGAGGAAGTTGGTTTTTGTTCCTTCTTGGATTGAGAAGATTTCTCAGAAGATGCAATCTTCTCTCCTAGCTTCCTGACCATTTCAGCCAACTGATCAAATTTAGAGTCAGGGCTTTGGGTTGATACTTCAGAAGGGACTGAAGTTGATGAGTCATCAGTATTTACTGAGACATCAAGGTTTGCTCTCTTCAGGATGGTTGTTCCCCTTCCTGATCTCTCCTTTGGAGAGTGTGGTGAGAAGACCATAGATGGGAGGCCTAAGTTAGGTGTAGCACCCTGAAGGGTATTCAGTGGAGGAAGTGGAGGATATGATTCTGATTCAGACTCATCCAAGGACTCAGTGAGTGGTTCAGTGAGTTCAAGCTTACTGAGTTTTTCAGTGAGTCCAAGCATATTTTTCAAAGCTTGACTTTCAGGAAGCAAGATCTTTCCAGTCTCAAAGTTTGGTAACTTACTGACTGGGTTGTCCCTGACAATCCAGTCATTTGACTTGGGAAGTAATTTTTGCTCAAAAGATATGCCAGCTGGAACAAAGTTTATTTCATTTTGACACACAGTAGGATCAACCATAAGAGGGTCAATACCAATGGTTTTCTGAGAGATTAATCCCACAGTGTCAAAAACCTTAGGGTTCTTCTTGGTCCAGCTTTGAATGATAGCCTTTTCTTTGTTAAGTTCAGTTTGAAGGACTTGGTTTTGTTTCAAAATCTCAGTGTTCTGAATTTGTAGAGTTATTGTTTCTAGTTTGGCTTGCTTAAGTACAAGCAGTTCATCTCTACATTTGTTCAATTCTGACACAATATTGTTATATTTTGACAGCAAGTTAAGCCTTTGTTCTTCAACAAACTTTAAATCAACACAAATATAATTCATGTAAGACTGCCAATCAGAATCATCATCCATAGAAAGTAAAGTATTTACCTTCTTCATGGTGATGTTGACCCACTCTCCATTTCTAGCATGGCCTTTTCCCACAGCCACCTGATCCTCTTCTGAAAGTACCATCAGTGCACTAACTCTTATTTCCTCATCTGAGGAGACCTCTTTATCATCCCAATCATATGCTTCAGCTATTAAAACCTTGTTCTTTGTCTGAATAGGTTTAGATGTTTGAGCAGCCTGAGACAATATGGGGTTAGTTTCAAGAAGTGCAAGTTTAGCTTTGATATTCCTATATTTTGTTTCAAAATCCTTTTGACCCTTGTTTTGGAATTGTTGGGTGGACTGAAACATTTTAGGTTGAAACTTGCTAGTTCCTGAAAATTTGTAAGAGGGTTCTGAGATAGTTTTAGAATAACAGTCCCTAGCAAAATGACCCTTTTTACTACATTTAAAGCATTCAGTGGTCTCATTTGCTTTTGATTTTGTAAAGTTGGACTGATTTCTTTTGATGAAACGTTTTGAACTAGCAAGGAGTGCCCTTTCTTGGAATTCCAAGTTTAGGTCATTCAGGTATTCCTCATCAGTCCTTTCATCAGTTTCTTCTTCAGAATCCTCTTGAATATCCTGCATAACACCATTAGAATAGAAAGCAATTGATATGGGTGTGGAGGTTAAGGCCTTTTTGGACTCAAAAGCTTTTGAGTCAGGGTATCTCCTTGAGATCAAGTTGTCTTCATAGACAAACTTCCCATAAATTTCAGGGAGCTCAAGGGTCTGAATGTGGTTAGCATTCCTCAGGCCTTGTGAGAAGTTGAGCCACTTCTCAGGGAGACTGTTGACAAAGCCAACATTTGTCTCATGCTTGGTCAGTACAACACCATCATTTGATAATTCATTTATCAAAGTCTTGTATCTGGTGTAGGTCTGTGAGAGACTTTCAGAGTCTTTTGCCCTGAAAGTATTATACTCAAGTTTAAGGTCCATGACCCTATTTTCCTTGGTATCTGAGGGACCCTCAAAGCTGTTTACCAAGTCATCCCAAGTTAGCTTGGCTGTTAGACAGTTGATGACTGATTCCATTACATCGTCAGGAAGACATGATATAAGGATGCTTTTCAGGCGTTGGTCTTGATTGACCACCCTCCTCTCATCAATGGTCCATTGGGCCTCAGGCTTGTTTAGCCCTGTGGCAGTCTTTGGGACAAATGGGCCATCCCTGATACAGGTGATGTAGTAGGGTTCCATACCAGTAAGATAGCAAATCATACGCTTCTTCCATTTGCTAAATTTCCCAGCTTCAAGTCTGGGTGCAACAGCTGAGTAGCTGCCACCCTTTTTGTCGACTAGCTGGGGTACATTGATATTAGCCATAGTAGGATCTTGGTTTTAAAAACCTAGAGCACTCTTGGTTAGTTTAAAAGATTTTATAAACCAGAGGCTCTGATACCACTTGTTGTTCCCTTTACACTATTAGAGTTAACTAGAAAGTTAATCTATTTCGTGTTATGGCTAATACAATGTTTAGGATTAATTCTAACGGTTATAAAACATGAGTATAAAAAACAACAATATTTTTCAACGTTTAAATTCTTATTAGAAATAATTCCAAGAATCTATACCCAAGTGTTTTGCGGAACAAACACTTGGGATTGAATAGACAAGGGTATGGGGTGTCTCCTATCGAAACTCAAGTTTTGCTTGAGTGGTAACAATATACCCACTGAGCTATCTCAGTGAGTTGTATACTCTTTGTAGGAGAGAAGTTCCTTTGCAAAAGTTCAAGACTTTAAATATACAAAGCACACTTTAACTTCTCTCCCATCTGATCTATTTATACACAAGTAATCTAAGTATAAGTGATTAAATATAATACAAGTTGTTGAGGTTGCATGTCTGACAATTACAAATAGTAATTGTCATTTCCAAGAACCAATAGGAAAGGGCTAATAAGACTTTGGGAGTTGTTGGCTGATACTCCATGACTTTTAGCCGCAATAGGGAAGGTTGGATCTGACAAGAGAAGAGTGTTGGGCTGACACTATTATCTTCTCAGATCTTTTCCCTATTGTTCCCGCCTTTTCTTCAGGCGTTGGTTCCTCAGTCCTTCAATCACTTTGTTGGTTGAGGAGACTGGGGTTCAGTGAGTTCTTGTCCAACACTTACTGAACCATCATCTTCTTCTTTGGCTTAAGTCCTACTCAGGGAGTACCGCCTTCCTGAGTAGTGAATCCTTCTTCTTGAATTCGCCTTAAGCATCCTGAAGATGACTCACTGAGAGGCTGTTCTCTCAGTGACTTGAATTATTCTCGGTTTAAGTTAACACTTAGTTAATTTGTGTCCAAATCATGTTTGAAGCATTCTTGGGTTTTTCATGACCCAACACCATACTATGTTAGGATTGGTTGCCTTAAATTTTATCAAAGGTCAAAGTCTTTATTTTCAAGAAATCAAAACTCGCGTGTGTAAGTACATTAAAGTAGTGCAAAGTCATGGCATCCGTACTAGCAACCACAGTAACCAATTGGGCACCAAAAAAATCTTACCACTTAGAATCAGCCTTGTCTCGCATCCTATTCTAAACCGAATGGATAAGTTACACCACTAACTATCATGAGACCATCTACCGGAGAGCACGGCCATGATCAACGATATTACCTATGATTACAACCTTAGGATTTCGTACGAAACCCAACCTTGTAACGCCTCACTTCATTTTGCTACTTCCAATTTCGAAGAATCTTACCGTCAAATAAACAACCTCCGGATTCGATAGCTACCTGATAACTCATAACCCCGCGTATGACTGAAACATGCTTTCCCTTGAAAACCTCTCTGTCAATCGTTACGACGACTACATCCAGTTCCTTAATCATACACCCTGCATTGGATACTAAGTACACCACTAAATCAACCAACTAATTGCTAGTAGCAACCAACATCATTCTTCGAGATTGTACTCTAAAACTTTCTAAACTACTCATTCAACATTGACCTCATTCCAGTTTCACTTGGAAGCCCCGTTGTCATCAATGGTATGGATTGGATATCCAAGTACCATGTTATTACCATCTGCGACGAGAAGATTGTCCGCGTACCTTAACCTATCAAAATCATGGACCGGGAGGTCAAACGACTTAAGAGAAGTCGTATCCCTATCATCAAGGTTCGCAGAAACTCTCGAAGAGGTCTCGAATTCATGTAGGAACGTGAAAACGAAATCAAACATAAATGCCCTCAATTTTTCCCAAATCCATCGGGTAACTCTAAGTGAAAACCGAGGACGGTTTTCCTTCTAAGGCGGGAAGGATGTGACAAACGGTAATTTTCCCACTAATATTTTAATAATAAATGTTAATTTATTATTACCTGATTGATAAATTAAGCATTCATGTGCTTACACAACTATTTCGGGAAACAAACCCGTACACTGTAACATACAGTAACTCAAAAAACTATTTAATCTCATCAGAAACAGTGAATTTTCCACTTTCCGACACTACAGATGTAACGCAAGTGGAAGACTTAAATAAATAAAGACAAGTCATGAAACAAAATGACTTTCAAAGAAATACAAATCAAATCCAACTCTAAAATGAAATAAATAACCAAGACATAAGTCATAAACTAATTTCAAAAGATATGGAAACTAACGTTGGGTTGGTCCTCTAAAAGCTCATACTCTCATCACTCAAATCCCAGCATCCCGCTTAAATACCTGCCGCAGGGAAAAGAAAATGCGGCTGAGCTTAAAAAGCCCAGTGAACGGATATAAACGAATAATGAACTGAATATAAATAAGCATATGAAATGAAATCAAAAGAATCTGCCGAACAAGATGTCACAAGTCATGAGAATCAAACGAATAATAAATTAAGTGAAAGGTAATGAAAGCACCGATTCATAAGAAATTATCCACGAGCTCACAAAGCAGCCACCTGCTTAATCACACAATAGTATATCATAACATAACAAATGGAGACATGACCTCCCAAAAGTGACATGGGGTGTATGGCACACACCACCATTCACTACAAAGCCATAACATAATCATATCACGAAACAAACCTAGGATGCATCCATACGCTCCCTGCAAAACAAAGTTATGTACACCACCATACACCTGTACTCAGACAAATATATTGGCGTACCAAAATGGCAACTAAATGCACATGCTCAATATACATATCAAAAGGGAACGCCGTGGGCCAATCACACCGCCACAGATAGTGTCATGCCATTGGGGCCTCAATGACATGGACATGGTACCTCCATGGCTAATTAGCTCGGGAAATAGAATAACAAGATATCACATCATAACGAATTAATCATAGTATATTTAAACAAAGAATATTAATTGAAATGAATGCCATATTAAATGACATAGAACTAAATATCATTTCATAAGAAATCATATCAAACGGAAATCACCAACGAATATCATAACGAACGAAATATAGTCAAGGATCGAAGAGTCAATGCGAAACCCTTACTGAGAAATGGTAGAATATCCGTACCTTAGCAAATAAAATGAAAGCAAACGAAAAAGTGAACACAAGGAAACGCCTTCTTCAACGAATCTACATTTATAGTTCATTTAATGTCATATCGGATTTTAAATACTTTTCATTAATCACATTCTCATATTTAGGGTTTACCTAAGTTAGATGTACCAATTTAGAAACTTAGGGTATACCGAATTAGATAGAAAATGGAAAACCGGATTTAGACACCAAACCAATCTTGAAATAATTATAGCACCGAAACCCTTTTATTTAAACCCTAAGCGAGTTGACCAAATGACGAGACACACCCCTTTAAAACCATAAACCTTTACATCTTTTAAAGTATGTCGAGACGTAAATGTTAGCCACCAAACGACACTATCACACACACTCCAAAATATAACGAGACCACAAGTAAATACGTCTCACATAAGATCATGATCTTATATTCTCTTAAATTCCGATTCAATTACATATTCTCCACATTAATCACGCGAATGATCATCATATACTAATAAAGATATATAGAGCCATACATGCAAACACACATATATTAGAGTATTAGACTCACACACAACCAAGTGACAAGTGATAAGATCGATCCAAATGTCAACATGCATACATGACACACCATAATAACAGATTGAACATGCAATTACAGTCACACAATCATGCATGCATACCCACACGTACTAAAATACATAAAACCCATTTTACTTTAACTCTACATAACACACCCACGTGATTCCATTACCCACGACCCATAATACCACAGCCCTTCAGTTCTTATTTAAATGCGTGCACACACAGATTTACAATTCTCGACCAAAAACATAAAACAACAACACCAAACTGAGTACACCAGCCCTCACCACGACACATAATATACACAATCACCACACAAACATCAAGACAATACGAGACGCACACAATCTGCAAACACTCACATGAAATCATAAAGCCAAACACAAGTCGCAACCCTAATTCCCTTTATAATTCTCTCGTTAGTTTTATAGTAAGGTTTCCAGATTTATAGCTTCTAACTAATGTGTATAAATGTTTCATATACTGATTTTGATGGCAAGGTTAGGGCTGGAAACAGGTCGACACCATTCAAAACTCACACACCGACACAAACCTCATAACCATATTAAAGGGGCGTTAACCTTTTTATTATTAGTGTGATTTCATGTTACTGATATATAAGTTTTTATCACTTCGTGACATAGACCAGGTTACTATGTAAGTCGTATAGAACAAAGCTTAGAATGAGATAAGTATTATAGGTACCTTAGGATGGAATTTAGAGTAGTCGACAAGAAAAGAACTCAACCAGAACTGAGTATTGAGTCTGTAATTAACGAAAGAGACCCAGGGCTGCTACAACAAAACCACGGCTGCAACGACTAGCAAACAGGGTTGCAACAATGATTCACCACACTTGTTCTCTTCTTCGTTTCTTCTTGGCAGCAACAATGGACCAGAACTTGTGTGAGTTTAGGGTCGGTGTGGAGAACAGACAAAGGATTGATATACGGTTTATATGAAAAGGGGAAAAGCGTGTTTATTTATTTTGGCAAGTCGTATAATATGTTTAAGAAGGGACATATGATTGTATCTTCTATTTGTTAAATAATATTTGTTCTAATCTCTTATCCAAAACAAACGTGTATATTTGTGAAATAAGGGGACCAGATTTTTGCCAAAACTATTAAACGTGTGGCATAAAACAAAAGGAATGGATGTGTGTAATTAAGAAGTAGAATTTGAATAGGATTTATACTTTGTATTATTATTTTAATATAATATAATATATAGTCTTAGTGTTTTAATTATCTAATTAGACTTTAGGTTATAATTAATAGTGTGTCTAATTTACATATATCATTTGGTTCAATGTCATTTCTTAAAATTAGACGAAAAAAATGTGATGTCAAAATTTTGGGTTTTACAACAGACTTCAACGTAATAAAAACGAGAGGTTATCTCGTTTTTCATGAAAAAAGAAACCACACGCGTACCGGCACTACCTTAGTAACGGCATAAATTCAATAATTGATACCCGGAGTCAATAATGGTGTATTTATATTAATTTTATAAAAACGTTCTCAGAAATTATATTCTTCGCATTTACGCCAAACCGGGGTACCACGTTTACATCGATATTCAACGGGACACGGGTACACACGACACACTCTTTAATAATAAAACAAACCCTATAATAAAAACTTATACTTTTTTTTTTCTTTTAACCGCCCACTCCTACACTTACTAATAGAAACGTTTCTTCTTCTCCCTTTCCCAAAAACCTTATCGTCTGTTTCCCCCCCCCCCTCCTCGAATACATCTCCCACCTCCTCGACATCAACACCGATCCATCACCATCATCCGTTTAACTCTTTCAAAGTCAAGACACAGGTATAGCATAGAT
Organism: Artemisia tridentata subsp. tridentata; assembly: GCA_021014915.2. Classification (NCBI taxonomy): domain Eukaryota; kingdom Viridiplantae; phylum Streptophyta; class Magnoliopsida; order Asterales; family Asteraceae; genus Artemisia; species Artemisia tridentata. The sequence continues at coordinate 290,806,429 of CP139506.1, forward strand.
CGTTTTCTCCTTTCTCTCCTCCCCAAATTATATCACGAGACCACCTTGAAGGTGTTGATAGATAGAAAACCTTCCTCAAGATGGATGGCACGAAAAATCGACCCAGGGGAGGAAAGAGTCAAAGTATCTATTTTATTTCTTTTTAAGCCCCCACCGATCCACAAGGGAGACACTACTCTTATCACAATAAATAAGGGTTATTGGTGGTTCCTGCTTGGATTCGGGCTCGATTGGATTTGTATTGGTTTACTTTGTTTTTCCTTCGAATCGATTATGCCGCTTTTGTAAGATTTCCATTTGATTTCTTTTCTTGTTTATGTTGGTTTGATTAAAAGATGAATCAGTTAAATTGAATTTTTCTCTACTACGGATCGATTAGATATATTTGGAACTGAGTTGGTTATTGTTGAATTAAAAATCTTGTGTGGCAAATTAAAGAAATCACAAACTAAAAACCAAGATTTGGCTCATGGATTAGTAGTACTTATTGTGTTTAAAGTAGGCTGTGTTTGGTGGTGGTCTCAGTCGAACCTACTGTGGTTCGAACCACAGTAGGAGTATTTGATGTTTTATTTTTCTTGGTCAAGTTGTTTTGTTGATTTTTGCTTGAGCGTGCCATACTGTCACAAACCCGTAAGGGTGTGTTTGGTCCAAGCCACGACAGTCCCAAGAGGGTTGTCGTGGTGGTTGTTTGTTGTTCACGGTCGCGGCTCACACTCCAGCCCAAGAGGGCGTTTGTGTTCTTATTCAAGCCAAAGAAAAACACTAAGGAAAGTGTTTGTTTCAGTTATGAGCTGAGCCCTTGGTCACAAGTATGGCTCGGTTTGGGTTATAATTGTCTTTCTTGGTTCTCGGTTAGCGACGGAAACAACCCAAAGGGAGGTTTTGTTTTGGTTCGGCTCAAAGAAACACCCATAAGGGTGCGTTTGTTTCTGCCGCTGGGCAATGAGACACCCAAGAGGGTGTTTGCAATTTCTGACTTTAACTCAGTCCACACACCCGAGGGGTGTGCTGATTGTTATTGTTCTTGGTTAAAGGACCTCAAGTCCATCACATAAGGGTGCGTTGGTTTGAGTCGTGTCGCGAGGTCGAGTGTATTCAGATTTCTCTTGGCTTGTTCACTCGAGTTCGATGTAATGAACGCTTAACTTACTCACTTTGGTTTCAAAACGAATTCAGTGAGAATAGATAATATTTAATCACCACATGTTGACATAGAGTAAATTAGCAGTAAACCAGGGTGGTGAAAATGTTAGTTCACTTGTAGGAAGTACACAGCAATAACACTAAAATATGTTCAACATAACCTGATATAAAAATTTAGGAGTTGGGTTTAGTTTTCTTTTGGGTTGGGCTATTCCTGATCTATTGTGAAGCAGTATGGGCCACAGCCCACTTCACATGCATAGGGTGCGCTTGTTTAAAAAAAAAAAAAAAAAAAACAGAATGTGTATACACTTCTCGTTCCTCTAAAATAAAAATGTGTAACAATACTTGTTTTGATAATCCGTAAGTGTGACAAAGTACTTCGTACTCGACTTATTCCGCAACTCAATCCCGACTCTTTTCTTTTCACGTTGCCACGAGCTTCGCCATAAATCACAACGAGATATAAAAACATATGTATTACACGAGACACTATATATACATACAACTATAGACTCTTTTATACAATTACAACTTATAAACACTAGTCAAAGCTAGACTTATGAATTTTAAACATGCTTGTTTATTTATATCTCTTAATTGACTTATATACACTCGAGATAATTACATAAAAACCTAAGTAAATTTTATAAAAAAATTATAAACGGCTATTACCTAAACATATATATTTGTAACACATAGTTACCTCGAGAAACCAACACACATGCACGGGTCATGCCCGACTTCTATCAAAATAAATATGTTTATCACGTTTTTATCAAAATTGACAAACGAAACGTTTTATATACAACATCTATAAACTAATTTCCCAATTTACAAATCTTTTAAATAAAGCCGTTACCTACAAATAATTATTCATACACTTCTAAATATATTTTTAGCAAATATGTCAACAATAACTATTTATATACTTTTATAGTTACTATTTTTACATATCTTTAACAATAATGTTCCCATATTCCGACAACGTCTAGTATTATTCGTAATCACTTTTCGTAAATCGTTTTTCAGTTATTGTCGAAGCGGAATCTTATTCGTCCTTGATATTTTATACACTTATGCACTTCCAAGAGCCAATACCTACAAATACTTAGAAAACTGTTTTAAACTCAAATGCTGCCACACAAGCAACAATAACGTAAACACTTTAAAACTTTTGAATTTATTTTCGTTGAGTCTTAAACTTAAACTATGAACTAAAACATGTCTTACTAATCTAGGTCGCGTGTTGGTGCTGAACACTATCTGAACTGTTGTATTATCTGACTGCTATTTGCCGAGGTGAGTTTATAGCCCCACTCTATTTAAACTTGTTTTACAACTATGGGGTGAGAAACATGCAAAACGATTTCTGGACCACAATAATGTTTTATTTTCTCAAACTATTACGTAGAATTAGCCTAAGACACTGAATCCCACATGCCCAAACTCATGAACCGTCAATTCCTGCGGGGAAGCGCGAATGCTATAAATAGATCTATTTTGGTTGACATCCTCGTTCGGTTGGCCAGGTTGACCAAATGCGAGCGTATAACATGTCGAAACACGAGTGTCACGGGATAGACACTTACAAGGGCTTTATTTAACGTGCTTCTAGAGCATGCAAAATGTCAAGCTTCGATTGCATGAACTTAGTGCTAGCGTAATAGACTATTTTTATATGACATTATATGCGTTGTAATGTTCATATGCCCAACTCATGGTCCAAACTATAGATTTTACTGTTTATTTATAAACCTATGAACTCACCAGCGTTTTGCTGACTTTTTAAGCATGTTTTTCTCTGGTGTTTAAGCAACTCATTATTGGCAAGGCGTGGCAAGACAATGGTCATAAACTATTTACCGAAGTGTTTTCACACATATTCATGACTTGTTTTTATGGGACCATTAAACTTATGGGCTTATCTGTTAAATTTAAAACTCTGATGTAAACTTGATTTAAATCAACTGAATGTATTTTAACGGAGTATGTATTCCGTTCTGTATTACCTCGTGTTATGATTTTCAATTCAGTAGCACCCCAGGACCCGAATGCTTCCGCACTACCAGATTTTGGGGGTGTTTCAATGTGCTATGTGTATATTTTCATTATATGTGATCCAACATGCGCAACTGTTTAATTCCTTTTGGAGCCGAAGCAATTGATAGTACTATCAGGGTAGAATCCCCACTGTTATTTGATTGTATATGTGCAACCATGGTAGGTTCAGTTGGTGCGAACATTACTGTTTTACTTTGGTTAAGTGCTTATAATTGTATATCTAGCTCACTATTGTCCACGTTGTATTATTCACAGCTCAGTGGTCTTATTTTTAAACCTACGAGCTCACCAACATTATGTTAACGTTTTTCTAGTACCATTTTCAGGTGTTATTGAAGTTGCTTAGATGCTTGAGTATTGACTGGCTTAGCAAGACTTAAGACAAGATCCTCCTGGGGTATATCCCGTGGAGTTGCATTTTGATATTTCCTAGCGATGTTGTTTGACCTTGAGACTTATGTTTAAATTGGATCTTTGTACTTATCCCGGTTGTGGAAATTTGCGACTATTAGCTTTCTTATGTTATGCATGTAGTATTTCTCTATTTAGACACCTTGTGTTCTTGACTATGAAAGTCATACCCTGTAAATGCCATTCCGCTACGCCATTTTTAGGGTGTGACACAAAATATCCTTAGGCTAATATGACTTTGCATAATGACAAGTTTGGTCCCTCAAGTTAAAGTGAAGCTTGTACATTCTCTTCAACAAAAAGTAACTTATACTAATTATTCATTTCGTGATTACTTTTAGTTAAATATAATTTAGCCCCAGATTGCTCCTTTTGTATTGTAATTTTTACTCACAATTTTCCAATGCTATGTTGTATCAGTTTATGTAAAAAGTACAACATAAAAAGTTCTAATATTTTGTATGTAAAAACATGTCTGATATGAAATTCAGGACGTCAAATAAATATACGGTTTAAATCTCGTCACAACACGCGATATCATTTCTCGATCGTTACTTACATAATTTAAATGAAACGTTATCAAATTGTTCATTTTTTTGATATAACAATATCTACATGTTCACATATAGTTTATTTGAAACAGAAAGAGATGTGCTACTTATATCTACATGTTCACATATATATAATTATCTAATATATTAAAACGTCAGGATGTTGCTACAGTACTTTGTACAGTACTTGCTACAGTACATGGGCTGCTACAGTACATGGGCTGTTTAGTTAGAAATCCAAACACAAATCAAACAACAAATCCAAACACAAACCATCACAACACCATATCAACCCAAACTAATCCTAACCGCAAGCTTCGACTCGCCGTGACTCGCCGTGAGTCACGGCTTGGTTTCCCTTTGACTGTCGAGACCAACCAAACATAAACCGAACAACAAATCCAAACACAAACCATCACAACACCATATCAACCCAAACTAATCCTAACCGCAACCTTCGACTTGCCGTGACTAAGAGAACATAAACTCAGTTGGCTCGGTGGTTGACCGAGTTTGACCGAAGGCTCCACACAAGTTTTAGTTTTCAAAAACAATGATTAAAAAGGTTTTTATTAAAAATAATTAAATGTAAACCGGATTTAATAAAAAAAAAATATATAAATTAAGGTTTTGGAAAATAATAAAAATAAAGAAGGAAGGGGGCGCGTGTAGGTGTTCTACCAAGAAGAAAGTGGAGGGGGAATACTGTGGAGGTGGCGGCGGTGTGACAGTTGGTGGTGGTGGCGCGTGAGGATGGTTGCGGTGGTGCTCACGAGCTTAAAAGCTCCAGAAACGAAAAGGATAAGCCGATCTATCGATTCGGCAAATAAAAACACTCGCCGGAAAATTTCCGGCACGGTGGTTGCACTAAGTTATTGGGTGGCCGGCGGTGTAGAGAGAGAAAGGGGAGAGAGAGTGTTTTTATTAGGATTAAAAATGAATACAAAATAAAAATAATAATGGGTTTAAATACTAAAGGTTCAAGGTTAGAAATGAAAATACAAGATGTGGGGGTGGGAAATAAAACTTAAGGGCGGAGGGGGTATTCTTGCCATCTTGGCAATACTTTTCACGAAAACGGTTCGGGGCTCATTCGACATACCAAACGGACTCGAAAAATTACAAAATTTGCGCCATTGTTCACAAAATAATTTTTCCAATAAAAACGAGTATAAATTTGCAATACTTTCATAAATCAATATTTTTGACAAATACGATACATTTCGTGTTTTCTAGGTTGTGCCTGCTAAATAACGCATACCGAATCAAACATGTTTTCAATATGTGTTCGCAAAACCTAACGTTTTTCACAATACTTACGTGCAAAACACACCCGCTGCAAAACACGGGCTACCCAGCTCGTTTACATTGAAACTTGAACTTAGAATTTATTGGTTAAAAAGCCATCTGAAATTTAAGTACTACTGGAAGCCCTTTAATTATTTAATTTTGTGTCTGATATGTTACATCAAGTTTTCTATAAATTGTCACAAAACAGACAATTAAAAACTTGATGCGGGCCCAAGTGAGTTGAAATTATAGTCGTTTTATTAAAAACTTGATGCGGGTGAGTTGAAATTATAGTCGTTTTATTAAAAACATGATGCGGGCCCTAGTGTTGAGGAACGGGCCATCATGTTTTTTAAGATTGCGTGATAAAAGAGGCCTCACTAAAATGGGCATAACTTGGACTACGTCGGTTTACGGAACTTTCGAGCCCCGAAACACTTTATTTCATTAGTTATTTGTATTTTAATGTTTTTTCGGGTTTTTTTGTATTTTGTTTTTGCAATAACTTTCGGCCAGTTTGTCTTTTAGGGCCCATTTCAGTTTTGTATTTTGTTTTTGCAATAACTTTCGGCCAGTTTGTCTTTTAGGGCCCATTTCAGTTTTGTATCTTTATTTAAGAGTTCCTTTGTAATGTAGAATAAACAGTTCAAAGAAATATCAAAAGTTTATTTTTGGCAGTTTTCTTGCTAAGAATTCTAATAGTCGGCATTCTATTGAATCAACGATTATTGATAGAATCGTTCCTGATATTCTTGTGAATCAACAGGTCCGATTTGTGTTATCTTGTTATTTAGTCTACATCAAAACTTAAATGAGTTTTTTGTACTATCATTTGCTCTGAATTAGGTTGATAAGCCTATACTATTTTTATACTTGAGTTTTATGATTTGAAGGTATTGCTCAACGAATTTTTAGATTAGGCATTGGTCAATTTCACGAGTAAAATAGAAAGGGCAATGATAGAATGAAGTCTAAAAAGAAAATTAAGTAAGTTAACGTGATGAAACAAGTCACAGATCGATCATGGACCAACCATCTGCCTCCTTCGACTGGAGGTCAATAGCGGCGGCCAAATCGATAGTCCTTGAGGGGATCTCTTACTTCATTGGAACGGGAACTGACACAAAACTATGAAGAGATCCCTGGTTGAACGGCTCACCGTTGATCCACCAGCCATCTAGGTCCCACCCTGTTGTCCCAGAACAGGGTGAAGATAATCAATAACCTAACTATGTACCAATGAATGGTTACCGGATATCACTTGGAATCGTGTTATCACTTTACAAAGTAAACTATTCGACCCTATTGCCTTGGTATCACGAATATTTACTTGGGATAAGACCAAATGTTTGTTATTGAATTAGGCACAAATCAATAACCCTTGCGCATCTAAGTGTTTTTGTTCTCTGTTTCGTATATCTTTCATGCTTGATTTGATCTTCCTATTTATAGGAGAATACTCATAACTAGTCAAATGAAATTATGAGGATTAATCGGCCCATTAATCACCTCATAATTATCCCCATTATAGCAAATAATGGTTACATGACCAATTAAACGTGGTCATAAAGGCAGTTTTAACTGCCACTTGAATAAGTCAAAGTAGTTACATACTTATCCCAGCAGTACTAATTCAGCAGCACTAAGTTAGCACCAGCAGTACTAACTCAGCAATACTAACAAAGTACTAGCACTATTAACTCTACTCCAGCAGTACTAACTTAGTACTAGCAGTAGTAATTCAGTGAAGGGTTAAACCTTCTTATGAGTTACTCCTAACCACTATTTGAGTCAGGGTAGTCAGGGACCTGATGGGTGTACACTCCGTACCTCCTGACCTATTATCAGGTGTGAACTGATCCCTCAAGTGCACTAAATTTTCCAACAATCCTCCCCAAATTTAGTTCACTTCCTTTGCATGAAAATAAAACATTAAACAAAACAAGTGCATAAACGAAAATATCCTGAGGATTGAATTTCCATCTTAGTACATTACACGTTCAAATATTCGAGAATCAGGGTGTTCTAAGAATTGAACCCTTCAGCCCATTTGAATATCTGAAGATAAAATCCACACAAGTTTTCAAACATGCACTTAAACGCTCCTAACACTATATAAGCCATGTGTCCATATCCAATTCATAAATGTTGTAAGAGCCAAAAGTCCAAAGCGGCAAAACTTAAACATTCACATAGGTGGTTCCTCTTTATTCATGCTCCTGACAAGCACTTTTTCAAAGAAATTAACCATTAAGAAGTAAATACTTCATCCTCCTTTCCAGCAGGTTCCGAGCACAACCTTGGGATGATTGTAAAACATGTGCTCCAGTCCACTGAATGTTCAGCTTTCCACATTGAACTCAGCTCCCAAGTTTCCTCAGAAGGGAGTTGGGTGTCTTAGCATTCAGTGACTAAGTTGGACTTTAAACCCATCCCTTTAGCAGACTTTATAACCAAGTCTCTAGCCAATCCTTTCGTCAAGTGATCAGCTAAATTTCGTTGAGATCTAACAAACTCTATAGATACCACCCCATTCATGATAAGCTCACGAATCATGCTATGCCTGACACCTAAGTGTCTAGACTTCCCATTGTACATCTGGCTATAAGCCTTTGCCAATGTAGCAGCACTATCACAACGGATAGAAATAGGTGCTATAGGTTTAGGCCACAATGGAATCTCAAGAAGCAAGTTTTTCAACCATTCAGCCTCTTTACCAGCAGCTGCTAAAGCCACAAATTCAGATTCCATTGTTGAACTGGTGATGCAAGTTTGCTTCTTGGATGCCCAAGAAATTGCACCTCCACCAAATAGGAATACCCAGCCACTGGTAGACGAATTGTCTTCAGTGTTTCTAATACTGAAGGATAACCAGTATATGAGAGACTATAATCCATAGTTCTCTTCAAATACTTCAGTACCCTCTGAATTGCTTGCCAGTGCTGAGCACTAGGATTACTAGTATACCTGCTCAGTTTTCCCACTGCAAATGCAATATCAGGTCTTGTACAAGTCATGGCATACATTAGGCAGCCAATCACCCTAGAATACTCAAGTTGAGATACAGCTTTGCCAGTATTAGGCATCAGCTTCTCAGTTGTATCCATAGGTGTACTCACTGGAGTACAATCAGAGTGGTTGAATTTCCTCAATACCTTCTCAATATAATGAGACTGAGTGATAGAAATTCCCTTACTCTCAAGTTTGATCCTTATACCAAGGATAACATTAGCTTCCCCTATGTCTTTCATGGAGAAGCTTGATGACAAAAATTCCTTTGTCAGGTCAACCTGATTTTGGTCAGTGCCAAAGATCAGCATTTCATCAACATATAGACAAATGATGACTCCTTTACCAGATTCATCAAATTTGCTATACACACATTTGTCAGACTGGTTAAGTAAATAACCACTAGACAAAACCACTTCATCAAATTTTTGATGCCATTGCTTAGGTTCCGGTTTTAGTCCATAGAGAGACTTAATCAGTTTACACACCTTGTTTTCATTGCCAGGCATGATGAAGCCCTGAGGTTGGTTCATATAAACCTCCTCATCTAATTCACCATTCTAGAAAGCTGTCTTCACATCCATCTGATGAATAATCATATTGTGAATTGATGCCAAAGCAATCAACAATCTTATGGTACTGATACGTGCCACAGGGGAATAAGTATCAAAATAGTCTATCCCTGACTTTTGTTTAAAGCCCTGAATGACTAGTCTAGCCTTGAACTTTTCAATAGTTCCATCTACCTTCATTTTCCCTTTGAAAATCCAATTTCAACCCAAAGCAATCAACAATCTTATTGTACTGATACGTGCCACAGGGGCATAAGTATCAAAATAGTCTATCCCTGACTTTTGTTTAAAGCTCTGAATGACTAGTCTAGCCTTGAACTTTTCAATAGTTTCATCTACCTTCATTTTCCCTTTGAAAATCCATTTGCAACCCAAAGGTTTGCAACCAGGTGGTAGATCAGCCAACACCCAAGTGTTGTTGCCCATGATGGGGTCCATCTCATCATTTATTGCTTCTTTCCAGAAAGCAACATCCTGGGGCTTCATTGCTTCATCAAATGTTTGGGGTCATCCTCAATATTAAAACAATAGGAGTGTTGGTCAGAGACCTCATCCTTTGTTCCTTCAATTAAGTATAATTGAAACTCAGGTCCAAATGACTTTGGAGTCCTGATCCTTTTGCTCTTTCTGAGCTCAGGTTCAGGTTGTTGAACCACAACCTCATCAGAGACCTCTGATACACCAATTTCATCAGTTCCATTAGGAATCCTATGACTTGCTCTAGGGACTGATGAGAATCTATTCTCATCAAAGAGTGCATCCCTTGATTCAATTATTGAGTTAATTGAAACATAGTCATTAGGTTCAATAACATAGAACCTATATGCTTTGAAATGCTCAGCATATCCAAAAAGTATGCATTCAATGCCTCTTTCACCCAAAGATTTCAGCTTTGGATCAGGGAGTCTTACAACTGCCCTACAACCCTAGACCCTGAGATAGTTCAGGTTGGGTTTCTTTTTAGTCCAGAGTTCATAAGAGGTAACGTTGTTCCTTTTGTTGGGAACCCTATTTAATAAATAGCAAGCTATTAACATAGCTTCACCCCAGAACCCTTGACTCAGCCCTGAATAGGACAACATGGAATTAACCATCTCCTTCAGCACTCTGTTTTTCCTTTCAGAGATACCATTTTGCTGAGGAGTATAGGGAGCATTCGTTTCATGGATTATACCAACAGACTGAAAATACAGAGTATCCATGTACTCACCTCCCCTATCAGTCCTTAATCTTTTGATCAGGGACCCAAGTTGTAATTCAACTTTAGTTTTAAATACTTTGAATTTATCTAATGCTTCATCCTTAGTATGTAACAGATAAACATAACAAAACCTAGAAGCAACATCAATAAATGTCACAAAGTACTTCTTATTCCCCAAAGAGGGAGTGGCATGCAAATTAGACAGGTCACTGTGTATTAGCTTCAAGAGCTCAATCTCACGTTTTACATCCGGAAAAGGTTTCATAGTTATTTTGGTCAACATGCAAGTCTTACACTTTTAAGTGTCCATGTCAAATGCTGGGATTAACCCATCCTTAGACATATCTTGCATCCTTTTATAGTGTACATGGCCAAGTCTAGCATGCCAAAGGGTAGAGTCGTTTACTTTAGAGGTTGACATAAAGGCTGAATTAACAATATCAGTGACAATATTAAGCCTAAACATTTGATTACACAAATAGCCAAAACCAATAAACATACTATGTTTAGATAATATAAATTTATCAGATTCAATAACTTGTTTATGTCCCTGATTATTCAAAACACTACTTGAAACCAAGTTTTTCCTTATATCAGGAACATGAATAACATTAAACAAAGTTACAATCTTTCCAGAACTAAAACTAAGATCTACACAACCACGACCATGCACCAGGGCTGTTGACTCATTTCCCATGTGAAGAATAGAACCATCATTCAGTGACTCGTAAGTCTTGAACCAGCGTCTATCTTTGCACACATGAACAGTTGCTCCAGAGTCAACCCACAACGCAACATCATCATCCTGCACATAGTTAGATTCAGATACATATGTAACATAATAAATTTGAAAGGATTTATTAAACATATTCTGACTTTTATGTGAGTTGGCAGAATATTAGCTTTACCACCAACCTTAACACCTTTGCAATCCCTTTTAATGTGACCAGTTTTGCCACATTTCCAACAAGTAGGTGTTGCCTTCTTGTTAGGGTCAACCCTTGTGTTATCATGATGTTTACGTTTGCCCTTGTTGTCATTGTACCTGGTGGAATTGTTATGTTCCACCATATTGACAACAGATGCACCAGTAGCATTGCTACTCTTTGGCTTGTCACTGTCCTGCGCCCTGAGGGATTCCTTAATACGCAGATGACTGCCCAACTGAACAATAGTCAGTTCTTCCTTCTTATGTTTCAAGGTATGCTTGAAATCTTTCCAAGAAGGAGGTAGTTTGTCAATGATACAAGAGACTGAAATAGCCTCGTCCATGTTCATTTTATGTTGTGTAAACCTTCCAAGTATACCAAGAAGTTCATTGTATTGTTCCATAACTGGTCTTGAATCAGTCATTTTGTAATTTGTGAAATTACTTACAAGAAACTTCTTACTTGATGCATCCTCAGCCATATATTTAGCATCCAAGGAATCCCAAAGTTCTTTGGAAGATTCAACATTCTGATAAATATCAAAGAGAGAATCAGACATGCCGTTGAGGATTAAACCTCTGCAAATGTAATCATCATTCTCCCATTTGCTCCTCTTCCTCATCTGTTCCACAGTAGCATCATCACCGTCATCAGGAATAGGAGTGCTCAGAACATACACCACACTCATGCTTGAAAGCAAGAAGTGCATCTTCTTCTGCCATTTTCTGAAATCCACCCCTTCAAACTTATCAAGCTTGGCAAAGTTTGAAGCCATGTGTTTTATAGCAACAACAGCCATTGATTATCACAAAATAGTTTACTTTGATTGTTGGTGGTTGTTGTCCCAGAACAGGGTGAAGATAATCAATGACCTAACTACGTACCAATGAATGGTTACCGGATATCACTTGGAATCGTGTTATCACTTTCCAAAGTAAACTATTCAACCCTATTGCCTAGGTATCACGAATATCTACTTGGGAAAAAACCAAATGTTTGTTATTGAATTAGGCACAAAGCAATAACCTTTGCGCATCTAAGTGTTTTTGTTCTCTATTTCGTATATCTTTCATGCTTGATTTGATCTTCCTATTTACAGGAGAATACTCATAGCTAGTCAAATGGAATTATGAAGATTAATCGGCCCATTAATCGCATCATAATTATCCCTGATGAGTGTGTAAATACTCATCATTTTATACCCATAATAGACATTAAAATAACCAAAAACACCCAATATATATTGCAGATATCCTTGGTTTGTGTTTTATGTGTTTCAGGTACTGAAGGATTGAAAACGGAACGAAAACGAATATTTTTGGATCGACTCGACAACAATTGTTCAAGTGAAGACAAAAGTCAAAGACAAAGTCAAAGTCAACCCCCAAAAATACCAAAATGACACAAATGGTCCATGGATATAATTTTCACTTTTCGCAGCCTTGGTCCTTGGATTTTCAGAATTGGCAACAATAGTCCCTTAAAGTTAAACCTAATCCAATTTTAAATCCTAACTAAATAAACCCAGCCAAATAACATAACCCAACCCAGCTAAACTAAACAACCCAGCCCACACCATATTTAAACCCAAGCCCACCAAATAACCCAATAGCCCGACCCATCTTTATTTAAACTAAATACCAGACTTTGACCCTCAATCAAACCCACCATCTTCAATACCATGCCCACCAAAACCATACCACCCCCTCCTCCTTATCCCTGACAATACCACCCCCCTCCAAGCTTCCTCAATACACTTCCTAACAAACCAAGAAGCATTAATTGCTTCTTCCCCATCACACGTTATCAGACCAAGTGGTTTTTCCCACTAACCATTTTGGCGCCAAAATTAGTTTAAAGGGCTGAGATCACTTCAAGTCTATCCAAGGGTTCAGAAATGTTCAGAGAAGCACAAGAGAGATATCCCACTTAGTTTTAGTATAAATAGGAGACAATGTAGCCTATAATGGCAAGTAGTTAATTATCAGTAGTCGTTTTTATTACTCAGTCATTATATTTTGTAATTTCCAATTCTCAGTTGTTAATTCAAGTTAATTTCAGTCAAAGTATTCTAAATTCAAGCAACTTTGTATTAAATTTCAGTTATAATAAATTTCAAGTTTTTGTTCAAATCGAATTAAGCTCAAGTACTGTTAAGTTATCATCACAAAGCCTAAATTCCCTTGCTATAAGCTTATACAAGCTTATCATAGCTTGATGTAAGTTTATATTAGTAATAAGCTATTTTAATTTCAAAAGATGAAAAAAGTCAACGAAAGTCAAACATGGATCAAATAAGCTCTTCTGGTGAAATAAGCAATTCTGGAAAAGTTTAATTGGGTTTGATGTGCGTGTCGTTGTGTTCAAGTTTTAAAATTTATAAACACGATTTATCCAATTCTCTAATCACACATACGAGCAAGTATACTCGTCCGTGGTAGTAAAGGTGGGTAAGTCGAGATCGTCCCAAGGGAATTGGGGTTTAGGTTTAGTAAATAAGTTTTAGCAAAATGGAATGTCAATCCAATTTGAAGCAAATTCTAAAAATAAACAAGCAAGGTTCAATCAATCAAAAACTAATATACTTGTGTGTAGTTTCCATGACAATTGTTTAGAGTAACCAATCAAGTTGGGTGTTACTTGTAATGATGCACAACTTAAAATGAATGATTCACAATCTATGGTTTTTGTTATGAGAAATCATATCTAAGAATTCAATCTCCTAGTTAACTCCTTTCGGCCATGATTAACTATTACGATAATTCTATTAAGTCCTTTTTGTTGTTTGAAAGCATGTCTTATCTCAAGAATTCCTACGAATCCTTTCGGCCTTTTTCGTGATGAAATCGTTTCCAAATCCATTTTAATGAGTAAAGGTGTTGCTTGTCACACACCACAATCCATACTAATTCGTGCACTAACTTTTTGGAATAAAAACATAAAGAAAACTCCTTTCGGCCTTTGTGAATCTTTGAAATTGTTTTTACCAACCAATTAAGCAAGATTAGATTTTATCTCAACAAACTCATAAAACAAGATATGTTTTCATGCATCACTAGGATAAGATTACTCCAACAATTGTCACATCATCCACACACAAGTATAACTAAATTACTCCATAACAATCATAATCAAACATAAGTAGACCAAACTTTCATTCATCATATAGTAAAAGTAAAAGTAGTTCATGATAACTCAACAAGAAATACCTATCAAGGAATTACAAGAACTAGAATTGTGGAACTATAGCAATCCACACTCCTCCAATCGCTTATTATCACAAGTAAACAACTCCACACACGGACGCAACTCTTGAGACTCGAACTCAAGATCTCCTGGACGTTTTCACAGCAACTACAAGCTTTCGGGAAATAATAATAAAGTGGTGTAGCTTTTTTAGGTTATGTCACTTCCCCCAAAAGAACTCTCTTTGTAAACTAACTAAGGGTTCCTTAAATAAGTGAGGAAACCCTTATTATCCAAGTAAAAACGTCCCATATGATTTAACAGCCGAGAAATGATAAGCCTCAATGATTATGGGGCTTAAATTCACCATTTAATGCAACTTTGTAACTTCAGTGTCGGCCAACCGATCGGTATTTGGCTCCTACCGATCAGTTGGAGCTCTCGGTGTCTCCAACTTCAATCCATCCGAATCGTATGCGGGCGGCATCCGATCGGATGGATGACTCTGCCATGCACTTTAATTTTCTTTACTTCTCTTCTCGTTACGTGCTTGATCCTTCGCTGTACCACTGATTTCCTTCATAGAACTTGATCTTTTCTTGATATATAAAGCATAGAAGTCTTGATCTAATCAATTCTTTGAAGTATCATGTGGTCTCTTTCTCGTAATTCTCCTTATGTGCATAATCTCTTCATTTCTTCGTGTTTTCCTCCACTTTTCCTGTACTTGGCTATATTTACTTGCATACACACTTTTTCCCATTTAGCAACAAATACATGCAAATATAACCAAATATGATGCACAAAACTAGCAATAACGCACCTAAAAACATGTTAGATTTAAGCGTTATCAAATCCCCCACACTTGAGTTTTGCTCGCCCTCGAGCAAGTCTAATTTTTAGAAAAACTGAGCTCAATGGTATTTTCATTACGTTCATGAAAAAAAAAAACCTTGAAATGTATGCAAATTAAATTGAGCTTTGTTAACATTACCAAGCACCACACAAAGGAAATTTTAAATTCACACAACTCTCGATAGTAGATTTGATTGTAAATCACTCAATTGCTCAGACGCGATTCATGTCTCTTACCATAAGCTTGTACTTGTATCAAAACAACAAAATAAAACATAAAAGAGGTCTTTTATTTGGGTTTAGGCTTTAAAAGGGTTTTGATTACCTAGCTAATGTATAGATATTTCATACAAGAACATCATAGCTCGCTAACAACGAATCTTTGTGTAGTCAAGCAACGGATGGTCACTAGATCGTGCCTTGGTTCGCTAACGACGTTACTTGCATAACGGATGGTCACCAATTTACTCACCAGATCGCTAACAACGCTTTTTAACTACCCAAAAACTCGGATGGTCACTAGAACATACATGTGCTACATATCTAAACAAAGCCATCACTAAATCCGAATGCTCGAATAAAGTAATTGGTAAGGGAAAGGGATAAGACATGGGAATTTGATTTGGTTCTATAAAAAAAAACAAACAAGAATCAAGCCCAAATTCAATCCTAACTCTTTACATCACAAATGATTACTCCACCAAACTTCTTCGATCATTATTCCGCATTTCATATAAACTCCATCTTCCATAATAGCTCCTTGAATATCTTATTTTCACACATACATAGCTCATTGGCTTTTCTTTTTTTTTTTTCTCTTTTTTTTTTAACATAACACCCCCACACTTTGGATGAGCACACGCTACAAAAAATATAAATAAGAGTAGCGACCTCCTTCTTCATTGGAACAACATATACACATACAAGGTGTGGTCAATCATGCAATCATCAAAAACAAATAGTTTCGAACTTCATTTGGACTTGATTCGGGAAAGTCTAAGGTGTATGGTGCAATAAATTTCTGGGTTAAATCAAAAGAAAAGATAGGCTCAAAAGGGTGTAACTAAGGGTATCTAGCATATAATGCTAACAAATGGGTTCCAATTACTAAGGACAACTAACCAATGTGGTTAGCAAAAATGTATTGTAAACGGAAGGCCATTTGGTGAAATTCCTAATTTGCCTCTTATCATTTGAATATATTTTATTACTTGAAAGTAATTTTAACCGTAATGCATAACAAGTACAAGTTCTAGAATCGACATAATCACCGGCACACTCATACGAAATATAAGGCATGAATCCTCACAATTTAAAGTGGTGGTAAAATGTACTTAGCAATAGTTACCAAAAACTCTCAAAACTTGACTACATTCCAAAAAAAAAAAAAAAAAAATTCAAAATAACCTTATTATTTACCATTGAATCAATTTGTCTATTAACTAGAAAAATCAAAGGCGAATAAATTCACACATTCTAGTTCTTGAAATCCAAAAATCCAAAATTTTAAAAAAAATAATCTTTCCTATTTACTTCCCTCCCCCACACTTAAGTTTTGCATTGTCCTCAATGTAATAAAACGAACTTCAAAGTAAAGGAAATGGAAAGAAAAATAGAAAAAACTACCCGAAAAAAATTAGCATAAGCCTAGTTGATCACAAGTAATCTCATGAGTTCTTCCAACTCCAAAAATTGATCAACACTAAGCTTCCGTCAATTCTTCCCCTGCAAACACTGCAAACTATGCTCGAAACAAACAAACAAAATACCAAAAACAATAAACCAAACAAACATAATAATAAAAATAAAAATAATCCAAACAAACCAAAATTAAAACAAATAAATCCTACAAGAGTTAAAGTTTAAAGTAGTAGAAAATAGAAATAGTTCAACCATCATTGTTTTGAAACCATAATCATAAACCATCATTGATCACTCATAATCCATGTCCGGATCAATCCTCTCATCTTCACTCTCTTCATCTTCATAATTCTCATCACCCTCAAAAATTGTGTACCTTTGTCTTTTCTCTCCAGCACCCCTTGAAGAACCGCCCACATCAAAACTCGAACTCCCAACATTAGGAACTCTGCCATACACCGGCACTGGTTCAGGAAATGCTGCGTACCCAGGATATGGGTAAGGGTATTGGCCAGGATACGGGTCATACTCCAATGGGTAGGGTGGAACATTTGGTGGGTTGTAAGGAGGTACCTCATAATCGGCTTGTTGAGCCACATGTTGAAGCATCGGCATTGAGTAATCATAGTTGTAATTTTGCCTCAACATCATTGAATCTCTCCACACGTCCCTTTTCTCAATCTCGTTTAGCTCACGGTTCCAATCTCCCCATCCCGAGTCAAAACTACCCGGGGCATGAACATTCCCAATGTGAGGTGGTGTTTGATATGGTGGTTGTTGGTAAGGCTGCTGTGGTGCTCCATGAGGTGCAGCCATTTGAGGCTCAATCCAAGCTCCCAACTCTCGTGACTTCCTATTTAATGCCGTATTAAAGCTCTTCTCATCCCACGTCTCACAATTTAACATCTCTGAACACTTTGCTAACTCTATATCCACATAATAGCCCAATCTTTTTGCCAACTTGGTTACATAGTGACCACCACAGATTGCACTATTGTCCTTAATTCCTGGTGCTCTCCTTGATAGATACTCGGCTATTATCCAAGCCGCATTCCCATTCTTCTCCTCTAACAACTTCATAACCCAAAGATCTGGTTGATTGCACTTGTCACGGCTCCCTGTCCTATGCAAGACACTCCAAGCTATTAGTTTCTGTAAAATTCTCAACAACGGATTCCTTAGCTTTGATGAATTCCTTCTAGTACAACTTGGGTCACCAACACTGTTCCAATACTCAGCTAACCCGGCATAATCATTATGCCTCCTTACTAATCTCACAACATGAGATGCAAACAATCGACTTTTGATATCATCTGGCTCGTACAAGCCAAGAACCACGGCAAACTCCGGCAAACTAAACTCATGCTCTCTACCACAGAGCCTAAACCAAATGCATTTGTCATTCATAAGATCCACAACCTTCCGCTCAAAGTAAAACGTGGAGAAAAACTCCAAACAGCATTCACGGTTAACTTTCTCATGGATACTAAACGCATTCTCCCACGAATAATCCTCAAAACTAGAACCGTCTCCTTCATACACATATCTCATTCTCATCAAGTCCCTTAACTCTATCTCACATCCAAAGTCATGAAATAAATCCCAATCGACTAACCTTGGAATAGCAAGCCTTCGCCCTTGTAACTTCGATAGACGCTCACGAAAAGCGTGCCTCTCTTCGCTGCTTAAGCCACTAAATTTCAAATTCTCGTTATGCTCTGGATTCACAGTATACTTAACCTTCTCTTTGATATTCCTATTCACAAACTTTTGCACAATCGGATTATTAACTTCACGCGACGAACTCGATCCTCCTCCAAGAAATCTCTGTAGAAATCATGATTATTCGTTAATATAAGAGTATAAGAAACAAAGTTAGATGATTAAGAAGTCCTAAAGATTCGATTTGAAAATCTTCAAAAAGTTTTACCGAGGGCTCCATCCGATCGGTATCTCTCTCCATCCGATCAGATGGAGTTGTGACCTTGTCCAGCCGATCGGTAGCAACTCGCAACCGATTCGGTTGGACGTACTGTATCCAAAACTTAAACTTTCCGACTCCCAATCAATTCTATCTAGTTCCACTCTTCCTTATCCTGCATTTCATCCATCACTATGGTCTCTACACATCCCACTTATCTCTAAATCATATCCATAACATACTCGCATGATCAACCTTAGAACTATGAACATATTCGAAATCAAACCTTATTGATGTTCTAATCCATAATGCATCATCCTAGGAACACTAATTAACATCTAAACAACATCTGGAAATCATTAATTTCTACCCAGAATCGATTCAAAGTTTTGACCCATATGATTCAAAAAAAAAAATCAATTAATTCATTCTTCCTCAAAACTTAATCAATCCATCTCATTCTTTTTGCAATGATTTCCTAAATCATTTACCCATCTATTCCAGAAAAATCATGCCTTAATTCGAACTATATCAAAAACGCCTAAATTTTGACCTAATTCAATCAACTCGAATTAAAACCTAATTGATACAAATTGATGATGTTACTTACTTGTTTTGGTGCCATTGATGATCCTTCAACTCTCCTGCAACTCTTAAAACTCTTCTAATGGTCGAATTAATGAACCCCAAGTGTGGTTGAATGAGTGTGTGTGTTTTTTATGATTTTTGAAATCTTGGGTATATATACTTCACTCCATCCGATCAGTATTTCATCCAACCGATTCGGATTGAATTTTTGCAAAACTTCACTTTTTCTTTCTTTCTTCAATACTTTGACACTTGCAATAACAAATAGAAAGTATTTGACTCCCTTAAAAGACTTCACTTTAAGTATGAAAAATACCACCAATACACTTATTCTCTCAACTTGTTATCCAATCTATCTCTACAACTTCTAAAACAAAACTTAACTCCATAGATTAAAACTTAATAAAACCATAAGGTAACCAAAAGGTCTTAAACTTAAATCAAACTTAAATGCAAAACATTAAACTACTATTAAAAATGCATTAAAAATAAACAAAACAAACATTAGCACAAGCCTTGTGCTTTATTCTTCATCTTTTGCTCTTCAACCTTCAACCTTCAAAGTATTCATGCTTCAAGATGTCTTCACTTTGAAATTTGCCGGATAACTTTCGGTTAGTCATTTGTGTTTTAAACTTCCTTGCAAAATTCCTTACATCCGGAAAAACTATATCAAACTTCACATGCCATTCTCCATCACCTTCTTCTTTCTTGTAAACACTAGCTCCTTCGGGTCCCCATTCCAAATTCTTCAATTGAACCGGTAAGGATCCAAGAAAATCTGTCAATTTATGGAACACAAAAACATTCTTGAATGGGTTATAGAAAACCTCCATAGCTAATGCTCTCTCCAACTCATCTTCAATACCAAAGTAACTAGGGACAATCGGCCCATATTTAGGTCTTCCCTCTTCATCTCTACCAACTTCAAAACAACCTAAATGGTCTTCTTCTTCTTCATCTTCATGCACTTCCTTAATAATCTTGCCTCTAGGTTTTGGATAGTAGGTATGCTTCAAGATCCCATCACTAATAGTCATAGTACCTCTACCCATATCTATTATAGCTCCGCAAGTTCTCAAAAACGTTCTTCCTAACAACAAAGGTAACTCCTTATCTTCGGGGATAATAAGCACAAGAAAATCGGCTAAGAAAGCTTGATATCCTACTTGCACTCTAACATTCTTCACTTCTCCCATTGCTTTTGCCCTTAAATTGTCAGCCATAGTAAGATTATATTGATTTGGTTTAGGATTACCAAGTCCTAATCTTTTGTACAACGGGTATGGCATCACATTCACACTTGCTCATGTATCGGCCAATGCATACATTGCATTGGTTCCATTCACCTTAATGGGTAACACAAAATTTCCCGGATCGCTCTCTTTCTTAGGCAACCCATTTTCAACTATCCTTTCCCTTGCAAACTCATCAAAATTCTTATCCTCTAGCCTAGCTGTTGCCATCATAACCGCATCTAACTTCTTACGATAAACCATGTAATTGTTCAACACTTCTATAACCGACTTCTCTTCCATAAGCTCCTTAAATTTCATTTCCAAGTTCTCCAAAACAGCTTCTTTTTGTTCTTGAGTCAATGGTTTAACTTCTTGAGGTGATTTGGGTGATGAACTAGATGAACTAATCTAATTTTTAGGGGTGGAGGGTTGGGTAAGTTTGTTAAGTGGTGTTTTCTTGCGATTAGCCTTTCCCATTTTAACAATCTCTCCTCTTCCTTCCTTCTTCTCTACCATATCATCATCAACATCAATTCTCATCTCTCCCATAGCAAAATCTACCCTACATTTAGTTTTCACCATGAAATTTCTACCAAACATAACTTCCGGTTCATCCACATTTCCATATTCCAACACAACAAAATCAATCTTGAAAACATGACCATGAATATTAACATTCACATCTCTCACTATCTTCCTACCATAATTCTCATAATCAAGCCTAACAAAGCCAAGCTTACTAAGCATTTCTTCCGTAATGTAATTCTCACCATATTCCATGTTAAGTTGAGCATCCCAAGCCTTAACTCCTTCTACACCACATGGTGTAGCATACCTCATAAATGGTACATCAAACTCTTTAGGTGGTGCTTGCGTAAACACAACCACTCTTTTCTCCTTAGGTAAACAAACACTGCTTTCGCCAACTTCTTCTTTTCTTTCTAAACCAATCTTAGCTTCATCCAAAATGCTTTCCAACTTCTCCAAAGAATCTCCTGAATCTCTCAACATCTCTTCCAAATGTCTCAAATATTCCGAAACATTGCTTAAACTCTCCATTCTACTTAAGCACTACTATAACATAACCACAAAACAAAAAATCCAAACTATTAGCGTGAGGGTTAGTTATAATTGAACCATATCAAAATATCAAACAAAAACAAGCTAACAAACAACTTCAAATCATCAAAACATCAAAACAACTAAAAATAAAAAATCATAAAAACTTTTACCGAGGCAACCATCCGATCGGTATCACCTTCCATCCGATCGGATGGGTGAACTGCAAAAGATGAAATCTCACCAACCGAATCGGATGCGGGCAGCCTCCGATCGGATCGATCGAAAATAATTTTTTTTTTTTTTTTTTTTTTTTTTTTTTTTATATTTATATTAATAATAAGACTAAACTAATGACTAAATTCTTTTTATCTTGTTTTTGTGTTTTTTTTTTTTTTTTTTTATAATATAGAAGAACTAAAAAGAAGAATAAATCAATAATTAAAACTAATTAATATAATCCTACAATTAACTATCAAGCATTAAACTATCTAATTAACTTTTAACTCTTTAACTAATGACCATAAAAACTAATTATAACTCATTCAATGAAAACTATAAAACTACCAAACATTAAAATTAACAAATTAACTACATTAACTAACATTAAACATAATAAAACTTTCTAATACCCTAAATTAATTAATCTAATTACTCTACTAATTAAACATAATATTAATGAATCATAAAAACTGAAAATAAAATAAACAAAAATTACTAAAAAAAATGTTAACGAGACCACCAACCGATCGGATGGAAATCCATCCGATTCGGTTGGTCCGAACCAAACTTTTTTTTTTTTACTTTTTAACTTTTTAACTTTTAAAAAAAAATAAAAATTTAAACTACTAAGCCCAACTACCAAGAAAATCTTAACAATTCCCCGGCAACGGCGCCAAAAACTTGATGTGCGTGTCGTTGTGTTCAAGTTTTAAAATTTATAAACACGATTTATCCAATTCTCTAATCACACATACGAGCAAGTATACTCGTCCGTGGTAGTAAAGGTGGGTAAGTCGAGATCGTCCCAAGGGAATTGGGGTTTAGGTTTAGTAAATAAGTTTTAGCAAAATGGAGTGTCAATACAATTTGAAGCAAATTCTAAAAACAAACAAGCAAGGTTCAATCAATCAAAAACTAATATACTTGTGTGTAGTTTCCATGACAATTGTTTAGAGTAACCAATCAAGTTGGGTGTTACTTGTAATGATGCACAACTTAAAATGAATGATTCACAATCTATGGTTTTTGTCATGAGAAATCATATCTAAGAATTCAATCTCCTAGTTAACTCCTTTCGGCCATGATTAACTATTACGATAATTCTATTAAGTCCATTTTGTTGTTTGAAAGCATGTCTTATCTCAAGAATTCCTACGAATCCTTTCGGCCTTTTTCGTGATGAAATCGTTTCCAAATCCATTTTTATGAGTAAAGGTGTTGCTTGTCACACACCACAATCCATACTAATTCGTGCACTAACTTTTTGGAATAAAAACATAAAGAAAACTCCTTTCGGCCTTTGTGAATCTTTGAAATTGTTTTTACCAATCAATTAAGCAAGATTAGATTTTATCTCAACAAACTCATAAAACAAGATATGTTTTCATGCATCACTAGGATAAGATTACTCCAACAATTGTCACATCATCCACACACAAGTATAACTAAATTACTCCATAACAATCATAATCAAACACAAGTAATTGACCAAACTTTCATTCATCATATAGTAAAAGTAAAAGTAGTTCATGATAACTCAACAAGAAATACCTATCAAGGAATTACAAGAACTAGAATTGTGGAACTATAGCAATCCACACTCCTCCAATCGCTTATTATCACAAGTAAACAACTCCACACATGGACGCAACTCTTGAGACTCGAACTCAAGATCTCCTGGACGTTTTCACAGCAACTACAAGCTTTCGGGAAATAATAATAAAGTGGTGTAGCTTTTTTAGGTTATGTCACTTCCCCCAAAAGAACTCTCTTTGTAAACTAACTAAGGGTTCCTTAAATAAGTGAGGAAACCCTTATTATCCAAGTAAAAACGTCCCATATGATTTAACAGCCGAGAAATGATAAGCCTCAATGATTCTGGGGCTTAAATTCACCATTTAATGCAACTTTGTAACTTCAGTGTCGGCCAACCGATCGGTATTTGGCTCCTACCGATCGGTTGGAGCTCTCGGTGTCTCCAACTTCATTCCATCCAAATCGTATGCGGGCGGCATCCGATCGGATGGATGACTCTGCCATGCACTTTAATTTTCTTTACTTCTCTTCTCGTTACGTGCTTGATCCTTCGCTGTACCACTGATTTCCTTCATAGAACTTGATCTTTTCTTGATATATAAAGCATAGAAGTCTTGATCTAATCAATTCTTTGAAGTATCATGTGGTCTCTTTCTCGTAATTCTCCTTATGTGCATAATCTCTTCATTTCTTCGTGTTTTCCTCCACTTTTCCTGTACTTGGCTATATTTACTTGCATACACACTTTTTCATCATTTAGCAACAAATACATGCAAATATAACCAAATATGATGCACAAAACTAGCAATAACGCACCTAAAAACATGTTAGATTTAAGCGTTATCAGGGTTTCTGGTTAATATTAACAAGCTAGGCTTGTTGGGTGATCATTAGTTCATTGTTTCATAACCTCAGTCAGTTGTAAGCAATTTCAATTTTTTTGCATTATTTTATACATTACTGTTCTATAGCTTAATTAGTGCTTATTGTTTTTTTTATTTCATTACTTGTTCTATTTGAAGTATTTATAGGGTAGTTTGATAGTCAAAATAAGTTTAAGTCTCATTTTCACTTAAAAGGAAAAATCAGTCAACATAAAGTAGTGTTTGGCTTATTGGGTCAAACAGGTAAAAAACCAACTTGTACTGTTCAATTACCATTTCATCAACTTTAATCCTACTTAACTTGGTTAGAATAAGTTGTTTCTAAGTTCTTTAAAGCCAATTTGTAAGATATAGTGGTTTTGTATGGTCTGTGGGAATTTAAGGCCACCAACTGTCATAATAAGCCATAAGCTGCCATAAGCTCATTTGGACCTTATTTTTGACATTACTGAGATCCCTTTAGTCCATTTAGTGAACACAATTAAGAATCCCTTAAGTTTGTGCTCTCTGCACACAACCTGATCAGACAAAACCATTGCAGACTTGCATAATCAGATTTTAGGCTTTTCAAGGATTTTCTTTGATTTTTAATTTACTCAATATAGATTTTAATAAAATAATCTTTTACATAGTTAAAATCTAGCTGCTAATCTACTTATTTTATATTTTTCTATATTTTTTAGAATTTTTCTTAATAGC
Organism: Artemisia tridentata subsp. tridentata; assembly: GCA_021014915.2. Taxonomy (NCBI): domain Eukaryota; kingdom Viridiplantae; phylum Streptophyta; class Magnoliopsida; order Asterales; family Asteraceae; genus Artemisia; species Artemisia tridentata. The sequence continues at coordinate 290,831,431 of CP139506.1, forward strand.
TTTTAGATAGCTTAAAAAGTCCTAAATCTCCCCTGCACCATGCATATCAGCAGACCCTATTCTCACTCATTTTCTTATTTTGTGTTTGATCAGTGCTTATTTGTCCTACTTGTAGCTTTTTTAGTTGTCTTATTAGCTTATTGTTGGTTGTGTAGCTTATTTCAGTCTCCATTAGCTTATTTGAAAGCTTATCAGTCCTTTTGAACTAAGCTTGGGCCATTTCCTATATAAGTCCACTGATCAGCAATCATTTGGCTTATTCTGAGATTAATTGAAGTTTTCAAAAAAGGTGTCAGTTGTGAAAATTGCTTATTTGTTGGTGCTTAATTAGTTTCAGTCATTAAAATCAAAAAAATAAAATAAAAAGCAAAAAGTGCATGCTGGGATTCGAACCCTGGCCACCCAGCTCACCACACAACACACTTACCGTTTGCCCTTGGGTCTTTTTCAGTTAGTATTTGCAACATTTAATATTTAATACCCCTTTTCAGTAATAAGCTATTTGAACCATTTTAGCTTATTACAGCTTATTAGAATAAGCTGGTACCTTCCTTGTATTTTTCCAAGAACTGTTTTAGCATAAAGCATTTTTAGAAAAAGTTTTGAGATTTTTCTAAATAGGTTTAGTATTTTTTATCATTTAATTAGGTTAATTTAGTTTTTAATTCATAATAAAAAATATAAAAAGTCAGAAAAATATAAATCTTTTTTCTAAAATTTTCTTTTGTCATTTATAACTTAGGAAAAATAAATTACACTTGTAGGATTAATTTTTATAAATTTTGGTTTTTAATCCCGTTTTTAGAATTCCCGTATCACGTTTTTAGTTTAATTTTATTTAATCTTAATTTTCTTTTGAGAATTTGTTTCTCATTACTTAAATTAGAATTAAAAAATACAAAATTCCATATTACAATCATCAGTCACTCTAATTCCAAACCTTACACGATCGTCCATTCCAACCTCGCTGGGACACGACCCGGGTGATCACATGCCCGGTATCACACATATCACAAACGTAAGTTTTTGCAAGTTAGCCTTTTTCCTAAAGGGTTGGTTTGTCTTTATTCACGTGTATCCATCTGATATTATATATATACTTTAGCACGGATCAAATTTTGGCGCCGCTGCCGGGGAGGTTGTGTTGTGACTATATTGTTTAGGTTTAAACGATTAGTGACTTGAGATCCTTCCTTCAGAAGTTTCCACTCTCATAAACATATAAAAAACAAAAATATTTTTCTTTTCTTATATATATATATATATATATATATATATATATATAATATATATATATATATATATATATATATATATATATATATATATATATATATATATATATATATATATATATATATATATATATTATCATATAAAAACAAAAAACCCAAAAACATTCTCATTTTATTGTTAAATAAAAGATAAAAGCAAAATCAATATAATATTCCTCAACTTGGAGTATTATCATAATAAGTTCCCAAACATCAGATTTAAAACTTGTCTTTGTGTCGCTTGCGAATTCGGCTCACCTTTGATTGATAAACAAACTCTAACGGAGGTTTCAGGAGGTTTGGCATTAAATTGACAAACCGAAAGGAGCGGGTTTTTAAGGAGCATTTATTGCCCACCTTTGCACCTCCGCCACTCTGTGCGTTTTTCTTTCAGAGAGCTACCGTACGCTTGTTGATTTAAGGTTTAAGTTCCTTGTGTTTTGCTTCGATCTTGTTTTAATTGAATTATTTTATTTAGTGCATGCGCACTCGTTCTTCTACGTCGACAAGTCCTTTACGTGAACTTGTAGATATTCCGAGAAGACGTAATCGTAGGCGTGCTGCCCGAATAGTCGAACCCGAGATTCGTACTATTCCCATTGATAAAATGGCAGACAATCGAACAATGGCGGAGATGCTCCAAGCACCCACCGAGGGTTACGGAGATGCCATCTGATGCGTGGTTTTGCGACCTTACAACAGGTTTTACCTCTCAAGGGATCTCGAGAGGCTTACAACCCCACCAGGCAGTGTACCTGACCGATGTAGTATAGTGTAGTGGTAAGTACGGGGGATTGATCATTATCCACAGGGAATAGTGTCGTTAGGATTGAAAAAACTACTCTAATAGGTCTAGGGGTGAGAGAAGATTCTTTTTTATGTTTTTAGATTTTATGAAAGCAAATAAAATCTCGGGTTTGAAAGAGTGGGCGGAATTAGTTGCTAATCAACTAACCCAAATAACTACGAATGCAAATAAAATAAAATAACAGAAAATAAAAAGGTTGATGAAACTTGTATGGAGAGAAATGTGTTTACTTAGATTTCCTTACTCCCTAACTATCTTTTACTGGTTGATTAGTGTGTATTAATCGCGTGGATGACGGGTGTATTCCTTAATACCAATCGTGGGGTGGCGTACGTACTTCCCCAACTTTACAAGCTCCTACTTCACTCCTATGTCGAGCCGGCTAGGAAGCTCCTAACATGGGATCACTAGAATTCGCTCGTGCATTAAATACAACCATAAAAACCTTAGTACGCATTGGTTCATGCTTCTTAAGACGTTCAAGCAAGTTACCGAATAGGAAGTTAGCCAGTTTTCTTAAGCCTAACATAGATAAACAATCATCCAATACAACTAATAACACACTAATAACCAATAATCAATAGTTAGGTTTCATTAGATCTAAGCAAACACAAAGAAAACCTAGCCTAGCATGTTAAACAAAAGACAAGAACAAGATAGAATCAAACAACACATAGACATATTGAATGATTAATTGATAACTTATCTTCAATGTAACATGGAAGATCTCAAGGCAAAAAGCCTTGAAAAAGCTGCTAAAATCGTCCTAGGGTTTCCTCCCAAAAGGTTACACACAAAGTTCCACACTAATGACAAAAAAATTGCAAAACTATATATAGAGTATAAGGGCTGACGGCGTCACGTTATAGATTCTGACGCCGTCACCTCGCCGCTTTTAGGGTTCCCGGATGGTCTTCCTGACGCCGTCCCTCTTTTGACCTCCAAAATCCGTTCTGGCTTATCAAGGCTTGACGCCGTCAGAATATGGCTTGACGCCGTCCCACTTTAGCTTAAGCCGTGACGACCTTGATCACATTAAAGGGTGACGCCGTCAGATTTTTCATGCAAAATTCTCTGGCTTATCATGAGTAATTTTCATATCCACCACTTTTGCCAAGCCATGACGCCGTCTGGACCAATTCCTGACGCCGTCAAAGGTAGTTTCCAGCATAATTTTGAGACTTTGCCGTTTTCTTCACTTTTATGCTCCAAAAACGTCCAAAATGCTTCCTTTTCCAGATTTCTTCTCCAAAGTACCTAAAATGACAAAAGGAACGATTTAGGGCAATATTTGATCAAATAAATACGATTTAGGGCTTAAATGACCCCCTAAAAGCGGTACACTTTTCGCTTCATCACCATCGTTTTACCACCAATCGATTCTGATCATTTTGAATTAAAAACGCATTTGATTCAACTCGTGTCTACAAATCAATTCCACGGGTTTGAACGTGAAGATCCGTATGCATACATCCGTTGGTTCAACAAGTTGACCTCTACAATCAATTACAAGGATGTGCCGCAAAAGGTTATCAAATTGATGCTATTTCCGTTTTCACTCGAAGGGGCAGCCCGGATTTGGCTGGAAAAAGAACCCCCTCGATCCATTGAAACTTGGGAAGATCTCGTACAGAAATTTGTCAATTATTTCTTTCCTCCTTCAAAGACGACTAATCTGAAAAATGAAATTTCTGGATTTCGTCAAAGTTTCGATGAAAACTTCAGAGAGGCATGGGAACGATTCAAAGATCTCCTAAGAAAATGCCCGCATCATGATTTCACGGAGTTACAATAGATCAATACGTTTTATAATGGGTTGAATGGAAACGATCAAGATTCTCTTAACGCTGCCGCCTGTGGCAATATCTTGAATCGTCGACCTAAAGATGTGCTTGAAATTTGTGAGAATAAGTCAAAAGTTCCTATTTCTCGAAACAAAGTGAATGTTCCTATCACTCCTGCTTCTTCATCCGGTAACTCATCAGAGTTAACCGCACCATTAGCCACTCTAACAAACGCAATTCGTTGCATGATGAAGGATGTGAAAGAAATTAAGAGTGAAATTCATAAACCGGAACCAATCAAAGCCATAAACAAAGTGTGTGAAACTTGTGGTGGCCCGCATGCGTATTACGATTGTCAAGCAACCGATGCTTCTGTTTACCATGCTCCCGTAGCTGCAGTAAACTACAATCAAAACCGACCGCATGTTGAAACTCATTACCGAGCACCAAATGCTATGGTACCACCTGGTTTTCCACCGGTGCCAAATCAAAATAATCAAAATCGCTTTGTTCAAAATCAAGGTCAAAATTTCAACACTTCTCAGAATTTCAATCAAAACCGTAACAATTTCAACCAACATCAAGCTCCAAATCAACAAGTTTATCAACAACCTCCTCAAGCTCCTTTGACTAACGATTTCCTGAAAATTACTGAGTCCAGCATGCGTTCAATGCAGACTCAAATCAATAATATGAAAGTCGAGTTGAGAAAGGAAATTGATACTACGATGTCTCGTTAAACAAATGAGTTGAAGAATATGATGGGCAGTTTCATGAATATGAACATGAACCAATCTTCTTCATCTTCCGGACGACTTCCGAGCAATACCATTCCTAATCCTAATGCTGAGTTGAAAGTCGTCACCACTCGTAGTGGTAAGACGCATAATGGACCCTCGACTCCTGATCCGTGGTGAAGTATATATATAAATATTATGCAACGACGGATACGCGTGAATAAATACAAATCACCCTTTTGTGAAAAAGGATAATTGTGCAAACTCACGTTTGTGTGTAGTGTGAAACCAGGTAAGTGATTACCCGGATCGTTTCCCAACGAGATGTGAATGGGCTATTGTGGGAAGCTTTGGATTAGAGTGATTGATGATTTAGATTGCTTTTGATTTTGCTTTTTTTTAACAATTTTAAATAACAAATTTAAAACAGATATGCACAATAAAATTAAACGCGAATTAATTAACCTAAAAACGCGCAACGAAAAATCTAAAAAGGACTAAAAAGTAAAATTTATGAAATTTAAAACCTAAAAATGTAAAATTACTAAAAACTTATTTTAAAACTTAAATTATATTTTTTTACACTTTTTATTTAATTATTTCTAATTATTAATTATTTAATAACTAATTAAACTAATTTAAATTATAAAAAATACTAAATGAGCCAAGAAAAATCTAAAACTTTTTCTAAAAATATTATTAAGTAAATAGAAGCTAAGAAAATTATAAAATTGAAATTTACTTAATTAAAATTTAAAAAGATAAATTCTATTAAATAGAAGCTATCACTATATTTCTATTTTTGATTTTATTAAGGAATAAAAATGAAATTATATTTTTCCTAGATTACAAATGACAAAAGAAAATTATGAAAATTAAAATTATATTTTTCTGATTTATATTCTATTTATTATGATTTAAATACTATTTTAAACTAATTAAAAAGATTAAAAATACCAAAACTATTCAGAAAATTATGAAAATTTACAGTTAAATCTAAAATATTATTAAAAAGCTAGGAAAAATAAAATGAAAAGTTGACTAAGCCAAATAAGCAGATTTGGGCAGATAAGCAGTTTGCAATAAGCCCAAAAATAAGCAAATAAGCACAAAAGTTCACCTAATGCTCAGAACAGGTTAAACCAACTTAAATAAGCACAAATCAACTTAATACAAATAGATTATTCCACAGGTTAAGCAAATGGACACCTAATCAGTTGCAAAGTTGAAACAGAAAATGCAGAAAAAGGCAAACTTGCAAGGCAAATTAAGCAGTCTAATAAGCTACTGAGATGCAATCTTAGGGGGGGAAAAAGCTTCTCTATACTACTGAGTACTCTAAAAACCTAAAAGCCCCATCACAAACTTCCCAATTGAACCCTAATTTGGCCCTAGATCAGCAACTCAGAACTGGGTTCAACCCTGATGAATTTGACTTTTTGATTTATGAACTAGTTTGACTTTTATGAACTTTGGATCCATTCTAATGACTGATTATGATGTATTAAGGTGTATTAAGACTAGATTGAGCAATGTTAACAACTTATGAACACAAAATCATGATCATGGAACTTAAACTCTTAACAGTGAATCAGTGAATGAGATCAAAGATGATTTTGACTATTTATCAAACAAGCACAGGTTTTTATGGTTCCTCTGAGTTGTTCTTGACTAAAGTAACATGTAACAACAACCAATAACAACACAAACACTCAGCAACACCACTGAATCAGTAAGATCCAAACACCCCTTAACTTAACTGATTTTGTGATTTTCAAAGCAACTTATGGAATTAAACCACAACACTAATTTCAGAACTTATAACATCATTACACAAGATCAAGGAAGCATAAAACAACAATGATCTAAGCATGAAACACAGAAATGGACAAATTGCTATATTGACTGTTATGAAGAGATTTTAGCAACTACCAAAATCAATGAACAAGCTACCTATTTTAAGCTATATTATAACTTAATAACACCACAGAGACTAGAAAACACAAAGATTCAATCAATAAACTATTGATACAGTAAAATGCAAGATTGAAGAGATTAAGCTTACAACATGCATTCCAGCTAAAAACCAAGAACAAGGATCCAAGAACACTCCTATAGGTTCTCCACAGAACCACTAACCCATGACCATCCAAAATCTACCATGCTCCAGCCTTCTTCATCATCTTCACTGATTTTTTTTTGTAATTTTTTTTTGGTATTTTTGATTTTTTTAACTTACTCTGAATTTTAAAGTTACTAAAAGCTTTTACAAGCTTTCTGGGAGCTTATATGTCCTACTTCAGTACATAACATCAACTACAAACTACTTTAAGCCAACATGAGATTTTTGAGTAAAAATTTGCACAAACTGAAAATGAAACTGGAATGCTTAAATTGATTACTTGAAAAGTCGTACAATACACTGAAATAACTTAAACGAATACTGGAAAGCTTGAAAATACAACAGAAATGATAAAAATTACTATTCGACTAAATTAAAACTAAGTTACACTAGATATCCTCTAAGACTGCCTCAATCTCTTTCTTTATAGACTCTTTGTACTCCCCACGTGCTTCTGAATAAATCCCACCAACAATCTTGACCATTGGATGAGTCAAAATGATCTTAGCCTTCGAATCCCTTTTTGGCGCCAAAACTGATAAACCACTTTTCTGATAGCTTGAAAACCTAGAAGAGGCATTTAATGCATTTTGGAGTTTGGTGGAGGGATTAGATAACAAGGACAAGATTACTAAGCTGGAGGTGAGGGGGTGGTCTGAGTTTGCAGGTGTGAGTGGGGGAAGGTGAAAGTGTTTTATTTAATTGTGGGAGGGAAGGGATTTGTTTGACCGAAGTCTGACCAAGGTTTAGCTAAGAAAGGGGTGGATCGGGTTATACATTGGGCTTGGGATGTTGGGCTGGGATAAGTGGGATGGGTTGGGTTAATGTTAAGGATGGGTTTGGTTTGTTTATTTATTTTGGGTCCGGTTGGTTATAGTAGCTAAATCACAAGGACCAAACTTGTACATTCTGAAATTTGGAGGACCACACTTGCACATCTTCCAAAATACACCAAGAGTAATTCCTGCCATGTTTCAATAATCCAGGGACCATACATGATGTTTCCAAAAAAATAATATTTCCCAGGGATCATTTTTGCAAATTCTGAAAGTGCTGGGACCAAACTTGTAATTTATTCAAACTTTTTACCAAAGGACTAAATATGATAATTTATGATTTAAAAAGGACCTTTGGTGACTTTTCTTACAAAACAAATGCTTAGGGACTAATTTTGACAAGTTTTGAAACTTGAGGGACTGAAACTGCCAATTTTGCAAACTTTGTTCGTTTCTCAACTGTTTTTAAACATTTTGCATTTGAAACATATAAAACACAATCCCTGGGATATTTTCAGTATTTTGATGCATTTCTGAGTGTTTTTGAATGTTTTGGCAGTTCAGATAAGACAAAAATGATGAGTATTTAGACACTCATCAATCCCCCACACTAAACTATTGCTAGTCCCTAGCAATCTTTTATGAAGTTTTAATGGATTTTTCTCTTTACCAAAATCCATCACTTCTGGAGTAGCCAATTGTTTTAGTATGTGATACTTTGGTACAATGATAACCAAATGATTTTGAGCAAACCATCAGCTGTCAACGGTTTTGATTTGTCTTTACCAAAAGCCGTTTGCTTCTGGACTAGCCAACTCTTAGATAAATTATCAATATTATCTTTGGTGAGCTGATTACCAATCATGGATTTTCACTGCCTTTACCATAAGCCATAACCTTGCGGGCTAGCCAACTCTTCACTTTTAAAGATATGGCGAGTCGAATACCATACAATTTTAGGCAAATTGCAAGCCATAAACGGATTTGATATATCTTTACCAAGAGCCGTTTGCTCTTGGATTAGCCAATCCTTTTGTGGGTTAGACATGGCGGACTGATAACCATTTATTGCGTTCTAAGTGAAAAAAATTTTAAAATTTTGGCTAAAATGGGGGTACTAGATGGTACATTTGATTAAATTCGCTAGAATTCGCCCCCTCACTTAGAACTGAATATTGCCCTCAATATTCAAAGTACCGGTTGTTAAACCAACACTTAGAACGTGAAAGGGAAATACAAATAGCCATTTATATTTTATATACACACATTTTTTTTTTATTTTTTTATTATTATTTTTTTTTTTTTGAAAATTTCCATATATACAACATGTGGGGCATCTCCCCCACACTAGGGTGGTAGAAAATAGAAAGAAGTCAGAAATATGGGTGAAAACCCATATGATGCTTGAGTTTTTGATCACCGAGTCACTAGCTTGACTCGATCCCCGCATTCATTGGTTCATGGGGAAAGTTTGAAGATCCGGGACAACCATGGGTGGTATGTCCTCTCCAAAGTAATGTTTCAACCGATGGCCATTCACTTTAAAGTTAGGTCCGTCAGCTTGAGATAACTCAACGGTACCATATGGATAAACTTTTGTGATAGTGAATGGACCAGACCAACGGGATTTTAGTTTTCCCGAGAAGATCTTCAATCTTGAATTGAAAAGAAGGACTCGATCACCAATGTTAAAAACGCGGTTCTTAATTTTTGAGTCATGGAGCTTCTTTGTTTTTTCCTTGTAGATCAAAGAGTTCTCGTATGCTTGATCACGAAGTTCATTCAATTCATTTATTTGAACTTTCCGGTGATCACCCGCTGTCTGAAGGTCAAAGTTTGCATGCTTGAGGGCCCAGTAGGCTTTGTGCTCAAGCTCAATCGGCAGATGACACGCCTTTCCGTGCACAAGCTTGTATGGAGTACACCCGATGGGTGTTTTGTAAGCTGTACGAAAGGCCCAGAGTGCGTCATCTAGCTTATCCGACCAAGAGGCACGATTTTCTCCTACGGTCCTTTCTAAGATTCTTTTAATTCCTCGATTGGTAACTTCCACTTGCCCACTTGTTTGGGGGTGATACGCGGTAGAAAGACGGTGTGTAACACCATACTTTTGCATGACTTTTTCAAACTTGTCATTGCAGAAATGCGTACCACGATCACTGATTATAGCACGTGGAGTTCCAAAACGAGCAAAAAGAGATTTCAAAAATTTCACAACAACTCGGGCATCATTTGTGGGTAAAGCTTTTGCTTCAACCCATTTTGACAAATAGTCAACAGCCACGAGTATGTATTTGTTTCCTCGAGATGATGGAAATGGCCCCATAAAGTCAATGCCCCATATGTCAAAGATTTCACAAACTTGAATGACATTTTGTGGCATTTCATTTCTTTGTGAAATATTTTCGTAACGTTGACAATCGTCACAAGCTTTGACTATTTCCTGGGCATCCTTGTAAATTGTGGGCCAATAGAAACCGGAATCAAACACCTTTTTGGCGGTGTAGTTAGGATTATGATGTCCCCCAGTAGGTCCAGAATGGCAAGCCTTGAGAATATCGATGGCTTCCTGACCATAAACACACCGCCGGATGACTTGATCCGCACAGATTTTAAACAAGTAAGGGTCGTCCCAGAAATAATGTTTGACATCCTTGAAGAACTTATTCTTCTGTTGGGACGACATCCCTTTCACAACAAAGTTACCCGCATGGTAGTTTGCAAAGTCGGCAAACCATGGGGTAGTAGAATCTCCACGAAAAGCAACCGCACTGAGTGTTTCGAGAGGAAATGTTTCATTGATTTCCTTTTTCTCGAACACATCTTGGTGAGGGTTCTCTAATCGGGACAGATGGTCAGCAGCTAGGTTCTCAGCTCCTTTTTTATCACGTATGGTGATATCAAATTCTTGCAGGAGGAGAACCCAACGGAGCAATCTCGGCTTTGCATCTTGTTTTTCAAAGAGATATTTGAGAGCCGAGTGATCCGTATACACTACGCATTTGGTTAAGATTAAGTATGGCCGAAACTTCTCAAAGGCATACACCACAGCCAACAATTCTTTTTCTGTAGTGGTGTAATGAGTTTGAGCTTCAGTCATAGTTTTACTTGCGTAGTGGATAGGCTGAAAATGTTTGGCTTTACGTTGCCCCAGGACTGCACCGATAGCAAAATCACTTGCATCGCACATGAGTTCAAACGGCAAGTCCCAGTCGGGGGCAACTAAAATGGGTGCTTCAGTAAGCTTTTTCTTTAGAGTTTGAAAAGCTTCAACGCACTCAGGAGAAAAGATAAAAGGAGCATCCTTTTCAAGGAGATGAGTCATAGGCCGGGCGATTTTAGAAAAATCTTGTATGAATCTACGATAGAAACCGGCATGACCCAAAAAACTCCGAATACCTTTGACGGTAGTGGGATGAGGTAATTTACTGATGACATCAACTTTAGATCTGTCAACCTCAATCCCACTCTTGGAAATCTTATGGCCGAGGACAATGCCCTCTTTAACCATAAAGTGACTCTTCTCCCAATTTAGACAAAGATTGGTGTCTTTACACCTTTTCAACATGTTTTCTAAATTGGAGAGACATGCTTGGAAAGAATCCCCAATGACCGAGAAGTCATCCATAAAGACCTCCATCGTTTTACCGATCATGTCGGTAAATATGGCCATCATGCACCTTTGGAACGTGCCCGGAGCATTACATAAGCCAAAAGGCATACGTTTATAGGCAAAAGTTCCATAAGGGCATGTAAAGGTAGTCTTTTCTTGATCTTGCGGATCAATGGGAATCTAAAAGTAACCCGAGAAACCATCAAGGAAACAATAGTACTCGTTTCCCGCTAATCTCTCAAGCATCTGGTCCATGAAGGGTAGAGGAAAATGGTCTTTACGGGTGGCATCATTTAACTTGCGATAGTCAATGCAGACACGCCACCCCGTAACCAATCGAGTTGGAATCAACTCATTTTCTTCATTTGTGACAACAGTAATGCCACCCTTTTTAGGAACGCAATGAATGGGACTAACCCAAGGACTATCCGAGATAGGGTAAATCAATCCGGCATCAAGAAGTTTGAGAACCTCTTGTTTGATAACCTCATGAACTTTTGGATTCACCCTTCTTTGATGTTGAACTGCCGGTTTAAAATCATCCTCCATTAAAATCTTGTGAGTACAAAATTCAGGGTTAATACCCTTGATGTCGGAGAGCTTCCAAGCAATTGCTTGCTTGTGTGACTTCAAAACTTTTATGAGAGCAGTCTTTTCATCCTCACTCAAATCTTTAGCAATTATGACGGGTAATTTATCATCACCCTCCAAAAATGCATACTCGAGATGAGGTGGTAAGTCTTTGAGTTCGACCTCAGGAAATTCATCGTTTTTCTCAACCGATTTGATTTCCTCTTTATGAAGTTTTTGTGGAAGAACAGGAGGAAGAGAGGGATCTTCATTTAACATCTTCTCAATGAGAAGGATATCCCCCTCCAGGTCAATCTCTTGGTTATCAATTCCATCGGGAACCGAATCACTTTTGAGAAAGGCCTCGATTTCCTCTAAGATGAAGTCACTTCCCTCAAACGGAGAGAGAGAAGGAGAAGAATTGGCGATTATAGGTTCAGAAGATGGAGTGGGATCACCACTCGAAGAATTATGAACATAACCAAGAACTTCTTGAGGGTACTCTTCTGAAGCAACATCAATGACATCTATTCGGTTAACCGATTCAGAGTCATAATTTGAGGAGTACCTTGAAGTTTGATCAAGGTTAAAAGTGACTGCTTCATTATCCACACGAAGAGTTATTTTTTCTTCGAAAACATCAATTAGAGCACGGCCCGTCCTTAGGAATCCTCTTCCAAGAATGAGAGGAACCCTTGGATCAGCATCAAATTCAACAACAACGAAGTCAGCCGGAAAATGGTACTTTCCTACTTTCACGAATACATCTTCGGCAATGCCGAGTGGACGAGTGATAGAACGATCTGCAAGCTCAAGAGTCATGCAGGTAGGAGTAAGTCCAGGAAGAGAAAGTTTCTTCCATACTGAATTAGGCATCAGGTTAATGCTAGCGCCAAGATCGGCCAAGGCGAAGCATTCACCCATTCCTGGAAAAACACACGGGATAAGAAATTTTCCAGGATCTCCAAGCTTCTCGGGAAGCTTCTTCAAAATTGCTGCAGAGCAATTCTCGTTTAAAGGAGTTTTTGCCATTTCGTACAATTTTTCCTTGTTGCTTAACAAGTTCTTGATCATTGATGCAAATTTGGGCATCATGATGATAGCATCCGCAAGGCTTATGTCAAAGTGCAAATCTTGAAAGATTTGATAGAACTTGTCCATTTGGTGACTAGCCTTTTCACGGAGCTTTTGCTCATTGAGTCGTGATGGATAAGGTATTGAAGGTTTGGATTTAGGGATTTCAACGGGAGTTTCAGCAGTTTCAAAGACAACTCCAGGTTTGAGTTTGGTTTTTGGAATATCCTGAGGTTGGACGTTTTTGGTACCTCCGTTATTAGTAGGAAGTACATTGTCCTTGGTCACCTCAGGTTCACGTTCCACTACCTTGGGAAGAGAAGAAGCGGTAGTGGGAATCTCGGGTCCATCATAAGCTTTGCCACTGCGTGTGGTGATAGCTTTAAGTTCACCCTTTGGGTTGACCACAGTATTACCAGGGAGATCTCCCGAGGTAGAAGGTGGAGTGAGATGGCTTATGAGACTAGAAAGCATATTCTCGATGTTGCTTTGAGAATGTTCCATTTTGTTGTTTGTAGCCATAAGCTCACTCTTCAGCTCATTACCCTGCTTGGTTATTGTAGATTGTAAATCATTCCTCAAAGTAAAGATTTGATTTTGCATTGCCTTCAGTTTGGAATCATTAACCTTGATATAGTTATTGAGTTCACTTGAAGGCGGTTCTTGGTAATGAGGAGCAGAATACCCTTGATTACCCCTTTGGGGTGGGTATTGATTGATCGGGGCATGAAATTGATTTTGCATGTTTTGCCCTCTTTGCTGATTAGGATTAAACCTATTTGGATTGTTGGGTTGAGGAAATCCGGGTGGTCCATTTTGAGGACGGTAGTTTGGATCCACTTGAGGACGGTATTGGTTACCTCCTTGGTTGGAACTACCGGCTATTGCATTAATTTCAAATGTACCATCGGTGGCAGTACAATTATAATATGCATGTGGACCACCACAAGTGACACAAACTTCTACCTTTTTGACTTCGGCAGGTTGAGAAGTTTGCGGAGAAGAGGGAGAGGAAACTTTCTGTGTGGTGAGAACCAAGGATTTAATAGCCTTCGTGAGTTCGTCAAGTCTAGCATCGGTGCTAGACTGACCCACGGATGATGAGGTAGAAGGACCAACACTCATTTGGGAAACAACCGGTTTGCTTCGTGGAGTGCGGACCTTATACTTGTTCTCGATGATTGCTAAAGCATCCCTTGTGGTTCGATTCAAGAAATTACCTCCAACGGAGGAATTGAGAGATTCTTGATCAGCTGAGCTCACACCATTGTAGAAAGTGTCGAGTTGCATCAACTCAAAGAATCCATGATGAGGACATTTGCGAAGCATTTCCTTAAAACGATCCCATGCCTCACTAAATGATTCATCGAATTTTTGTGTAAATTTCATGATTTCGTTTTTAAGACTCGTGGTTTTGGAAGGAGGAAAAAATTCATTCACGAACTTCTTAACCAAATCTTCCCATGTTACAATCGATCGAGGGGGTTGTTTATCAAGCCAAATCCGGGCAGCCCCATCGATGGAAAATGGGAAAAGAAGAAGTTTGATTGCCTCTTCAAGGACATTTTTGCATTTTATGGTAGACGTGATTTTGTTAAACCATCGAATGTGATCTTGAGGATCGTCCCTTTCAAAACCATAGAATTGACGCGAGGTTACAAGATTTATTAACCCCGTCTTAAGCTCAAAATTCTCGGCCACGATGGCCGGAACAACGATAGCATCTCCGTAACCCTCGATGGGTGCTTGGAGAAGCTCATTCATAGTCGGCTCAGCCGCCATGAGAACAGGAATAGCACGAACCTCGGGTTCGACTATTGAAGAAGAACGTCTACGTCTACGACCTCGTCTTCGAGGAATGTTGCCAAGCTCACGTAACGGGCTCGTAGACCTAGAAGAACGCGTGCGCATGCACTAGAACACAACTCTAAGAAGCCTCAGAGTCGAGAGAATTATGAAAAAGGAAGGAAGATTCTTTTTATTTTTGAAAAGTGAAGATGAAAACAAATCCAATTAAAACAAGATCGAGAGAAAACACAAGTGAACTTAAACCAATAATCACAAGATGAATGGCTTCTTTGAAAAAGGTACACCACTCACAAGGATACAAAGGCAAGTTTTAATCTTTAGTTTGGGAACTTATTATGGTCGTACCCCCAGTTAGGTAGTACTCTGTCTTGGTTCTCGATGGTAATTTTTTATTGTTATTTATTATTAACAAAGAAAACGGAAAATGTTTTTGGGTTTTTATTTTTATATGATAATATATATAGAAAAGAAAAGAAAAATATTTTTGTTTTTTATATTGTTTTTGGAAAATAGGAACTTCTTGAAAGAAGGATCTCGAATCACTAATCGCTTGAACTTAACACAATAGTCGCAGCACACCTCCCCGGCAGCGGCGCCAAAATTTTGATCCGTGGTGAAGTATATATATAAATATTATGCAACGACGGATACGCGTGAATAAATACAAATCACCCTTTTGTGAAAAAGGATAATTGTACAAACTCACGTTTGTGTGTAGTGTGAAACCAGGTAAGTGATTACCCGGATCGTTTCCCAACGAGATGTGAATGGGCTATTGTGGGAAGCTTTGGATTAGAGTGATTGATGATTTAGATTGCTTTTGATTTTGCTTTTTTTTAACAATTCTAAATAACAAATTTAAAACAGATATGCACAATAAAATTAAACGCGAATTAATTAACTTAAAAACGCGCAACGAAAAATCTAAAAAGGACTAAAAAGTAAAATTTATGAAATTTAAAACCTAAAAATGTAAAATTACTAAAAACTTATTTTAAAACTTAAATTATATTTTTTTTACACTTTTTATTTAATTATTTCTAATTATTAATTATTTAATAACTAATTAAACTAATTTAAATTATAAAAAATACTAAATGAGCCAAGAAAAATCTAAAACTTTTTCTAAAAATATTATTAAGTAAATAGAAGCTAAGAAAATTATAAAATTGAAATTTACTTAATTAAAATTTAAAAAGATAAATTCTATTAAATAGAAGCTATCACTATATTTCTATTTTTGATTTTCTTAAGGACTAAAAATGAAATTATATTTTTCCTAGATTAAAAATGACAAAAGAAAATTATGAAAATTAAAATTATATTTTTCTGATTTATATTCTATTTATTATGATTTAAATACTATTTTAAATTAATTAAAAGGATTAAAAATACCAAAACTATTCAGAAAATTATGAAAATTTACAGATAAATCTAAAATATTATTAAAAAGCTAGGAAAAATAAAATGAAAAGTTGACTAAGCCAAATAAGCAGATTTGGGCAGATAAGCAGTTTGCAATAAGCCCAAAAATAAGCAAATAAGCACAAAAGTTCACCCAATGCTCAGAACAGGTTAAACCAACTTAAATAAGCACAAATCAACTTAATACAAACAGATTATTCCACAGGTTAAGCAAATGGACACCTAATCAGTTGCAAAGTTGAAACAGAAAATGCAGAAAAAGGCAAACTTGCAAGGCAAATTAAGCAGTCTAATAAGCTACTGAGATGCAATCTTAGGGGGGCAAAAGCTTCTCTATACTACTGAGTACTCTAAAAACCTAAAAGCCCCATCACAAACTTCCCAATTGAACCCTAATTTGGCCCTAGATCAGCAACTCAGAACTGGGTTTAACCCTGATGAATTTGACTTTTTGATTTATGAACTAGTTTGACTTTTATGAACTTTGGATCCATTCTAATGACTGATTATGATGTATTAAGGTGTATTAAGACTAGATTGAGCAATGTTAACAACTTATTGATGTGCTGCGTGATGTGTCGTTGCGGTTTAGCAGTTTTAATGCCTACTCAAGTTTTAAATTTATATTTAGCCGACTTATCAATAACACACACACTTAACGAGCAGTGTACCCGGTCAGTATGAATATAATGGTAAGTAGAGTGTCGATCACTAAGAGTGGAACGTATTATCTCGTTATTCTAATCAGTATTTTAATATCCTAACGCAAGGGGGTTTCAGCCTGAGAGACTGGCACGATTTGTTTGCAATTAAATAATAAAATAAACCAATAGGCACGAATCAGCAAGTAGCACACACGTACACAGATAAATACTCGAGACAATAAGAGGGCTGTCCTTATGATTAAGTAGATTGTCACTTGTTTTATTGATAGCTTTATATGAAGTGTATGTAGTTAACCCTTTCTCGTTGGTCCTAATCTTATCGGCGAGTAAACCCTTAATGATTACTTATGTCTAAAAGTTATTCCTAAGTGATCAATTTAGTAATAACCGTGGGAGCCACATTATTTTCCGCAGTCAAATGCCCGCAAGCCACTAATAAACACAGAGGTTATCAATGCACTAATAAGTAGTAACCAAAGACATCAACATATAAACTTTAATTGATGGGAAAACAAGTATTAAAGGGAGTGCAATCTTTCGTTGTCACATTACACAAGCCACCAATCCTGATGAATTAAAGTTTGCTAACACAATAAAACAAAACTACTTAATGAATTAAACACATGCAGCACCTTCTTACAGCTCTTGTATCTTTGATTTGGGTGTGTCTTGTGCTGCCTCCTTGACTGAATTCGTCCTTGGTTTCTCCTGTTCGGTCTTCGGTATTATATGGTATCCAAAAGCTCTGGAATTCGTCTGGTCTTGGGGTATTTATAGTTTCTGTCTGAGGGAAGATGCGGCGCATCTAGTAAGTAGATGCGGCGCATTGACTTAACTTCGCGTGGGGTCCAAGATTATAATATTCAGGAATATTCGTACACCGCCAGAAGATGCGGCGTAACTCCATGATTAGATGCGGCGCATGTCCTCTTGTATCTTGGATCGTATCTGGTGATATCTTGATAGAGATGCGGCGCATGTCATGAGTGAGATGCGGCGCATCTGGAGCAGATTAGTCTTGATCTTCTTCATTTCAGTAGACTCTTAACTTTATGCATGTTTTGCTCCATAATCAGTCCAAAATCGCTAAGTTTCACCAAATGCTTGTTTTTACCTGAGAATTACAAAAGTAAACGATTAAGTATCAATCCTCATACATAATATAATAAAACAAGTCAAATTAATAGGATAAATGATAGTAATAAAATGTACTTATTTGAGTTCATCAAATATCCCCCCACTTGAACTTTACTTGTCCCCAAGTAAACCTTAGAATTTCTCTTATGAAAATGTATCCTAAAAGATGTTAGGATTTATTTTTATATTTAAGCATGTATTCGTTTATTTCATAATCACACAACTAAACACTTAACGAATTAGAAGTATAAATAAATAATTTGATAAAAGCAAATCTAATCGTTTAACTGTCCAGTCGTGACGAATATTCTATCATAAGCTTGGCAAGTATACACATCTCCACCACTAAAGCTAAGGAATAACAAGTCTAAAGCGGTAAAAAGGGTTTGTAGGCTTAAGGGTTAATTATTCTCTTGATCACTATCGATTTCAAATTCCAGAAAAAGCGACAAAATCACAAATACATGATCGAATCCACGAACACGATACTTGCAATTGCTCAAATCCTTAACTTGAATAGGCTAAAGATAGGTCCAAACTTCACCAATAATAATATATCAAAAAGGGCGACAAAATCATAAATACATAGCCGAATCCACGACTACGATACTTAAGATTGCTCAAATCCCTAATCTCAATAAATCAAAGGTTCGGCTGGATAAAGAATAATATAGGGCATGGATAACATTTGGGATATAAATTGGTGTAAAATGAAAATAAACAAAACAAATAAATTAAAATCCTAAGTGTGGTTAATCACTATCCCAACCATCCCATGAATAAGACTCATATCATTGAATAACTCACGCTTTAACACTTGAAACACACGCTTTAGGTAGACACGAATTATACTCAACAAGATCTTAATCAAAGAATAAACCTTAATTGGCGTTCCCATAACTGCCAATTCCCATTCAATCCATAGATATAGTACAATAAATAGTGGTGATATCGACCACTTACATAACTTTACATAAGTTGGTTAAAACAAACTTCCAACTTTTCTTTCTTTCTTTTTCTTTTCTTATTTTTTTCGATTTTTTTTTTTTTTTTTTTTTTTTTTTTTTTTTTTTTTTTTAACAAAAGATGTGTAAAATTTCACCACATCACTATAATGATAATTCTGGATAATTTTTCTATACTTTTCATACTTCAGAAATAACGGTAATAGTGAAAGTAGTAAACACACGAAAAATAAACTCAAAGATATACAATATTTACTTTCACTCCAATTGCATTGTGCAATTTCTCGACCTAACCATAGATAATGAATTACGCACGCGAACACTGGTAATGTAAGGAAACACACTTTGCCTATAGCAATTAACCAACCACGGATTCTAATCTACAGGGTAGGCTAAGGTGTAAGGGTGTAACGAAACATTTTAAACATAGGTGTAAGAAACGAAAGGAATGGCTCTGAGGGTTTTTCTAGGGGTATCTTACTCTAGAAATGAGAGTAACAAAAGGTTTATACGGGGGTTAACTAACCAGTGTAGTTAGTTAATAACACATAACAAATAATAGGCTATTTGGGTGTAATCCTAGAAATTTACCAATTTAGACAAGTCATTCCAATTATATAAATAATACTCATTATGGTGGTCTCGAATAGTATACAAGCCAAGTTCTAAAGTTTACAAGTCACCGGCACACTCATAGATTTGTGAATTTTGAAAAATCACAATTTTTGAAAATAACGTCATGTGTGCAGCTATGCAACTTAGATCTTAAACAAAAACATGCTAAAAAAAAAAAAAATTTAAGTTTGATATATTAAGCACATTTTAAGCATAATTTTTGAAAAAGTTTAGGACAAGTAAATGTTAAGTGTTCTAATTCTCCAATCCCCCCACTTAAGTTAAACAACGTCCTCGTTGTTTGTATAAAAGGTTAAAAACTGGAAAATAAAAGAATTAGAACAGAAAAAACTCCCCTGAGATTTGCTCGGTATGATCCTCCATTAGTATAAGAGCAAAAATCATCTTTCTTGTGGATTAGAACGTTAAAGCTTCATACTTGATGTATCCACAGGAAATCCAGGAAACTATAATACCACCAACACTTTAAAACACACCTAAGATAAGAAAGGTTCAAACTTGCATAATACATTAGTAGTTAGATAAAAATAAAACTTAAAAATTAAAACTGAAAATCATCAGGTCAGTCGATGCGCCGTATCTTATGGAAGAAGATACGCCGTATCGAGCCTGGAATTAATACGGATCAGAATAAAGATGCGCCGCATTAAAATAAACTGATAAATAGTTTTAAAGTCGAAAATAAAAATGCAGAAAAATTAAAATAAGATATGACCATTGCAGGAGATGCGTCGCATCTCAGAATTGAGATGCGCCGTATCCTCATGCGGGCCTGACTGACTCGACACAAAAACAGAAAAAGATAAATTCTCCGGGTTGTCTCCCGGTAAGCACTTGTCTTTATTCCAGAGTCTTCAAGTTAGACTCACGTTCAGCTCTTTAATATCGATCATTGAAGGAGTCGGAAACATCGCGCTCCTTCATCGCCAATTCAGTAATATTGAACACTCCTTGCTCGTCCTTAATTTCCACGCCGTTCTTCTTTAATATCTGTATAAACAAAGTCCTGTCCCTTTCGGGCAGAGATGACAAAATGATAGACGGGAAATTCTTATTATCATATAGGCACAAATAAGCAAGGTGGGGTGGTAGTTCAATAAACACATCATTATTCAAATTCGTTTTCTCAACTACTCTCCTACGTTTATTAATTACTACACAATCATACCACTCATCATCAGAATCATTAACAACATTGCGTCTAAGTTCGGTAGGTACATTAAGGTCAATGAATTCCTCAAAGTTCTCATGATTAGGATTAGTTGAGTTGTTTTGAATCAATGTTTCTCCCATAAGTCTAGCTTCAAGATCGAGGTCCATACGCTCTCTTAATCCTAGCACATAAACACCTCTAATTATGCTTTTAACCGGATCTTGGCACTTATAGACAAGTTTATTATTCCCTACCCTTAATGAGATTTTTCTCTTAAACACATCAATCTTAGCATGGGCAGTAGACAAGAAAGGTCTTCCGAGGATTAAAGGAATCTTAACATCCTCGGGCATGTCTAGTATAACAAAGTCTACGGGAAAAATAAACTGCTCAATCTTAACTAGCACATTATTAGCAATCCCTTCAGGTCGTTTTACCGTTTTATCAGCCAATTCAATAAGTAATTTAGTTGGTGCTAATTTTCCTAGTCCTAGGGTAGCGAATGTCTTAAGAGGCATAACACTAACACTAGCTCCTAAGTCAGCTAACACATTATTGAAAGATATATTATTAATAGAACAAGGTAGAGTAAAACTTCCTGGGTCTCTTTCTTTATGAGGCAAGGCATTTGAGTCGGTTGCAAGGCTCTCTTCTTTCATTGTTGCCTTGATCTCCTCTTCAATCTTTGTCTTCTCTTTTAGTAGTCTCCTTAAGCTGATTGAAGAATTAAAGAAAAATTCGGGTCTTGCACCATCATTACCATTCATCGATCTTCTAGGTATATTAGGAGTGACTTCTTCAGTGGTGCTTATGGCCTTGACATGATCTCTTGGGTTGGTTTCAGTTGAGCTCGGTAAACTTCCATATCCCCTTTCTTGAAGAACTTTGCTCATTTGACCAATTTGTTGTTCCAATGCTTTGATCGAAGCTCCTTGATTTCTTGTAGTAGTGTCCGTTGAAGCTCGAATTTCCTTGATCATACCAGTATTCTCTTCATGTCTTTTAGCAGCATCGGCCATAATTTGCTTTAAAGTATCATCTAAAGTCTGCCTCCTTTCTTGATAAGCGGGATTGAAGTTGTTCCTTTGGTATAATCCCGGTGTAGCTTCCCTAAATCTTCCTGAAGGTCGGAATGGTTGTCCAAATTGGGTGTAATAAGCTTCTTCAAACGTCTCACTTTCATTCTTGTTCGGGCAATCTTTAGTGTAGTGAGGTCCTTCACACTTTTCACATCCAACTTGGGCAGCATACGCTCTTTCATCACGCTTCTTCATCTCTCTACTAATTTTATCCAATTGAGCTTGAATAGCAGCAATCCCGTCAAAATTAGTGCTGCTCTTAGATCTAGTAGAGGTCCCATCGTGCCATTTTTGAGAATGATCGGCAGCTTCTTGGATTGCTTTCCTAGCATTAGTTGCACTCATTTGAGGTACAGCTCCCTTAGCATCCAAAATCTGTCTTGTAGGCACGTCCAGTCCTTGATAAAACAATATTATCTCCTGCATAGGGGTTAGATAGTGTTGAGGACCTTTTATCAATAAATCTTTAAATCGTTCCCAAGCTTGATAAAGAGTTTCATCAGGCTCTTGCTTGAAACTATTGATAGCCTCCATCTTTTTAGCAGTCTTAGCAGGTGGACAATATCTCTTCAGGAATTTGCTCTTCAAATCTCCCCATGTAGTGATTGAACTAGCAGGTTCATTCCTTAGCCACTTGTTAGCAGCTCCTTTTAGCGATATTGGAAAGATTCTTAGCATGAGTTGATCGGCAGTCACTCCTTCTGAAGTAAACAAATCTGCAATCTCCAGGACCTTTTCAACATGCTCATTAGCATCCTCATGTTCCGTCCCACTGAAAGCATTCTCTCTTAATTCCTTGAGAAACTGACCCTTCAATTCAAATTTTGACTTATCATCAAACTTAGGTCTAGCAACTCCTGAAGTGTAATCAGCACGGGTACTGTTCATGTATTCCTCCATAGTAGTGTTTTCGCCCATTGTTTCTGTTTCAACTTCCTCTTTTTCTTCAGAAAAGTAATCAAGCTTGAGTGAACTTGAAAGATCAAAGCTTTTTGTGTTGAAAAGCCTTTTAAGCGAATGTAGGGCTCGTTCAGGATCTTCGAAAGATTGAATCAAGTTCTTCGTAGAACTCCTGGTCATGCACTTCCTGAAATCAACACAAAAATATCAGTAGGGTATGCTCGAGAAAGTAATATATCAGATAATTAATAACGAAAACGGAATACGAAAAATTAAAGTTACTGATATCTGCAGACGATGCGCCGTATCCAAAAAGTTGGATACGCCGTATCTTATAATCGTTAAAATTTAATCAGACTTTATTCAGAAAATAGATACGCCGCTTAGAATTTATGAATGCGCCGTATCGAATCAATTAATCAAAAATCGATATTTATTTAAAATTAAATACGTCGTATTAACGAAAGTTAATGCGCCGTATTTTCGTTACGTTTAAAAATACAAGATTTTTGATTCAGAAGATGCGCCGTATCGATAGAGATCGATGCGTCGTATCTGTTTAATAATTCGCAAACTGTTTTTAATTAAAATAATAGATACGCCGTATCTGCTAAAGCAGATGCGTCGTATGGCGTTAACGTTTAGAAATTTTTTTTTTTTTATTAAAAACAGATACGCCGTATCTGCTAAAGCAGATGCGTCGTATTACTTTATCGCTTAGAAAAAAATTTTTATTAAAAACAGATACGCCGTATCTTGGGGAAAAGATGCGTCGTATCGAATTAATTAAACGCGTTGTATTTAAAAAAAAATTAAACGCAATACGCCGTATCTGAGAGATCAGATGCGCCGTATCGTTTGATTTAGCACAGTACAACGATAGCAGAACAGAAAAAATACGAAAAATAAAAACAAATAAAAAACACACAAACAAAATAAACACAAAAACAAAAATAAAAGCAAACAATTAACACACAATACAACAAATATGCAAAAATAATACAATGATGCAATTAATCTAATAAAAAGAAAAACCTAATTAAAATACTAATCAAATTAACAGATAATAACAATTCACTCCCCGGCAACGGCGCCAAAAACTTGATGTGCTGCGTGATGTGTCGTTGCGGTTTAGCAGTTTTAATGCCTACTCAAGTTTTAAATTTATATTTAGCCGACTTATCAATAACACACACACTTAACGAGCAGTGTACCCGGTCAGTATGAATATAATGGTAAGTAGAGTGTCGATCACTAAGAGTGGAACGTATTATCTCGTTATTCTAATCAGTATTTTAATATTCTAACGCAAGGGGGTTTCAGCCTGAGAGACTGGCACGATTTGTTTGCAATTAAATAATAAAATAAACCAATAGGCACGAATCAGCAAGTAGCACACACGTACACAGATAAATACTCGAGACAATAAGAGGGCTGTCCTTATGATTAAGTAGATTGTCACTTGTTTTATTGATAGCTTTATATGAAGTGTATGTAGTTAACCCTTTCTCGTTGGTCCTAATCTTATCGGCGAGTAAACCCTTAATGATTACTTATGTCTAAAAGTTATTCCTAAGTGATCAATTTAGTAATAACCGTGGGGGCCACATTATTTTTCGCAGTCAAATGCCCGCAAGCCACTAATAAACACAGAGGTTATCAATGCCCTAATAAGTAGTAACCAAAGACATCAACATATAAACTTTAATTGATGGGAAAGCAAGTATTAAAGGGAGTGCAATCTTTCGTTGTCACATTACACAAGCCACCAATCCTGATGAATTAAAGTTTGCTAACACAATAAACAAAACTACTTAATGAATTAAACACATGCAGCACCTTCTTACAGCTCTTGTATCTTTGATTTGGGTGTGTCTTGTGCTGCCTCCTTGACTGAATTCGTCCTTGGTTTCTCCTGTTCGGTCTTCGGTATTATATGGTATCCAAAAGCTCTGGAATTCGTCTGGTCTTGGGGTATTTATAGTTTCTGTCTGAGGGAAGATGCGGCGCATCTAGTAAGTAGATGCGGCGCATTGACTTAACTTCGCGTGGGGTCCAAGATTATAATATTCAGGAATATTCGTACACCGCCAGAAGATGCGGCGTAACTCCATGATTAGATGCGGCGCATGTCCTCTTGTATCTTGGATCGTATCTGGTGATATCTTGATAGAGATGCGGCGCATGTCATGAGTGAGATGCGGCGCATCTGGAGCAGATTAGTCTTGATCTTCTTCATTTCAGTAGACTCTTAACTTTATGCATGTTTTGCTCCATAATCAGTCCAAAATCGCTAAGTTTCACCAAATGCTTGTTTTTACCTGAGAATTACAAAAGTAAACGATTAAGTATCAATCCTCATACATAATATAATAAGACAAGTCAAATTAATAGGATAAATGATAGTAATAAAATGTACTTATTTGAGTTCATCACTTATGAACACAAAATCATGATCATGGAACTTAAACTCTTAACAGTGAATCAGTGAATGAGATCAAAGATGATTTTGACTATTTATCAAACAAGCACAGGTTTTTATGGTTCCTCTGAGTTGTTCTTGACTAAAGTAACATGTAACAACAACCAATAACAACACAAACACTCAGCAACACCACTGAATCAGTAAGATCCAAACACCCCTTAACTTAACTGATTTTGTGATTTTCAAAGCAACTTATGGAATTAAACCACAACACTAATTTCAGAACTTATAACATCATTACACAAGATCAAGGGAGCATAAAACAACAATGATCTAAGCATGAAACACAGAAATGGACAAATTGCTATATTGACTGTTATGAAGAGATTTTAGCAACTACCAAAATCAATGAACAAGCTACCTATTTTAAGCTATATTATAACTTAATAACACCACAGAGACTAGAAAACACAAAGATTCAATCAATAAACTATTGATACAGTAAAATGCAAGATTGAAGAGATTAAGCTTACAACATGCATTCCAGCTAAAAACCAAGAACAAGGATCCAAGAACACTCCTATAGGTTCTCCACAGAACCACTAACCCATGACCATCCAAAATCTACCATGCTCCAGCCTTCTTCATCATCTTCACTGATTTTTTTTTGTAATTTTTTTTTGGTATTTTTGATTTTTTTAACTTACTCTGAATTTTAAAGTTACTAAAAGCTTTTACAAGCTTTCTGGGAGCTTATATGTCCTACTTCAGTCCATAACATCAACTACAAACTACTTTAAGCCAACATGAGATTTTTGAGTAAAAATTTGCACAAACTAAAAATGAAACTGGAATGCTTAAATTGATTACTTGAAAAGTCGTACAATACACTGAAATAACTTAAACGAATACTGGAAAGCTTGAAAATACAACAGAAATGATAAAAATTACTATTCGACTAAATTAAAACTAAGTTACACTAGATATCCTCTAAGACTGCCTCAATCTCTTTCTTTATAGACTCTTTGTACTCCCCACGTGCTTCTGAATAAATCCCACCAACAATCTTGACCATTGGATGAGTCAAAATGATCTTAGCCTTCGAATCCCTTTTTGGCGCCAAAACTGATAAACCACTTTTCTGATAGCTTGAAAACCTAGAAGAGGCATTTAATGCATTTTGGAGTTTGGTGGAGGGATTAGATAACAAGGACAAGATTAGTGAGTTGGAGGTGAGGGGGTGGTCTGAGTTTGCAGGTGTGAGTGGGGGAAGGTGAAAGTGTTTTATTTAATTGTGGGAGGGAAGGGATTTGTTTGACCGAAGTCTGACCAAGGTTTAGCTAAGAAAGGGGTGGATCGGGTTATACATTGGGCTTGGGATGTTGGGCTGGGATAAAGTGGGATGGGTTGGTTAATGTTAAGGATGGGTTTGGTTTGTTTATTTATTTTGGGTCCGGTTGGTTATAGTAGCTAAATCACAAGGACCAAACTTGTACATTCTGAAATTTGGAGGACCACACTTGCACATCTTCCAAAATACACCAAGAGTAATTCCTGCCATGTTTCAATAATCCAGGGACCATACATGATTTTTCCAAAAAAATAATATTTCCCAGGGATCATTTTTGCAAATTCTGAAAGTGCTGGGACCAAACTTGTAATTTATTCAAACTTTTTACCAAAGGACTAAATATGATAATTTATGATTTAAAAAGGATCTTTGGTGACTTTTCTTACAAAACAAATGCTTAGGGACTAATTTTGACAAGTTTTGAAACTTGAGGGATTGAAACTGTCAATTTTGCAAACTTTGTTCGTTTTTCAACTGTTTTTAAACATTTTGCATTTGAAACATATAAAACACAATCCCTGGTATATTTTCAGTATTTTGATGCATTTCTGAGTGTTTTTGAATGTTTTGGCAGTTCAGATAAGACAAAAATGATGAGTATTTAGACACTCATCAACTCCTATGCCCCCTCCACCGAGGGAAGTGAATCGAGATACCGAGGTGACAACGGACAAAGTGCATTTCTCAAGCCCACAAAGTACCGCACACGTCCAACCTCAAGATGTCCAAATTCAAGTTCCGGAACCCGATGTTCCGAAGACCAATCCTAAGCCTTCGATTCCATATCCTTCGAGGCTTAATGATCAGAAGCTTAGAGACAAAACGAATCAACAGATGGAGAAATTCTTTAAAATCTTCAGTGATTTGCACTTTGATATAAGCTTCGCAGATGCTCTCATTCTTATGCCCAAATTTGCATCTACACTCAAAAGTTTGCTAAGCAACAAGGATAAGTTGTCTGAGATGGCAAAGACCCCACTAAACGAACAGTGCTCAGCGGTTCTCCTCAAAAAGCTTCCCGAAAAGCTCGGAGACCCCGGCAAGTTTTTAATCCCATGTGATTTCTTGGGGATGGTTCAGTGCTCAGCCTTGGCCGATCTTGGCGCAAGCATTAACCTTATGCCACTCTCGGTATGGAAGAAATTATCTCTTCTGAAGCTTACATCTACTTGCATGACACTCGAGCTAGCGGACCGTACTATAAAACGTCCACTTGGAATAGCCGAGGATGTCGTTGTGAAAGTAGGAAAGTTCCATTTTCCTACTGATTTCGTTGTGGTAGACTTTGATGCCGATCCTCGAGTTCCACTCATACTGGGGAGAGCTTTCTTAAGAACGAGTCGTGCTGTCATTGATGTATATGCCGAAGAATTAACCATTCGAGTTGATAATGAAGCCATCACGTTTAACATTAATCAGGGCTCTAAACCTCTATCCACCAAATGCAATGTTGCTACGGTTAATCAAAAGTCTGAGCCCGTAATTGCTTCCAAAAGAAGTGATTCGATGCTTTCAAGATTCACGGTTAAGAGTCCTTCACAAAAACGTGCTGAGCTCAAAACAAGGGAAATTACCCCTGGTTCGAGCAAATGGTTTGAGAGTTGTGCTACGGAAGTAAAGAGTATTTTTGATTATGATGAACAAGAATCGGAGACTACAATAGAAGTGGTGAAAATTGCTAGCTCTAAGAGCACACCACTTGTCCCACCTCCAGAATCGGTTTATCGTATTGAGATTGTTAACTCTGTAGATGGAACTAAATTCTCTTCAAATAACAATCCTATTTCATCTCCTGATCCAATTATTTCCGACTCTTCCTACCCTTCTCTCATACCGGTTGAGGGAAGTGATTTCTTTTGGGATGAGGTCGATGCTTTTCTTGCAAGTGATGATTCAATTTCGACAAGGATTGATGATACTTACTTTGATTCAGAGGGGGACATACTTTTTCTTGAAAATTTATTGAACGAAGAACCGTCCCTAACCCTCCTTCCCGGAATTTTTGTTGAAAATTACCATACAAGCTTCAAGGTTAAGCTACAAGTTCAAACAAATGGTGATTTTCCTTTTACGGATGAAGAATGGATTCTCATTGTGATACACACCTTTTTACCATTCTTCACATATTGCGTGATTTCTCTTTCCCTTTTCTCCTATGGGAATAAGGACACTATCTTTGACCCCGGTATCTTCCCTTATAGTTTCTACTATTAAAATACCGTGGGTATCTCGTTGGTGTGGAACTTTCTTATGTTCAAATGTTTATCCAAACACATTGAATGAAAGTCCGATGGAGATTGTTTCTTCCACTTGCCTCCCCACCAACGACGCCCGAGTAATGTGTAAATTTTTGAAATCGCTCTTTTCTCGGTTTGGAACTCCCCGTGCTATCATTAGTGATCGCGGTACGCACTTTTGCAATGAACAATTTGCAAAGGTCATGCTTAAGTACGGTATTACTCACCGTCTTTCTACCGCGTATCACCCACAAACAAGTGGACAAGTGGAAGTTTCAAACCGTGGTATTAAAAGAATCTTGGAAAGGACCGTAGGTGAAAACCGTGCATCTTGGTCGGATAAACTAGATTATGCACTTTGGGCATTTCGTACAGCTTACAAAACACCCATCGGGTGTACTCCTTACAAGCTCGTGTACGGAAAGGCGTGCCATCTGCCGATCAAGCTCGAGCACAAAGCTTATTGGGCCTTAAAACATGCCAACTTCGACCTAAAGTCCGCAGGTGATCACCGCAAAGTTCAACTCAATGAATTAAATGAACTTCGTGATCAAGCCAACGATAACTCTATGATCTACAAAGAGAAGACGAAGAGGATTCATGACTCCAAAATCAAAAACCGCGTTTTCAACGTTGGTGATCGAGTCCTCCTCTTCAATTCTCGATTAAAGATTTTCTCGGGCAAGTTAAAAACCCGTTGGTCTGGACCATTCACCATTGCTCAAGTTTTTCCTTATGGCACTGATGTGTCGGGTTCGTGCAAGTTTTAAATTTATAAGGGTGAATTACCGAATCTAAGAACAACACATACGGGCAAGTATACTTGTCCGTTGTAGCAAGATTTTTATGGTAAGTCGGGATCGTTCGCAGGGATTTGTGTAGTGAATCGAATTGTAAGTTAAAAGCAAATTTCTCAAACAAGCAATAATGATAATATGAAAATTCAAATGATTAAAAACTACACTTGCTTAGACTAGTGTACTACAATTGACTAATATGATTGTGATAACTTTGGATAACATGTTGGTTATGATAATTAGTTTGGTGACGAATCTATTGTTTCTACAAATTAAACCTTCGTCAAGATCTTAGTTTATAAAAACAAGCATTACGTTTAACCAATCAATTCAAGGTTCATAAGTTGGTGTACCTTAAACACAAAAACAATCTTTTGTTTTATTAAACAAGCTTAAGAAATGGTCAATACAAAAGGTAACTGATTATAGACAAAAGGTCACAATTGATGGTAAACTATTAATCTCTCGACCCTTAAAATGGTTTACAATCAATCCGTTTTGATAGACAAAAGCATTTTCATTACAATCACGATTAAGTTTCTGTGTTTAATCAAGAATAGTGGATGACAACAACTATTCATAGACAAATGATTATAAATAGTTGAATAACAATAGTTCTCTCGACCCTTAAAATTACTAGCAACTAGTTAAACTTGACCAACAAATGTCACTATGAAACTTGATCACAATTGGTTCTTAGAATCGACTTGAAATTGAATTAAAATATGTTATCACAATCATATGCCAATCAATAGGTAATACACATCATCTAAGCAAGTGCACAAAGGCACTAGCCACTCATAGCAAACATAAACATAATCTTAAAACCTTGAACATTAAAAACCATGATTGAGAGTCTTACAATGATTGAAAATAAGATTACAAGTGAAAAGGCAATGATTCTCACAAGAAACGAAATAAACTTCGACTCTCCTCTTCTCCTGGACTTTTTGGACGAAAATTAAGAGTATGTGATGAGTGGTTGATGGATTCTACTTGTTTATTGATTCTCTCTCTTTTGGATGTACATCAAATGGTTCTTAAAATACTCCAACCAAGGGTCTTGGTTCATTAATTCTTCTCTTGTCCTCCAAGTAGTATTAAATAGACAATAATTATGATTGGTAGGTCCTAGAACCGGATGTGTAGCAAGCAAAAGACTTAATGATGAAGATTTGGAAATCAGACGACATCCAACTGATCGGTATTTCATCCAACCGATCGGTTGGTCTTCAAAGCTGACCTCCATCCGAATCGGATGCGGGCTGCATCCGATCGGATGGAGCTTGCTGATTTACTCTTTTTGGACTTTTGCCGTTTGACTTGTTTCTTGTTCGTAGCTCTTGGTTCTTTGATCTTTCCCTTCATCTTTAAACTCATTAACTTGACTACATGGAATTTTACTCTTCTAAGTACCTTTTGGTGCGGGACTTGCCACAAGAATCTTCATGAAATCATAAATATTTCCTTCTTCCTCGCTTTTGCATCATTTTCATCCTTTTTCCTGTTTTTGGCTACATATACTTCGCAAACACACTTTGGTACGATTAAGTAACAAAAGCATATAAATATAACCACAAAACACATATAAAAACACAAATAACGTTACTAAAAACATGTTAGATTTAAGCGTTATCAAATCCCCCACACTTGAACTTTGCTTGCCCTCAAGCAAATCTAGAAATAAAAACAATTATCCACATGGCATACAAAAATGATTGGGAAAATGTGATACAAATCTATCAAGCGCGAGTACAAGATAGATCCATCATTTTAAGCTTTTATGGTTGAAGCATCGAGATGTTTGACAATACCCAAATGATTTTCTTGCATGATACACATTACTAAACACCTCACGAAAGGGAAATGAACTATAATTCACTCAAAACACTCATTTGTATGATTGGTGGAGTATATAAGAGGAATGACACTCATTTGCTCAGTCATGATCTAAATATTACCATAAGCTTGTACAAGAAACAAAACTACACCGAATGGTGTGAGCGCCAAGTATACATGTCAAAGAGGACTTTTATTCGGGTTTAAGGCTTAGGGGCAATATCAGACTTATGTGCATAACGGATGGTCACTAGATTGTACCTTGGTTCGCTAACAACGTTACTTGCATAACGGATGGTCGCCAAAATACGCCCCAGATCGCTAACAACGTTAGTCAATTCCTCAAGAAATCGGATGGTCACTACATGTCCATACATTTAATAATTTCACAAAGTCAAAAAGGGTAGGATAAGGCATGGGATATATTTGAGAGAGGTTTGATGATAAAAACAAAAACTAGTCAAAGTCTATTAACCGAATGTTACTAGCTATTACAAACCACTATCATGCCATTTTGTGAGAAACTCCATACTTCCTTGATTCATACTTTATTCACTAGCCCATTGGCTCATTCTTGTCACCTTATAGTTGCGATGACTCTTTTTCTCTCTTTTTTTTTTTTTTTTTCCTTAAACACTTGTCATCATATAATTGCGATGACTTCACAACTTTTGGAGTTTGCAATTTTTTTAGAACTTTCATGATTTCCCACATAACATCCATCTTGCCAAATAGCTAGCAACCAACCAAAACTTGACTAGGGGTAAGGCTAGGCTAAAAGGTGTAAAATCTTTTTGAATTTTTCTGGGTTTTATCAAAAGAAAAAGATAGGCTCGGAGGGTGTAACTAGGGGTATCTAGCGTTAAAGATAAACGCTAACAAATGGGTCCATATGAGTGGTAAACTAACCAATGTAACTAGCTAATATATCATTATATGTAAATGGAAGGCCATTTGGGTTAAATCCTAAGGTTGCCTCCTATCACGCATATATACTTATATCACAAAAATGTGATCTCATAACGGTCTCGTAATGATTTACAAGTACAAGTTCTAGAATAAATAAAATCACCGGCACACTCATAGCAAAAGATCTAAGCATAAAAGATGTATGTTATATACGGAATAGGCTCAAATCCTCACAGTTTAGTGGTAAAGGCTATAATATGTGCTAGCTAATGTTATCGATCCCAGAATGGATTGCAATATTAATTGGGACACATCTCGAATTTTCAAAATCAAAGATTTTTCAGTGGATAAATATATGATCTTAAAATGACAAACAACTAGATTACAAGGGCAAACAAAATATAAAATTAAGTTCGAAACATACAATCTATTCTTATTTTCCTATTCACCCCCCACACTTAAGTTAAGCATTGTCCTCAATGTGATAAACGATTTCAAAGAATGAAATAGGGAAATAAGAGAATAAACCGTATTTTCTGCTCAGGGTGATTCTTGATCCTAGCATCCCAGCTTCGCAATCATTACCTGCAGTAATCTTAAAAACAAAAGAAACACACACGAAATATTTCTTCGTTTTATTAAAAGCTAGTGATACACCCCCACACTTAAGTTCAACTAAGCAATTTAGAAAAACTTTGGGGTTTAATCACTTGAAAATAAAAATGAAAACACACGGGTTGCCTCCCGAGAAGCGCTTGTTTTATTAACGAGTCATCAGCCGGACTCGAACTTCCTTCTTACTTTGGTGCAATTTCTGGCTTCTTCTTTAAGAATTTTGGAACATACACCACATTTCCTATCACTATTCCTTCTCCAGTTTCATCTATGTCTCCCAATTTAATTTTTTCCCATGGTCTAGGAAGAACGTCATAGATATAACCAGAATCCTCGTCCCATGGAGTGTTTTTCTTGAAATCGGCCTGGAAAGGTGACATAAATGTTATAGCTTCATATTCCGATTCAGGCGGAATCTCTTTGATAGAAACTTCATTCATTTGCTCCTTGTCATAGTACAATTTAATTCGGTGCCCATTAACAATGAAACTTCCACCATGTTTGTCATGCAATTCAACATATCCAGATGGAAATCCATGTTTCACTATATACGGTCCGTACCATTTCGGTTTCAGCTTAGGAGCTTTGAACTTGTATTTCATATTAAAAAGCAGAACTTTGTCTCCAGCTTTGAATTCTTTTCGGATTCTTAGCTTTCTGTCATGATAGGCTTTGGTTCTAGCTTTGTAAAGCTTGGAGTTCTCGTAAGCTTGGAGTCTTAATTCATCGAGTTCATGCAATTGCAAAAATCTCTTTTCTCCGGCTATTTTGAGATCTGGGTTACAGCTTCTCAGTGCCCAGTAAGCGCGATGTTCGATTTCGAACGATAAATGAGAGGTTTTTCCATACAAAAGTCTGTATGGTGTTGTACCAATTGGTGTTTTATAAGCCGTGCGAAATGCCCACAGAGCATCATCTAGTTTCCTCGACCAAACGGCGGGATTGTCTTTAACCGTTTTTTCGAGTATCCTTTTTAAGGCTCTGTTGGTATTTTCGACTTGACCACTGATCTGTGGGTGATAAGCTGTAGCGAAACGATGATGAACTCCGTATCGCTTCATAATTTTCTCCATTTGTTTGTTACAGAAATGGGTTCCTCGATCACTTATTAAAGCTTTAGGAATTCCATAACGAGCGAAAAGCTTTTTGAGAAAATTAACAACTACTCGTGCATCATTTGTGGGTAGAGCTTCAGCTTCAGCCAATTTGGAAACGTAGTCAATAGCAACGAGAATGTATTCGTATTTGTGTGATTTAGGAAATGGTCTCATGAAATCAATTCCCCAAATATTGAATAATTCACAGACTTGAATGCTCATTTGTGGCATTTCATCTCTTCGAGAAAGACTACCGGATTTTTGGCACACATCACAGTTCTGAACAAGAGTATGGGCTTCTTTAAAAATAGTTGGCCAATAGAATCCAACATCAAAGACTTTTTTAGCGGTGGTGGAAGGACCATAGTGTCCCCAGTCGGGCCATGATGACATTCATCAAGAATTCTTCTCGTTTCAGAACCATAAACACATCTTCTTATCATCCCGTCGGGACACATTTTGAAAAGATAGGGTTCTTCCCAATAGTAATGTTTAAGTTCTGAAAAGAATTTACTTCGTTGGGCATGAGTTAATCCTTTCTTTAGAATTCTTCCAACGAGATAATTTGCATAATCTGCAAACCATGGAATTTCGTTCTCATCAACTGTATCAACAGTCATGAGGGTTTAATCCGAAAAATAATCGTCAATCTCATCTTCTTTTAACTCTTCCAAATTTGGATTTTCTAAACGAGACAGATGATCAGCAGCTAGATTTTCTGCTCCTTTCTTATCTTTGATTTCGATGTCAAATTCTTGGAGTAGCAAAATCCATCGAATAAGACGCGGTTTGGCATCTTGTTTGGCAAACAGATATTTTAACACTGAATGATCAGTGAACACGATTGTTTTTGAAAGCACAAGATAAGATCTGAATTTTTCGAAAGCAAAAACAACGGCTAACAATTCTTTCTCCGTAACCGTATAGTTTTGTTGAGCGTTGTTGAGTGTTTTGCTGGCGAAGTATATAGGACGAAAATGTTTCTCTTCTCGTTGTCCTAATACAGCTCCAACAGCAAAATCGCTTGCGTCGCACATGAGCTCGAATGGTAGTGACCAATTAGGTGAAACCATAATGGGTGCACTAGTCAGTTGGGTTTTCAACGTTTCGAATGCCTTCATACAATCTGCATTAAAGTCGAAAACAGCATCTTTTTCAAGAAGTTTCGTCATTGGACGAGATATTTTGGAAAAATCCTTAATGAAACGACGGTAAAAACCGGCATGTCCTAAAAAACTTCTAACGGCTTTAACGTTGGTTGGGGGTGGTAATCTGGTTATGACATCAATCTTTGCTTTGTCAACTTCCATTCCTGCGCTGGAAATCTTGTGTCCTAGCACAATTCCTTCAGTCACCATGAAATGACATTTCTCCCAGTTGAGAACAAGATGTGCAGCTTCGCATCTTTCAAGCATTTTATCGAGATTAGAAAGACAAGCTTCAAATGAGCTTCCAAAAACTGAAAAGTCATCCATGAAAACTTCCATAGATGTTTCAAGCATGTCTTGGAATATAGCAATCATACATCTCTGAAAAGTCGCGGGTGCATTACATAATCCAAAAGGCATACGCCGGTAAGCGTAAGTTCCAAAGGGACATATGAATGTAGTCTTCTCTTGATCAGCCAGATCAATAGGAATTTGGAAATATCCTGAAAAACCATCAAGGAAGCAAAAGTATTTGTTCCCTGCTAATCTTTCAAGCATTTGATCCATGAAAGGCAAAGGAAAATGATTTTTTCTGGTGGCTTTGTTCAATTTTCTGTAATCAATACATACTCGCCATCCTGTGACAGTTCTAGTAGGAACTAATTCATTCTGTTCGTTGGTCACAACAGTCATTCCTCCTTTTTTCGGAACACAGTGAACAGGACTCACCCAAGGACTATCCTCAATGGGGTAAATAATACCAGCATCAAGAAGTTTGATGATTTCTTTTTTAACAACTTCTTTCATGTTGGGGTTGAGTCGACATTGTCTTTCTACAACTGGTTTGGTATCTTCTTTGAAATTGATTTTGTGCTTGCAAAAATCAGGACTGATTCATGGGATATCAGAAGTTTTCCACGCAAAAGCTCTTTTATGCTTCTTGAGAACAGAAATGAGGCATTCTTTTTCATAATCATTGAGCAACGAAGATATGACTACTGGAAGTAGCGAATTATCTTCCAAGTAAGCATACTCAAGATTTTCGGGAAGTGGTTTCAGCTCAAGATCAGTTGGTGGTTCTTGAAGTTATGTTTTGATCCTCATTTGATCATTAAGATCGATTTCCTCAAAATCTTCTTCTATTTCTCCTTCTTCAACTTCTGTTTCTTCTTCTTCTTCTTCAAACTTTACTTCCATAAAATCAGCGAATTCCTTATCAAAGTTTGTTTCACTAATTTTCTCTGAAGTAGTCATGTATGGATCCGAATCTTCAAGTAATGCATCCAATTCCTCCGCAGTGACTTCATCAATTATATCAATGTTGAAACAAGTGTCATCACTGGAATGCGGATACTGCATTGCTTTATCGATTAAAAAGGTGATTCTATCATCTCCTACTCCAAGATTCAGTTATTTTCCTTTTACTTTGATGATCGCGTCAGCGGTGTTTAGGAAAGGTCTTCCTAAAATAAGGGGTACTCTACTATCTTCCTCCATTTCTAAGATCACAAAATCCACGGGAAAAATGAATTTACCAACTTGGACAAGCATATTCTAAGCAATACCAACAGGATATTGATAAGTATGATTTGCTAATCGAATACTCATCCTTGTGGGTTTCAAGGTATTGATGGAAAGTTTCGAATACAGAGAATAGGGCATCAAATTGATACTTGCACCTAAATCGGCTAAAGCATCGCATGTGATGTTGTTTCCTAATATGCATGGAATCAGAAAACTTCCGGGATCTCCGAGTTTCGGTGGAATTTTGTTTTGAACAATGGCTGAACATTCTTCATTGAGAAAGGTAGCAGATATTTGCTCCAACTTGTT
The DNA here is from genome assembly GCA_021014915.2 of Artemisia tridentata subsp. tridentata. Lineage (NCBI taxonomy): Eukaryota > Viridiplantae > Streptophyta > Magnoliopsida > Asterales > Asteraceae > Artemisia > Artemisia tridentata. Next base: position 290,868,209 of record CP139506.1, read on the forward strand.
CTTGTTATTAAGAAGTTCTTTCAAAAATTTCCCATAATTGGGCATTCCGGCTAGAACATCAATGAGGGCTCTGAGGATATGGAATTTTTGGAGTGTAAGCCTTAACTGGTGGTTTGGGTTTGGGTGGTGTTTTTGGGGTATTTTCCTTCTTGGCTTCTTCATCTTCATCCTCACTATCATCATTGATGATCGTGGTATTGTTTGGGTTGGGTGGTGGATCATAAGAAAGGCCACTTCTTGTGAATACAGCATTGATATGCTCATTTCTGGTCTGTGGTGGACGATAAGTTTTATCGTTCGATCCAGATGATGTTGGCTTAGGGTTTGTTTGGGTATTACTTGGCAACGAACCTGATGGTCGGGAAGAAATTTGATCAGAGAGTCTACCAAATTTGTTTTCAAGATCTTGAATAGATGCTTGATGATTTTTCTGGCCTTGCTCAACTTTGGTTTTGAGATTGAAAAATTGATTCTTGACAAACTCGTTGGTTGATTTCTGAGCTGTGACGAATTCTCTCATCATTTTTTCAAAATCGGTTTCTTCGGGTTTTTTGTCAGATTTTTGTGTGGTTTGGTTGTCTACTCTTGGTTGAGAATCACGGTTGTTATCCCGTTGTTGACGATCTTGCCAACTAACAGAATTTCGTCCGTAATAATTTCCACGATATCCGCCTCCACGGTATCCTCCTTGGACATAATTGGCTTCTCCTTCTTTGGGTTGATCCATTGGTTGATCGTCGCATTCTGAAGACGAGTGATTACCTCCACTGTTGTTACAACCATCTCGCATTTCTTTCATCTCTCCTTTAAGATCTTTGTATTGCGAATCGATTCTGGAAACCAAGGTTTCCATTTTCTCCATGAGTTTAGATGAATCGGAACTTTCGACAAAAGCAATGGTTTTTCTTAAAGGTTTGGTTTTGGCATCTTTCGACCAGTCGAGTTTGAGAAGAACTCGGTCTTCAAGCAATTGGTATGCCTGGTTAGGGGTCTTATAAAGAAAAATTCCTCCAGCATCAAGAATTCCTTGAGATGCTTCATCAAGTCCATGGTAGAAGATTTGGATAATGGTTCCTCATCCTAAACCATGTCCATGACAACTTCGAAGTAGATCTTTCATACGAAGCCAGGCTTCGACGAGCGATTCGTTAGGGTTTTGTGTGAAAGCACGAATTTCTCCCATGATTCGGTCAAACATGGCAGGTGGAAAGAATCGGCTTACAAAAGCTTTCCTTATCTCCTCCCAAGTAATGATGATTCCGGGTGTTAATTCGTTATACCACACTTTTGCATCTCCAGCAAGTGATGACGGGAAAAGTTTGAGTTTAATGGCATCCACATTGGTGTCGCCATATCGGAACATGCCACAGATTTCAATGAATTCGGCAATGTGTTTGTGAGGATCGGCCCTCGAACGGCCATCGAATTGACGGTCTTTGATCATAGAAAGATGGTGACCTTTCACGGTGAAATTGTCACCTAGGTTGACAGCAACAATAGCAGCTCTAGGAGTGGGTGCTATGGCTCGGTTGGCTTCCCACATGGGTCTATCGTCAGCCATGGGAAAAGGTTGATCAGTGAATGGATTATAAACGACTTTGGCTTCAAAAAGGTTTTCAAACGGTGGGTTTGGTACTCTCGGTATACGGTTGGCTAATGGAACAATTGGTTTTCTTTTCTTTCTTTGTCTTCGGACTAAACGTTCGGGATCTGAAAAAGGTGAAATTGGTTCTATTCCAGTTGATCGAGTGTTCATACAATTCCCCAGAGAATCGAGGTAATGTCTAAACAAACGAGCAAAGAATGAAAACAATTTAAACAAACAGTACTGACCTACCGATCGGATAGAAGTGTCTACCGATTGGATGATGCTCTCGGTAAAATTGGGTTTGAAGGATCCGATCGGATGGAAGTGCCTACCGATCGGATAGATCTCTCGGTAAAATGAAAAACTGGGCAACCGATCGGATGGATATGAAACCGATCGGTTTCTCAGCTCGGTAAAATATTTTTTTTTATACGAAAACTAACTAGGTGAGAAATGGACTAAAACTTACAGAAACACAATCAAAATCCCGGCAACGGCGCCAAAAACTTGATGTGTCGGGTTCGTGCAAGTTTTAAATTTATAAGGGTGAATTACCGAATCTACGAACAACACATACGAGTAAGTATACTCGTCCGTTGTAGCAAGATTTTTATGGTAAGTCGGGATCGTTCGCAGGGATTTGTGTAGTGAATCGAATTGTAAGTTAAAAGCAAATTTCTCAAACAAGCAATAATGATAATATGAAAATTCAAATGATTAAAAACTACACTTGCTTAGACTAGTGTATTACAATTGACTAATATGATTGTGATAACTTTAGATAACATGTTGGTTATGATAATTAGTTTGGTGACTAATCTATTGTTTCTACAAATTAAACCTTCGTCAAGATCTTAGTTTATAAAAACAAGCATTACGTTTAACCAATCAATTCAAGATCAATTCAAGGTTCATAAGTTGGTGTACCTTAAACACAAAAACAATCTTTTGTTTTATCAAACAAGCTTAAGAAATGGTCAATACAAAAGGTAACCGATTATAGACAAAAGGTCACAATTGATGGTAAACTATTAATCTCTCGACCCTTAAAATGGTTTACAATCAATCCGTTTTGATAGACAAAAGCATTTTCATTACAATCACGATTAAGTTTCTTTGTTTAATCAAGAATAGTGGATGACAACAACCATTCATAGACAAATGATTATAACTAGTTGAATAACAATAGTTCTCTCGACCCTTAAAATTACTAGCAACTAGTTAAACTTGACCAACAAATGTCACTATGAAACTTGATCACAATTGGTTCTTAGAATCGACTTGAAATTGAATTAAAACATGTTATCACAATCATATGCCAATCAATAGGTAATACACATCATCTAAGCAAGTGCACAAAGGCACTAGCCACTCATAGCAAACATAAACATAATCTTAAAACCTTGAACATTAAAAACCATGATTGAGAGTCTTACAATGATTGAAAATAAGATTACAAGTGAAAAGGCAATGATTCTTACAAGAAACGAAAAAAACTTCGACTCTCCTCTTCTCCTGGACTTTTTGGACGAAAATTAAGAGTATGTGATGAGTGGTTGATGGATTCTACTTGTTTATTGATTCTCTCTCTTTTGGATGTACATCAAATGGTCCTTAAAATACTCCAACCAAGGGTCTTGGTTCATTAATTCTTCTCTTGTCCTCCAAGTAGTATTAAATAGACAATAATTATGATTGGAAGGTCCTAGAACCGGATGTGTAGCAAGCACAAGACTTAATGATGAAGATTTGGAAATCAGACGACATCCAACCGATCGGTATTTCATCCAACCAATCGGTTGGTCTTCAAAGCTGACCTCTATCCGAATCGGATGCGGGCTGCATCCGATCGGATGGAGCTTGATGATTTACTCTTTTTGGACTTTTGCCGTTTGACTTGTTTCTTGTTCGTAGCTCTTGGTTCTTTGATCTTTCCCTTCATCTTTAAACTCATTAACTTGACTACATGGACTTTTACTCTTCTAAGTACCTTTTGGTGCGGGACTTGCCACAAGAATCTTCATGAAATCATAAATATTTCCTTCTTCCTCGCTTTTGCATCATTTTCATCCTTTTTCCTGTTTTTGGCTACATATACTTCGCAAACACACTTTGGTACGATTAAGTAACAAAAGCATATAAATATAACCACAAAACACATATAAAAACACAAATAACGCTACTAAAAACATGTTAGATTTAAGCGTTATCAGGCACCATCGAGTTATCTCAAACCGATGGACCAAACTTCAAGGTGAACGGTCATAGGTTGAAGCATTACTTTGGAGGGGACATACCACCCATGGTTGTCCCGGATCTCCAAACTTTCCCCACGGACCAATGAATTCGGGGTCGAGTCAAGCTAGTGATTCGGTTAACAAAAACATTAGCATTGCATGGGTAAACGCCCATGTTTCTGTCTTCTCTCTTATTTCTAACAACTAAGTGTATGGGAATCCCACTGTGCTGTGCTTTTGTGTTGTTTGCTCTGATTTTCAGGTTTCCCTTGGATTGTGATGATTGTCGCGCCTGTTTTCAATCCAGCCGCCCAATATCCTTTCCTTTTGCTAACGATTATCCAGGGTTATCTTTTTAATCTTGTTTGTGAAAAAAGAATTCTGTTCCACACTTGGCTATTAGTTTTACCTTTTTACGTTCTAAGTGTCGGCTTAGTAACCGGTACTTTGAATATTGAGGGCAATATTCAATTCTAAGTGTGGGGGGGAATTCTCGCGAATTTTGTCACATTTGTACCTTCTAGTGCCCTAGTACCCCCGTTTTGGCCAAAATTTTAAATTTTTTTCGTTTTTAGATAAAAAAATTGCAATAAAAAAGAAGAAGTGTTTAGTCTTGATTAGGTTAGAACAAGGGAATCCCGACTCTGCCAGAGTGTTGATCCGGCTGCTTCCTTAACGATTAGACTAAGGTTTTACGATTTGTGCAAATGAAAATGCTAAGCGTAGAATAGTTGGTTTTCTTTAGAGCTTATATAAATAATCTATGGCTTTTCCTCCCAGGAGATAATTAATCTGACTTAATAAGTGCTTATTTTTAAACATTTGAACACACAAAATCATTTTTTCATACGATTTTGAAAAATAATAGTTCAAAGATTTATTTAAACTTCGGAACAAGCATATGTCATAGTAATGCAAAAGTTAAGTTATAAATGTATGTGCTAAAAAAGCTACGGTTCAAGATCGGCCCTTGGATCCTTATTTCCGGAAGGCGTTTAGGTCTTGGCTACCCTCTTACACCGGCCCTTGGACCTCTAATTCAGGAATGTGTGAGGTCTTGGTCTAACACCCTTGGATCCTCATTTCAGGAATGTTTAGAGTCTTGGAACTCTCCGTTGTAACGGCCCTTGGATCCTTTATTCTGGAAGGTGTAAGGTCTTGGTTCCCGTGAAACTCCGTTAGTTTATGTTGCACAAGTAAAAAAAAAATGATGATGAATAAAAAAATGAAAAGAAAAAAAATAAAATAAAATGGAATGATATTGCAAAATGCAATAAATTTTGAAGCTTGCTTGTTGTGAATTTTAAATCTATCTTTCAACTAGTATTAGTCAAAGTTTTATAAAAACGTCGATTTTTGTTATCAAAATTTTGAAAATCAAGCACAGTCACCTAACTTGAATATATTGTGGGAGTGAAAAGTTAAGTATCGGCTTACATAGATTATTGGTATAAGTAGTGTTAGCATTTTACAAAAGCATTTGCACATTGAGTCTAAACTTAGTTGGGAGTGTAAAAAAGAGGATGACGATTACAAATTCCCTAGAGACACCCAGTTTGTGTGAATCCCGTTCCATGATACCATTTTTGGAAATCAAGCGTGTTATCTATTTTTGTTCTAGTTTAATATTTCTGGCATTGTATAAAAAATTAAAACAGGGTATGCTTGGTATTCTTTTGATCCTTTCATTACTTTATATGAACGGATTGCTAGGGACTAGCAATAGCTTAGTGTGGGAGATTGATGAGTGTGTAAATACTCATCATTTTATACCCATAATAGACACTAAAAAAACCAAAAACACCCAATATATATTGCAGATATCCTTGGTTTGTGTTTTATGTGTTTCAGGTACTGAAGGATTGAAAACGGAATGAAAATGAATATTTTTGGATCGACTCGACAACAATTGTTCAAGTGAAGACAAAAGTCAAAGACAAAGTCAAAGTCAACCCCCAAAAATACCAAAATGACACAAATGGTCCTTGGATATAATTTTCAATTTTGGCAGCCTTGGTCCTTGGATTTTCAGAATTGGCAACAATAGTCCTTTAAAGTTAAACCTAATCCAATTCTAAATCCTAACTAAATAAACCCAGCCAAATAACATAACCCAACCCATCTAAACTAAACAACCCAGCCCACACCATATTTAAACCCAAGCCCACCAAATAACCCAACAGCCCGACCCACCTTTATTTAAACTAAATACCAGACTTTGACCCTCAGTCAAACCCACCATCTTCAATACCATGCCCGCCAAAACCATACCACCCCCTCCTCCTTATCCTTGACAATACCACCCCCCCTCCAAGCTTCCTCAATACACTTCCTAACAAACCAAGAAGCATTAATTGCTTCTTCCCCATCACACGTTACCAGACCAAGTGGTTTTTCCCACTAACCATTTTGGCGCCAAAATTAGTTTGAAGGGCTGAGATCACTTCAAGTCTATCCAAGGGTTCAGAAATGTTCAGAGAAGCACAAGAGAGATATCCCACTTAGTTTTAGTATAAATAGGAGACAATGTAGCCTATAATGGCAAGTAGTTAATTATCAGTAGTCGTTTTTATTACTCAGTCATTATATTTTGTAATTTACAATTCTCAGTTGTTAATTCAAGTTAATTTCAGTCAAAGTATTCTAAATTCAAGCAACTTTGTATTAAATTTCAGTTATAATAAATTTCAAGTTTTTGTTCAAATCGAATTAAGCTCAAGTACTGTTAAGTTATCATCACAAAGCCTAAATTCCATTGCTATAAGCTTATACAAGCTTATCATAGCTTGTTGTAAGTTTATATTAGTAATAAGCTGTTTTAATTTCAAAAGATGAAAAAAGTCAACAAAAGTCAAACATGGATCAAATAAGCTCTTCTGGTGAAATAAGCTATTCTGGAAAAGTTTAATTGGGTTTCTGGTTAATATTAACAAGCTAGGCTTGTTGGGTGATCATTAGTTCACTGTTTCATAACCTCAGTCAGTTGTAAGCAATTTCAATTTTTTTGCATTATTTTATACATTACTGTTCTATAGCTTAATTAGTGCTTATTGTTTTTTTTATTTCATTACTTGTTCTATTTGAAGTATTTATAGGGTAGTTTGATAGTCAAAATAAGTTTAAGTCTCATTTTCACTTAAAAGGAAAAATCAGTCAACATATAGTAGTGTTTGGCTCATTGGGTCAAACAGGTAAAAAACCAACTTGTACTGTTCAATTACCGTTTCATCAACTTTAATCCTACTTAACTTGGTTAGAATAAGTTGTTTCTAAGTTCTTTAAAGCCAATTTGTAAGATATAGTGGTTTTGTATGGTCTATGGGAATTTAAGGCCACCAACTGTCATAATAAGCCATAAGCTACCATAAGCTCATTTGGACCTTATTTTTGACATTAATGAGATCCCTTTAGTCCATTTAGTGAACAAAATTAAGAATCCCTTAAGTTTGTGCCCTCTGCACACAACCTGATCAGACAAAACCATTGCAGACCTGCATAATCAGATTTTAGGGTTTTCAAGGATTTTTTTGATTTCTAATTTACTCAATATAGATTTTAATAAAATAATCTTTTACACAGTTAAAATCTAGCTGCTAATCTACTTATTTTATATTTTTCTATATTTTTTAGAATTTTTCTTAATAGCTTTTAGATAGCTCAAAAAGTCCTAAATCTCCCCTGCACCATGCATATATGCAGACCCTATTCTCACTCATTTGCTTATTTTGTGTTTGATCAGTGCTTATTTGTCCTACTTGTGGCTTTTTCAGTTGTCATATAAGCTTATTGTTTGTTGTGTAGCTTATTCCAGTCTCCATTAGCTTATTTGAAAGCTTATCAGTCCTTTTGAACTAAGCTTGGGCCATTTCCTATATAAGTCCACTGATCAGCAATCATTTGGCTTATTCTAAGCTTAATTGAAGTTTAAAAAAAAGGTGTCAGTTGTGAAAATTGCTTATTTGTTGGTGCTTAATCAGTTTCAGTCATTAAAATAAAAATAAAATAAAATAAAAAGCAAAAAGTGCATGCTGGGATTCGAACCCTGGCCACCCAGCTCACCACACAACATACTTACCGTTTGCCCTTGGGAGTTTTTCAGTTAGTATTTGCAACATTTAATATTTAACACCCCTTTTCAGTAATAAGATATTTGAACCATTTTAGCTTATTACAGCTTATTAGAATAAGCTGGTACCTTCCTTGTATTTTTCCTAGAACTGTTTTAGCATAAAGTATTTTTAGAAAAAGTTTCAGATTTTTCTAAATAGGTTTAGTATTTTTAATCATTTAATTAGTTTAATTTAGTTTTTAATTCATAATAAAAAATATAAAAGTCAGAAAAATATAAATCTTTTTTCTAAAATTTTCTTTTGTCATTTATAACTTAGGAAAAATAAATTACACTTGTAGGATTAATTTTTATAAATTTTGGTTTTTAATCCCGTTTTTAGAATTCCCGTATCACGTTTTTAGTTTAATTTTATTTAATCTTAATTTTCTTTTGAGAATTTGTTTCTCATTACTTAAATTAGAATTAAAAAAATACAAAATTCCATATTACAATAATCAGTCACTCTAATTCCAAACCTTACAAGATCGTCCATTCCAACCTCGCTGGGACACGACCCGGGTGATCACTTGCCCGGTATCACACATATCACAAACGTGAGTTTTTGCAAGTTAGCCTTTTTCCTAAAGGGTAGGTTTGTCTTTATTCAAGTGTATCCGTCTGATATTATATATATACTTTAGCACGGATCAATCCCCATTATAGCCAATAGTGGTTACATGACCAATTAAACGTGGTCATAAAGGCAGTTTTAACTTCCACTTAAATAGGTCAAAGTAGTTACATAGTTATCTCAGCAGTACTAATTCAGCAGTACTAACTTAGCACTAGCAGTACTAAATCAGCAATACTAACAAAGTACTAGCAGTATTAAATCTGCTCCAACAGTACTAACTTAGTACTAGCAGTAGTAATTCAGTGAAGGATTAAACCCTCTGATGAGTTACTCCTAACCACTATTTGAGTCAGGGCAGTCAGGGACCTGATAGGTGTACACTCCGTACCTCCTGACCCATTACCAGGTGTGAACTAATCCCTTAAGTGCACTAAATTTTCCAACAGACCAATCATAGCATAACATAATCATTTCTTCCTTTCCAAATAATTGAATCATACAGTTTCTGTCGATTCATTATCCCATATAGAGTCCAGGTGTTCGCATTTGATTTACTCTTTAAAGTTCTTCTTAGGGGGCTCAGTGTGGGTGGCCGGAAGGACTCGCACCGACGAGTAACGCAACCATATATAACTCCGTCATAAAGTCTGAGTTACGGAGAAAAAAAAATGCTAAAATGACAGCACTTTCCTGTAATGCGAGCCCAATAACATTAAAATACCTAGTGCTCTTAGAAAGATAATCCTTTTTTTATACAAGTATTTAATCTTGGGAGTATTTTAGTGATTGTTTACGATCGATTTATAGTGAATTGTCATCTTAAAAATATTTTTTAATTTAACTTTAAGTGTTACTTTTTTTGTTTTAGAATTATTGTCATTGAATAAAAAGAAAATGTTTAAGAAAAAGTAAAATTACTACACTTTTCAATCAATTAAATAATATTATCAGCCACTAAATTCTATTTTAATCGACTGAAATAAGAAATAATTAATAATATTGAGACATATAAAAATAAAAATTTGATTTTTTTTTTCTTTTTGAGATGGCAGGAGAAAATGAAATTTGATGAAAAATACTATTCATTAGATGGGCTTCTGTTGTCTTTTAGCAATACTATTAAATAATAAATTGAATTAAATTAAAAACTCAAACAAATATGAGAACATTTATCACTGGAAATAGCTATATTAGATGAATTGATTTGGAAAGTTGTTAATTTTATTACTTCACTTCATCTAATATAGCTATTTTATATGATAATTGTTTTTAAATTTTTATGAAAGTAATAAAACTATTGTATAAACGGGATATATGTCTATCTGAATTATGGGAAAGAGGATAAGAATTAAGTACTGATCGTATCATATGTCGGTTCTCAATAAGTTTCTGTCAATGTCTTTCTAGAGTTGCCTTTAAAAAAAATGTATTTCTTTTTTTTTCTTCTTTTTTATTGATTTATTTATTTATTTTTTGAAAGGCAAAAGTAAGGATGCAAAAAGAGGGACAAAAAAAAAGTCTTTCTAGAGTTGGACATGAAAAGAGTGTAATTTATGATAATTATCGATGTACGCTATCAAGAGACTGATATTTATAAAGGGGATATTGTATAACAAATATACAATTACTAACTAATATTGCATTATAACCAAAGGATGTGCAAATATTAATCATACATTAAAGTTACGATGAATTCAGAGCCAACATACGATTAAATTAAACGTTCTTGAAAAACATAATCCCTCGTAAAATAACGGGTTAATAAACAAAAAAGACATTCTATTTTCTGACCACCATTTGAATTGAAGTGACTTAACTGTTAAAACATAATTCCACTAACACCTGGAATTGGGGATGTCCATAAATCCAAGCGTATGATATCAAATACAGACTTAACACACAACTTGGAAACCTTAAGTTGTTTACCTAATTCATAATCATGACACAGGTTCGACACTTTTGACCTATTGCAATTTATTAAACGACTCAATAACAAGCTATGAAGCACATCTTCAACAAGATGCCCGAGGCTTCTGTGCCATGTGTAATAACTAAACGAAAGCAATCCAAATGGAGTTGATGATGATGGTTAATTAACGGGATATAGATCTTTGGTGATATCACAACCGAGAACAAGCTGACGCGTCTGGTATTCCTTCACAGAATAACTAAATGTTTCAAATTCAACAGAAGCATCATTGTCATTTGTGAACCGACGAAAAATTATGTTAGGTGTTACAAGAATATTATTGAGATACAATGGTATATGAGGTGTCGGAAAAGAGCTATGGCCTATATTAGTAACGGGCATAGATTGGCCATTGTGAACAAATATAGATGGATACATGCCTTTATTACTAAAGAAAATGAGTATACATGCGTTGTCCGCGATATGTGATGAGGCTACTGTATCCATATTCCACCCACGATCCTGAAGGGTCATGGTACGGAATGCTTGAGGAAGAGTAGTAGCATGAGAATTCGGGTCCGGAGTCAAAGCAGGTGCTGCATAATACGGCACATGACCCGACATATAAAACATGGGTTGGACTGCTGGTACGTAGGCCATTACACCCCTGTAATGGGCTTGAGTTGGTGTGGATTAGGCCAAAAAACCTGTATAATGGGCTGTGGGTGGTTGGGCTGGCATAGCAAGAACTTGGGGTTGTGGGCAGTTGGGTTAGAATTACATGAACTTGACCTGCCTGCATGTATATATATGGGACTAATGGTTTATAGTTCTTGGACTGGGCCACGAAACTGCGGGTGGCCCTGTAAGGGTATAAAAATAAACATGTTGGGCCAGGGGTGGAGTAACTTGGGCCTGAGATGTTTTGCCACGAGAGTCAAAGGGGACGAATGGTAGAGGGTTTGTTATGTGGTCATGTGCTCCATGCATAAATTTACAACTATTACCATAAGAACATGCCCCTCGTTGAAAATTTTGACATTGATCATTACCGAATGTGCTCATAGTTGTATGTCATTTATTACTCGTATTTGTAGCAACAAGAATGGTGGGAGAAGAGTTTGTATTGCTAAAAGATGATGTTTTTTCCTCATCAATATTTATCATTAGATGAGCTTCTGTTGTCTTTTAGCAAGACTGTACGAGCAATGTGAGAGAATTTCTTACCAAGTCCGTTGAGGGCATATGTGACCATGTTTGATTCTGGTGCGCCGAGATTAGCTAGTCGATCCGCCTTATTCTTGATATCTTGAAAGTAGTCCGAGACCATTTGATTTCCATGTCGTATATTACAAATTTCATTGTCTAGTTGCATGATACGGCTATCTTTGTTGTCATGAAAAATCATTTTAAGATGATCTCAAATATCAAATGCCGCGGCATCAGGATTCAAGTCCATATTAACAAGCTTTGGCGAGATGGTTGCATATAACCACATAACAACAAGTGAATTAGTTTTGGCAAGTTCAGTAGTGGGGGTGCTAGGGGCCACGGCTGCAAGGTGTTTGTCAACACAATGAGTTTTGAAAAAACATTTAAAATGTTCACTCCATTAATTATAATTTAGTTTATCAAGATCAAGGGGTGATGGGATACACGGCTTGATGCTTGCGGTAAAATAGGCTTTATCAATTTTCTTTGTTGGAATTGTTTTCACCAGTCATGATGTTGTTGGTTAATGATGGATCGACAGTTAAGCAAAAATTAGGGGGGAGGGTTGAATAGTTTTACCCTTTTTAAATTCTTTGTTATGTTTATGTGAAATCAACTAACGTATTCAAACAAAATAACAATAAGTAATATGCAAGAAGGAAAGAAACGATCAAACCACAACACGAGGGTTTATAGTGGTTCGGTCTACACGGACCCTTTTTCCTTGCCCTACTTCACTCCCCGAGTATCCAATTCGAGAGTATCCTTCACTAGTCAAAAAATCCTTTAACCGGTGGAGAAAACCTTTACACGTCACTTACACAATATTTTTGACATAAAGCTTGATGTCGAGTTCTTTTACTAAGGCATAACCACTCTCGTCACACTACGTATTTTAAGGACTAAAATACTAACCGATCACTACAGAGGTTTATGGTGGTTTGGTACAAACAATGATGTATGAATAAATACGATACACACTTGTGATGAACAAACAAGACTTGCAACACTTTGTTGAAGCTTATAAGTCTTCAATGATGCTTTGATCTTCTTACTATATAAGAATTTCACTAAAATGAATATGAGTGAGTTAGATACAGGGAATTATGAGTGAGAGAGAATATACAATGTTTATGTATGTAAGTGATGAGAAAACAACTAAGTTTGGCTTGATATTCATAGTAAAAATGCCACAGCAAACCACGGATCAGACGGAACCAAAAATTTTGTTCCGCCCGTTTAAATTTTTGGTTCCGCCGGCAGTCTGACAGATTTTCAAGATCTTTATCAAATCTAACCAAAATATTTTCCATGTCTCTCTAGTATCCTACAATGATCTGCAATCTCAGATTATACTAGAATAGGATGATCCAAGTAGTGATGTTATAATGTAATTTCATTTTATTAAAATGTTTAACAAAGTAAACATGTAAAATGTATATTGTAGCTAGCTAAATGATGTTAATTAAGAAGTAACAAGTTAGTTTATGAGTTACTAAAAATGTTTGATTACTTATGTTATCATAAGACACATTTTTATTATTTGTAAAACATACTTATTTTACTTTGACACCTAATGTGGCACTTTATTTGTTTTTCACACCTAATGTGCCACTTTTCTAAATATGACTAGAATACTATTTATGAACAAATAATTTGTACCATATAATGAAATGTATTCGTGTTTAAGTAAAACTTGTAGCTATATATGAAAGACTTGACTAAATTTATGCTTTTCTAAAATAAAGTTTAAAATTGTCGTTAACAAAATATAGCAAAGATCGTAAAATATAAATAACGTTTTTTAGACGATATTTGTGTTAACAATCTCCCCTTTTTTGTTGAGGACAAAACATAAAATTTATTTTTAAGCAATAAGATAAAAGATGTGCAAGTCTTTTTAAAAATATAGATTTTAAACTAGTTTTATGCAAATTATGTATAAAACATGAAGTTTATTTTTCTCCCACTTTTTGTCGAAACAAAAAGAGAAGCGAAGCGGAATGCCAAAAGAGCCCGAGCTTGTGTGCTCCCACTTGGCCAATACTCCCCCTTGTTGGGGTGCCAAATATGGGATACATGGATTTTGAAAGCTACAAAACAAAGGTTAATTACAAGAGAAATATGAATTGCAAATATCACCATTCATGCAATATGCCAAATAAATAAAATAACCAACTCACAAGAATAATAAACCACATCATATATTATGTAAAATATTATTATGACCAAAGTCAAGACGGGGAAGCTTCGAGTTAGGAAGTCCATCATCCGAGCTATTGGACGATAATGAGGAAGTTGGAGGATGAGGACGCTTCCCTTGAGATATTCTCTTAGCTACCCTCTCATCACTCAATGGTACCATGATGTGGTCAACATGATCATATTCAAGATATATACCCTTAGCACTAGGAGGAATAGGTGCAAATGCCATATAATGACGAGTGAGTAGCATACCATAAGGAAGAACCGTGGTTCCTAAAGTGGGTATGTCGGCCATCCTTTTGGCAAAATAGTAAGCTAAGTTGAAAGGTTGACGGGTTGAAATACTATAGAGCATGTAACAGAGACAGGCATTGATGTGATCGCGGTTTCCAATGGTACACATGATGTTTTCCCTAATGACTTCCTCCCATTTCTTGAATTGAGGTTTGAGTTCATTTAGTTCCATTCCGAGTGGATCTCGGTTGATTTCTTCACCCGAACGGGTTGTTCTAATACCTGAAGCTTTAAGGAGGAACAAATATTCCCGGATTGTTTCTTTGTCAACTAAAGGAGTTTGGTATGGAGTAAAGGCATGTACCTTCACAAGGGATTCCAAGGACTTGAGCAAATTGATGGAGAGGAATGTGAAATTCATGTTGGTTTACTTTTAAGTTGATTTGCATGAATCCATCATCATCACTTGAGAGAACTATGCTTGCATAGAACTCGAGAACGAACCTAGGACAAATTTGTTCATCAATGTTCAGGAGACAATCAAAGTTGATTGTTGCAAGTTCTTGACGAATGTTTGAGGCTTCTAAAAAGGATGGGTGTATTGTTCTACCCTTAAGAAAGTAACGTTTTTCTAGAGCTTTGAAGATTTTAACTTGTACTTTGGAAAGTCCCTTAGTCTTATGATGAGGGGGTATGTAGGCAAGAGTGTCTTTGTGGTCATAAGCAGTTGCGGGAGGCATGTTTGGTGCTAGAGACAAATATTTCATGCTTTAGTCGAAACTAATGAGAATTTTGATATAATGTTCTAGTGTGTGACTATATGAAAATAATGTGGAGGTGCGGTTATCTCGACTCTTTTAATGCATAAAAACAAATTCTTTAGTAATTTTGTAACAAAATGTGAATAACCTAAACACTCCTAATTCAACGTAGCTTCGATTGAATGTACCCGAAAATACATATTAATTATGTATTTCCTTTAGCATTCAAGAGACATTATGCGAGTGGTGTTTAAACATAACGTTTTTATTTGTATGAACAATGCGAAAAAATTGTTTGTCCTAATTGTGAGAAGCTTTTTACAAAAATTTGACATGGGGTTTTTTGTAAATCATGATAATGTCTTACAAGATGCAATTCCTAAATAACGGAAACATGATTAGTTATGCATTTTTTAACAAATGTACTACATGATTTCTTAAAAGTAATGCATAAACCCCAAGTTTAATTTTGTGCATAAATAGAAACCCTAGACTAAGGATCAGGAGTATAAATGTAGTAAGAAAACTTACAATGATGATTGGAGCAGAGATTAGTTGAGGATAATGGCCAAATCGTGAGTATGGTATGGTGTGGAATGTGTTTGAGTCATTATGTATTTTTGGTTTTGAGGAAAGGGGTGTTTGTTTTAAACTTTTAAAAACTGACCCAGGTACCCACGGTTTGGGCGGAACCAAATATTTGGCTCCGTCCGTGTTGTCGAAAGGTACCTTGGGACCAGAATTTTATTTGCTCAAGTTTTGTTGTTTTGGTTAAACGAAGGTTTAAGCTAAGATAAAAAAACTACACGTTAGGTTCCATTAGTCCTAATCCAATTCTAATAAGACTAAATGGTTCTCGCTTAAGGGGTTTAGTTAAAATGTATGTTATCTTCTGAGGATACTTTTTTGATTGAGATGTTTCCTTTTTGTGCATTGTCGCGAAGGAAATGATGACGGATTTCAATATGTTTAGTTCGAGCATGTTGAACTGGATTTTTACTAAGGTCGATGGCTCCTTTGTTGTCGCAAAGAATAGAGATGTCGTTAAGTTGAATTCCGTAGTCGACAAGAGCTTGCTTCATCCAAAGAGCTTGTTGACATGCTTTTCTGGATGATACGTATTCGGCTTCGGTTGTTGAGATGGCGAGAGCCGTTTGTTTCTTTAAAAACCATGAGGTGAGACAATGTCCAACAAAAGTACAAATACCACTTGTACTTTTTCTATCAACATAGTCACCGGCATGGTCCGAGTCTGCATACACTATGGTTTCAACACCCGTTCCTTTGGGATACCATAATCCTAAGTGTGTAGTGCCTTTTATGTATCTAAAGATTCGTTTTACGGCTTCAAGATGTGATGTTTTAGGATATTCTTGAAAGCGATCACATAAAAAAACACTAAACATAATGGCAGGTCTACTAGTCGTGAGATAAAGTAGGCTATCAATCACTCCTCTATATTTAGTGTTATCTACTGCTTCACCTTCTTCATCCTTGGTGAGTCTGGTTTCCGAGGACATAGGTGTTTTAATAGGTTTAGAATCTTCAAGACCAAATTTCTTAAGCATGTCTTTTATGTATTTAGATTGGTTAAAGAATATTCTGTCTTCTAATTATTTGATTTGAAGTCCTAAGAAAAAGTTTAGTTCTCCCATCATACTCATCTCAAATTCGTCATGCATGATTTTTGAAAAATCATCACATAGCTCTTTGTTAGTGCAAGCAGTCTCGTTGGGGAGATTGTTAGTGCAAGCAATCTCGTTTGTTTTGATTGATGACAAACATGTAACTTGATACATAACGTAAAATGTACAAGTTACTTGTAATCTTATTTTGTCTCAACATACATTCAACACCTCTCGAGTCCTCGTATGATACAACACAGGTTCGTACATGTTTGTTATGTAGCATTATGATCAAACCCTTAACAAACCATTTAGACTGTTTAAACTACGGTTAGGTTATTAAGTATTTTAAAAGGCTAATCATTCTACTTAGAACCTCATTTTACACCTTTGCATAAACAAGTATTTTTACTTGTACATCTTGTTTCCTAAGTTTAATAGGATAAGTACACTTTAGGTGTCAAACTAACATGATACATCTTGGTAAACATATATTAGTTAAGCTAGTATATACATGCTACATGATCACTAGGATACATGTTACATACATATATACATTTACATGTTTATGTTTATTTCTTAAATTAGAAATATTTAACATGACATCATGGCATGCATCACTTACATATCTTGGAAGATTTGTAATATATTTTGTATAGATCTTCAAGCTAACAAGTTGACTTTTGAAGATATGGCATGATATGGTAAGATATGGTAAGATTTGCCAGCTGTCATGTTCGGCGGATCCCGCGGATCCCTTTGTTATCCCGCGGATCCCTTTGATACAAAGGGCGGATCCCTTTGGTATAAAGGGCGGATCCCGACGGATCCCGCGGATCCCTTTTTCAGGATCTGCCAAATCTGCCAATTGTTTAAACAATTTCCCTATAAATAGAAACCCATTGTTTGCCCATAGTTTCAAGCAACTAGAACACACATTCCCTTCATCATTTCACACACTTAGATCAGTAGCAAACCATGTAGATTCATACATTAATCACTCTTTGCATAATGATCATAATGTTTCTAACTTTCATTATGTTGTAAGCATACACTTGTTATGATCCTGTGAAGCAAGCTCAAGATCATGAGTCATCATCCATAGCATACTTCCTGATCTACCATGAAGGTTAGAAGATCTTGAAGTCATCCACCAAAGCATTCCAACATATGAAGATTCAAGGGCACTTGACATCCTCAATGATTAAAGACTTCTTATTTAAGAAGTTCATGTAGATTGCATATTCATATATGAAGATCCATCACAACAAGTTTAGGGAGCTTGTGATCTTCATCCATTGAAGGCTTCCCATCAATGGAAGTTCATTTAGATTAGCCATTCATATCCATGACCCATTTATGTCATGGATCATCATTGTAATCTATTCATACTAGATTAGATGGTTTATGTGTTTGTCCCATAAAACACAAGGTTTCTATGTTGGGCCATAAAACATAGCGGGAGTGGTTATACCCTTGCAAAGAACTCGGTATCTAGCTTAGTACCGGAAAAAGGATAAGCGATGACGGGAGTGGTTGTACCCTTGTAAAGAACTCGGTATCTAGCTTAGTACCGGAAAAAGGATAAGCGACGACGGGAGTGGTTGTACCCATGTAAAATAACTCGACATCTAGCTTAGTGTCGGTAATTGTATAAGCGACGTTAGGTTGGTTCTACCTCGAACTAGTACCCGGTATTTAGCTTTGTACCGAAAAAAGTGTAAGCGACGTGTGTAAGGTTTTCTCTGCCGAGAAGGGAGCTTGTTGATCTAGTGAAGTAACTCTCGAGTAGGGTACTCGGGGAGTGGAGTAGGGCAGAGAGGAGCTCCGTGACCGAACCACTATAAATCATCGTGTTCGGTTTGCGCTTTCTTTTACTTATCTCTTTACTTTTATATTTGCATTATGTGATTGATTGTGGTGTGACTTATTGATAATACTTGTGTGACAACATGTTTTAACTTATGCAAGTTAGAAACATCTTTCATATTAGAACAAGCTTAAACGGACATTTGATACAACAAGTTTTAAGATTTTAAAATAGTAACGTATTCACCCCCCCCCCCTCTACGTTTTCACACTTAGTATCAGAGCCACGTGGCTCTCATTTTCAAAACAGATAGTTTTTAAAATGGAGTACGATCCATGTATCAAATTTCCATTGAAGCGGAATATAATATGAAAAATGTTTCGCTATGGATACCTAGAAATTTTGTTGTTAAATACTACTTTGTATACAAGCCTGAAGATGTGTTTGGAAAATTAAAAGAAAAGATTTCTTAAAATGATTAAGTGTCAAATTGTGTGCGTAAAGCTAATTTACGAAAAACACGGGTTTTAAAGGGGCGTTTGGGATAACTATTAATTTAGTTGAAAAATCACCTTCGTAATGTTTAGATAAGTCACATAGGTAGAAATATTATTAAAAATATGTAATATATGTTTAATATTAAGTCTAGAAAGTCCTACACGTTTTCTCTATGTCAAAATACGAGTTTAGGAGAATCTGTCACAGACACCCACGGATCCCTTTGTTACAAAGGGCGGATCCCTCAAAAAGGATCCGTCGGATCCGTCACTGCAGTATGCAGTTTTTTTGTCCAACTTCAAAAATTCATAACTAATTAACCGTAAGTCCGTAGGAGTCGTGCCACCTATCATTTTGAAGGTAATTAAGTCTACTTTCATTTAAAAATAATTTGATATCCTAAATCTAAATTGAAATAGGTAAAACAAGTCAAATACTACAACCTGTTCAAAATATTAAGTTTCATTTTGACACAGTAACTTAAACTTTTACGTCGGGCAATGTAAGTTGGTATTCTTTGAACATTGATATGATTTCTTTTGAAACTAAAGAATTTGGTAATATAAAGGAAACAAATCAAGCTTGGCATACATCGTCATATTTAAACGCAAAGTGACGAAAAGTATTTGCTCATTTATACTATGCTATGTGACTATCTGTTCTAAGTTATTTGCATATATGAGATTTGCCTGTTGGTAATTGTGATTGAATTTGTTGATAGGAAATACATAAGTGTTTTGCCATGAAAATTATTTGCTTGTTTATCAATTGCTTGTTTGATGCACAATAGGACTTTTGCTAGATCTTGTGCACTAAGTTGATAAACTGTGTTTGTTTCACTTATAGAATTAGATACTTTTGTTTGCATAAGTTATGTGAAAACCTTGCATAACTTACTTAGGAATAAGAACTAAGTGAAACTAGTTTAGTGTCTTAAAAAGTATTGTCTTGCACAAACTTTAGCTCAAATGTTAAAATGTGTAAACATGTAGTATCTGTGGAAATGGTGATTGGTACATTTGCTTCTAATCATGATGTTTAATGATTTTGTCTTGTCATAGGATAGAAACTTACCTTTGAATGTTCATGTATACTAACCATGTCATGCAGGATGATAACATTTGATGTTATCAAGTTTCCGTGTTTAAGCCACTGTTTGGCTTAACATCCATTTATGGTAAGTTATTATCATCAGATTGATCTATGTGGAAACTTGTGTTAGAACCTGCATTTTTAGTTTTATTCTATCACATATTAGTTGTTACATTTGTTTTAGGAGAATTTTCAGAATTTGAACAAGTAACGAAAAATATGACATATCCTCTGTTAGAATTAGCACTTCTGATCGGCGGATATGGCGGATCCCAAATTTTGGATCCGCCTCTTGAGCACTTTGGCTTCGCCATTCCTCACCCTGCGGATTCTGCGGAACCTAAATACGGGATCCGCACTTGTTGTCAATTGGATCCGCCAGGATAACAACTAGTTTTTCAAACTTTCATTTAAATTCCTCACTCAAAATCACTCACATTCTTCACTAGGATTCTTTTCACTGATGATTTACTCATATTAGGATTAGAACATTTCACTTGCACCTATAGGAAAATCATCTCTAACCATAACTTCAAACTTCACAAAAAGGGATTCGTGACACCTTTCTCCATAAAGGAAGGAATCCGGAAATTTGTTCCTTGCAGTTCATGGACCACTGATCATTTGTGATCATTACACATATTCACTGCATCCACTTGTCCTTTACTTATCCATTAGCTTGATTTGTAAAATGACAACCTCCTAACAAGTCCGAACTCACCTTTGGCAAAAATATCATAGATCACAAGTCCAACTGATTACTATAGATATTGTCCAATATTCACATATGTTGCCTTACTTGGTTAACATGTCATCTTTCAAGACAATTAAGATTTACATCAAGTCATAACTCACACTTAGGTTATAGATGTAATTATCAAGTCTTGTCATCCTTTTCTCCAAGTAGGATTAACAACTTAAGTATTTCGTCCGAAATATTTAAGTATATACTGACTTACGATTGTAGTCATTAAAAGTCATATCCGAAACAATCAACTCACAAGTATTTTAACAACGTATGTTAAAACACTTATCCTGTCATGATCTAGAACATTTTCTTCATCCATTTAGTCCCTAGGTTTCACAAACATATCTTAGCACTTCATCCACTAGTAAACGAGAATCAGTATCCTTCTTGTCATCTTCAAACTTACCTAATACACTGTATTTCACTATCATACCATATCAGGATTCAACAAATAAATTCAGTCTTCCATCCTTGTTGTCTTCAACAAACCCCTACAACACCATAATTCATACCATTGAGTGTATTGCTCAAAAAGCCCTTAGTCCAATACTCACACCAAATCGAATACACGCTGAATCAACTCGACCATACTTTACCACCTATAGGATTAGAACCTTCAACATCAAATGAGCTTGAAGCTCACAATCATTTACACTAGGTTTAAGTAGTACAAACTTTCACAAGTAATCAAAGTATTAGTAATACTTCGTCACCAAGCTTCTGCTTAGTCTCAAATCAATATTTTAACAACATATGTTAAAATGCAAATTCTCAAAGACAACCTCATGCACCCCAAGTAACAATGACTCTTGAGGAGTATACATAAGAAACTCAAGTGAATTCTTCGTGTCATCTCCAAGTTTATTTAGGACTATCAAAACACTTTGGCTTCATTTAGGAAAACATGATGTTTGGGAAAGCATCATGCCTTAAAAATCATGCATTTCGGATAATGTATATCCTATGAATCATTCTCTCTTTGCAACATGAATGGTTATGTTACGAGAGATTTTGTTACATCTCATCTGCAAGTTCCATGAACTAGCATATCTCCCTCATCTCATCATACTTATTTTCATAAGCATGATAACCTTACTTGTTGAAAGATACTTTATGTATCTATCTTCTTTCAAGCGTACATAATCTAGTTCAAACCTTGTGTGTATCCTACACATCTCTAGAGCATACACAAGATCTATTAAAGTTGGTAACTTTACTTAGATTCTTATTCCAAAGAACTTTCTTCAGAACATTCTTGACATATCCCATTACCACACACAAGCACATGTCTTGATCTTAGATGATCAAATCACTTGCATAACTCATACTTAAAACTCAACTCAAAGGATGTCACCCTTTAGATCATTCAACCTTAGATTCCAAACACAAAGATTAAAATCTGTTGACACATATTTGTCAAAATTACATGTATAACATGACATCCTCATCACGTTTGAGTCTCATTAAGCCAAGTAATTGGTAAACTATCATGTTTTATATACTTTGATAGGCAAAAATAGGAATACCTATCTTTCAGACATGAGAAAGACTACTGGAGAATTTATTGCACTAGAAACTCAATTTAACCTAGCGGTTAAATTGCTTCTAGCAGAGAAGTTGGATATGTGGAATCACCCTTAAAAATGGTCGTGTTTAGCCTGAATTGAGCACCGATAGTAATAGTCTCATATTCATTCTCCAACTTGAAAAATCTGTATTCCTATACTTGCCTAAAGTAAGTATTAAAAGATGATAGTTTATCTTGTCTTAGGAATATTAATCAAACAAGTAGTAGATGTGATTTTTCTTTAAAATTACTTGCATTACACTTACATGTGTTGATTACATGTTTTTTGTTTGATATGATTTAGTATCTTGATGTTATCATGATTGATAGTCAAATGTGTAAACCTTCAAAAGGTTTTGTCTGCATGCTTATATATGTTTCATGCTACTAGTTGTTAACATAATTTGCATGATACTTGTTATATGATATTTCACAAGATTAACATGGTTCTTGTTAACTCACGATATGTCATTGTTAATACATGGTGTTAGATAGCTCTTGTCTTTAGTTGACATTCATTGAGCTTTTTCGTAGGATAACCAAAATGATGCATGCTTCTAAAATGATAGAATCATTTGCATGAACCTGTTGTTTCATTACTTTTATTTACCATGTGTGCACCTATATGTCTAAGTGATTTTTGGTATGATAAACACTTAGAAGTTGTTTTATTAATCACATAGATCATTGTGTTAATTAATGGGTAAGTATGCTTGAGTGACTAAGCCTAACTTCAAAACAATTTTACAATATAGTATCTTAAACAATGTCATGCTATGATTATTTGTCTTGATGCTATGTGGTAACTTTGTGTCTAGTAGTAGATTATTTGTTTTTATAAGATGTTGTCTTATGATATTCACATCTTTTGTCATTAAGACTTTTGTCTTGAAGGTTGATAACAAACTATTTGTTATTTCTCTTTGTTATGCTCATCTTGCATAATTGTTGTCTCATTATTGCTACTTAGATTAGTAATATGTTTATTGGATCCATTTTCTTGCATATAGCTTTAAAAGCTAATAGGATTAAGTTTTAAAGGTTTGAAATTTATGTTTGGATATCTTTCAACATACCTCTCTCCAAATCATATTGTTGCTTCGGCTTTCCTAACAACATCTCCATCATCCTTTAGTTATAACAATACACCTTCCATGAGGAAACCACATGCCTCGTCGTGCGATCATCTTGCATTGATAGATAAGAGCTACATGACTTCGAGGATGAAGTTCTTAGTATGCTAAACAACATCCGCAAAAACATTGTTAAGCTCATCGCTTACATTGTCATTCGTAAGTCAATACAGTACACATATCTCTTAGATACTCAAATACCGACATGTAGGTTCACACCATTCATTTGAAATCAGTTCACACAATCACAAGTGTGTCAAACCCTCTTAACCCAACATCACAGTCTTGTACCAATACCTCGTCAAGTGAAAAACACATCATGTGTTTGACAAACCTCTTAAACGTGAACCATTAAGTCTCTTTAGACTTTGACTAGGATTAGTGAAACCAAATCAGTAGTTATAAATAAATAGACCTTAGCATGAACCTTCATTTGATCAAAAACGACAAAACATGACCAAAAGTTTGGTTCCGCCCAATCCGAGGGTACTAGGCTCAGTTTTCAACCTTTTAAAACAGACAACCCTCTCACAACCGAGTCTAGGATTTACTTTCATGTCTTCAATGTCTAGAATAACTTCATTATCCAGAACTCCTTCATTGTCTAGGAACACCACCATAGGATCTCATCCTTTTCATTTTTTTGATACATATCAAGCACGTCATTGTCAGTGCAAACAGAACCATCACTCTCAACACGTTGGTCCAATCAACACTCTCATCATATGATGTCATTTTCATTTTCATATAGGTATATGGAATCTCTATTCCTAAGTGATCATTGTATTCACTTCCTTCATTTGAGCATTTATCATCTTTGGTAGATGATAATATCATAACCTTAACCGTCTTTATTACTCTTATAGCATTTGTTATACATTAGAGTTTCTGAATTCATTGCATTCATTATAACCACAACATTCCATCACCTCTTTCACTAATCATCATCCCCATGGATTAGCGAAAAACTTACTTGCATCAATCTTTTGTTATCAAGTTATCACTAGTAAACTAACACCAACACTAGGATCACTCATATCCTCATCATAGGCACTGTTTTGTAGGAATATACTCTTGTAATTCTTATTAGAAGATTACACTCTTTGTAACATGGGTTACTAGATAATCACGATTGATATCACAATCGGTATGCTGCATCATTTTTTTTCTTTGATTAGACAATCACAATTGGCAAGTTGTTTGTGATTAGATTATTGATATGTTGCATAATATTTTTCCTTGAGATAAAATATATTGCACTAACCATTTCATTGTAGGTTCATCATCATATACGCTCGATCGTATATAGCTTACTCATCATAGGATGAAGTTTGCATCACTTATTTTTCTTCTTTTATAGGTTCATCTTGACGCCCTAGTGCAAGGGAGAGTTTTCGTCAAGCATTTTTTAGGATGCATCATATATACGCATTGGTGTATATCACATACTTGTCCTTGGACAAATATTGTTTTATATTAACCTTTATTTTGTAGGATTCTTCATCCTTGGATCATATACGTCGGTACCCTAGCAACGGGGAGTATAGATCAAGGGGGAGTATATCATATACTAACTCATCATTTTTGGCATTTCTCATCCTTGAACCGTATACGTTGGTACTCTAGCAATGAGGAGTATACATCAAGGGGGAGCATATTATAGTCTAACTATTTGTTTTGTAGGATCATGCATCATCATACATCATATCCTTGTCACTCCATTTAGGGGGAGTATAAATCAAGGGGGAGCTTTAAATTTCTCATAATCGCATTCCGCTACGCATATCTTCTTTTTGTTTCGACAAAAAGGAGGAGATAGGTCAACATAGTCCAACATTGCTTACCCACATGTATCGTTGGCTATATGCATTTCATTCATCATGCATTTTTCATATATATATATATATATATATATATATATATATATATATATATATATATATATATATATATATATATATATATATATATATATATATATATATATATATATATTGTTGCACACCACTAACCTTGATGTAGGTTAAGAGTCTAGTTTGATCCATGGATCCGCTAACAACCTAGGGGACGCAACAACCATAGGAGATTGGAGTAGTCTGTTTAACTTCACTAGGGATGATACAAGCTCGGCATTTTGGGGAGAAATGAAGTTAACTCCAAGGACACACCCTTTTTGCTTCGACAAAAGGGGGAGAAAGGTGTAAACGGAGAAAGTAATAGGCTAGAAGAGTTGAGAAAGATGTAAACGGAGAAGGTAATGTTAAAGGTAGTACGGACACAAGTAACTTTTTACATTTTACTTTCTATCACGTTTACATATTTTGTCATCATCAAAAAGGGGGAGATTGTTAGTGCAAGCAGTCTCGTTGGGGAGATTGTTAGTGCAAGCAATCTCGTTTGTTTTGATTGATGACAAACATGTAACTTGATACATAACGTAAAATGTACAAGTTACTTGTAATCTTATTTTGTCTCAACATACATTCAACACCTCTCGAGTCCTCGTATGATACAACACAGGTTCGTACATATGTAGCATTATGATCAAACCCTTAACAAACCATTTAGAATGTTTAAACTACGGTTAGGTTATTAAGTATTTTAAAAGGCTAATCATTCTACTTAGAACCTCATTTTACACCTTTGCATAAACAAGTATTTTTACTTGTACATCATGTTTCCTAAGTTTAATAGGATAAGTACACTTTAGGTGTCAAACTAACATGATACATCTTGGTAAACATATATTAGTTAAGCTAGTATATACATGCTACATGATCACTAGGATACATGTTACATACATATATACATTTACATGTTTATGTTTATTTCTTAAATTAGAAATATTTAACATGACATCATGGCATGCATCACTTACATATCTTGGAAGATTTGTAATATATTTTGTATAGATCTTCAAGCTAACAAGTTGACTTTTGAAGATATGGCATGATATGGTAAGATATGGTAAGATTTGCTAGCTGTCAGGTTCGGCGGATCCCGCGGATCCCTTTGTTATCCCGCGGATCCCTTTGATACAAAGGGCGGATCCCTTTGGTATAAAGGGCAGATCCCGACGGATCCCGCGGATCCCTTTTTCAGGATCCGCCAAATCTGCCAAATTTTAAACAATTTCCCTATAAATAGAAACCCATAGTTTGCCCATAGTTTCAAGCAACTAGAACACACATTCCCTTCATCATTTCACACACTTAGATCAGTAGCAAACCATGTAGATTCATACATTAATCACCCTTTGCATAATGATCATAATGTTACTAACTTTCATTATGTTGTAAGCATACACTTGTTATGATCCTGTGAAGCAAGCTCAAGATCATGAGTCATCATCCATAGCATACTTCCTGATCTACCATAAAGGTTAGAAGATCTTGAAGTCATCCACCAAAGCATTCCAACATATGAAGATTTAAGGGCACTTGACATCCTCAATGATTAAAGACTTCTTATTTAAGAAGTTCATGTAGATTGCATATTCATATATGAAAATCCATCACAACAAGTTTAGGGAGCTTGTGATCTTCATCCATTGAAGGCTTCCCATCAATGGAAGTTCATTTAGATTAGCCATTCATATCCATGACCCATTTATGTCATGGATCATCATTGTAATCTATTCATACTAGATTAGATGGTTTATGTGTTTGTCCCATAAAACACAAGGTTTCTATGTTGGGCCATAAAACATAGCGGGAGTGGTTGTACCCTTGCAAAGAACTCGGTATCTAGCTTAGTACCGGAAAAAGGATAAGCGACGACGGGAGTGGTTGTACCCTTGTAAAGAACTCGGTATCTAGCTTAGTACCCGAAAAAGGATAAGCGACGACGGGAGTGGTTGTACCTATGTAAAAGAACTCGACATCTAGCTTAGTGTCGGTAATTGTATAAGCGACGTTAGGTTGGTTCTACCTCGAACAAGAACCTGGTATTTAGCTTTGTACCGGAAAAAGTGTAAGTGACGTGTGTAAGGTTTTCTCCGCCGAGAAGGGAGCTTGTTGATCTAGTGAAGTAACTCTCGAGTTGGGTACTCGGGGAGTGGAGTAGGGCGGAGAGGAGCTCCGTGACCGAACCACTATAAATCATCGTGTTCGGTTTGCGCTTTCTTTTACTTATCTCTTTACTTTTATATTTGCATTATGTGATTGATTGCGGTGTGACTTGTTGATAATACTTGTGTGACAACATGTTTTAACTTATGCAAGTTAGAAACATCTTTCATATTAGAACAAGCTTAAATTGACATTTGATACAACAAGTTTTAAGATTTTAAAACAGTAACGTATTCACCCCCCCCTCTACGTTTTCACACTCTTGACAAGTTGATCCGATTATGATGTCATCCACATATATTTGGACAATGATAATATGTGAATCCTTTTTCTTGGTGAAGAGAGTATTATCTACTAAGCCCATGGTGTACTTATGTTCAACTAAGAATGTTTTAAGTTGATCATACCATTCTTTTGGTGCTTGCTTAAGTGCGTATAAAGCCTTTTTAAGTTTATAAACATGATTTGGTTTTTCAAAATCGGTGAAACCCGGAGGTTATGCGACATATACTTCTTCATTTATAAATTCGTTCAAAAATTCACTTTTGACATCCATTTGAAAAAGTTTAAAATCATGTGCACGCGCATATGCAAGTAAAATTCTAATAGACTCAAGCCTAGCAACTGGAGCAAAAGTTTCATCGTAGTCAATGCCTTCTTGTTGATTATAAAATTGTGCTACTAGCCTAACTTTGTTTTTAGACACTACACCGTTTTCATCCATTTTATTTTGAAAGACCTATTTTTTTCCAATTTTAGTTTGACTTTTTGGTTGAGGTACTAATGTCTAAACATCATTTCTAACAAATTGATTTAATTCTTCTTGCATAGCTAAGACCCAAGATTCATCTTTTATTGCCTCATTTATATTTTTGGGTTCAACGGTTGATACGAAACAAAAGAAGTTACTTTGATTTTGAACTTTCCATCTTAAGGTTCTTTCATTAATTTTTCCTATGTCACTATCTAATGGATGACTTTTATATTCTTTGATATTGACAATTTCTTTATTTAATAATTCATCTTCCTTGTCATTATATAGATTATCTTGGTTTTCAATAAGTTGACTTTCAACTAAGTCATCATCTACCAAAGGTGATGTCTTAGAGGGAGGTGGATTTTCGTCAAATGTTACATTCAACGATTCCTCGACTCTCAAGGTTTCTTTGTTTAAAACAATATAAGCTTCGCTATTTCGAGAATATCCAAGGAATACACATTTATAAGGCTTTGGGTCAAATTTGGTGAGGTAATTCTTAGTGTTTAGAATAAAACATTTACTTCCAAAAACTATGAAGTATCCCAGCGTAGGCTTTTTACCTCTATATAGTTCATATGGTGTTTTGTTCAAAAATGGTCGAATTAACACTCTATTTAAAATTTAGGTTGACGCGTCAACAGCGTTACACCAAAATTTTTATGGTATGTTTTTTTTGTTAAGCATTGTTCTATTCATCTCTTGAAGAGTCCGATTTTTACGTTCTACTACACCATTTGGCTGAGTAGTAGGTGGAGCTGAAAAATTATGTGTTATGCCATTGGCATCACAAAAGGTTCCAAATTGTATTTCATTATCAAATTCTCGACCATGATCCGTTCTTATTGACACAATACAACTACCTAGCTGGTTTTGAATTTTCTTTCTAAGAATTTTAAATTGATCAAAAGCTTCGTTTTTATTTTTCAAAAACTTTGCCCAAGTGTATCTTTAATAATCATCTACTATGACCAAAGTGTAGAAGTTTCCTCCATAACTTTGTATAGCGGATGGACAAAATAAATCCATATGCAAAAGTTTTAGACACCTAGATGTAGATACCATATTTTTAGCCTTATGGCTACTATGAACTTGTTTTCCAATTTTGCAAGCATCGCAAAAGTGTTGGTCATATCTCAACTTGGGTAAGTTACTAACGAGTTCTTTTGAAGATAGAGATTGGATAACTCTTGTATTGGCATGGCCTAAGTGTCTATGCCAAAGAGTTGAGGAATCATCTAAAGAAGTGAGGCAAAGTTTATCTCTAGATGTTTTATCAATATTCATAACGTATATTTTGTTTTTCCTAACTCCGTTTGCTATGGTTATTCTATTAGTATTTTACTTTCGTTTTCACTAAATAGGACATTTTACTTTTTACTGCATAGTTGAGTAATACTAAGTAGGTTGAATCCTAGATTATCAACATGAGCAACATATTTAATAGAGAGAGAGTCATGAGAGATAGTACCTTTTCTGGTGATTTTGCTTTTCAATTTGCTACCAAAAGTGACATTACCTGCATCATACTCTTGGTATGTTGAGAAAAAGGCTTTTATCTCCCGTCACGAGTCTTGAGCAACCACTATATTTGATCCACTCGACTGGTTCCGACACGACTTTCAAGCATACCTAAGTCACATAAAGACTCAAGCATTTGGTCCCCAATATCTCATGGGTCCATTTTGGTTAAACATCCCATTTTGGTTCATGTATAGGAATGGTGGATATGAGTTCCTTGGCATGTAATTAGGAGTTTGATAATGCCTAGGAAAGCTTTGATTCCAACCGTTATGTTGATAGTTGGGTTATGCGTTGTAGTTGCTTTTTGGAAAGGGGTGTTTGGGAATAGTTGTTTTAGGCCTTTGTTGAGTAGTTTTGGATCTATATTCATTTTTAGAAAGTCCTAATCCTATTGTAACCGCTGGTTTTTGTTTAGTTTCATTTGTAACAACATTAGATTTCTTTGTGACTTTAACAAATTCAGTACGAGTTGATTTGCAATCCTTCTGTTCCTCTGACAGACCCACGGACCTAAATTTTTTAATGGGCGGAACCAAATTTTTGGGTCCGTCCGGTCCGTGACTTTCTGAGGTTGTTGGAACAGTATCTTGCACTTTTTCAGCTTGTTTCGTTAGACTACTTAAGGTTCCTGATTTCATAAATCCTAGTCCAGTTTTATCGTATGGCAACTTTTGGATTTTCATTATTTCATCCGCACAACAAATATTCTTATCAAATCTTTTAAACTTTGAATTTTGTTTAATGAGTGCATCCTGTGTGATTTTAAGTTTCTCAATTTCAAGTCCAAGCTCTTGACATGATATACATACCTTGTCAATGGCTTTACTCTTTTCTAAACGTTTTGCGCTTTCTTTTAATTCATAAATTTCATTTTCCAAAAATTCCTTTTTAGTTTTTAAAAACTTATTTTTGTTTATGATTTTTAAGCTAAGTTCACACAGTTTGTTATATTCTTTTTGTAATGTGTCATCATCAATAGAGGAGTAAGATGAGTCAGAGTGTACCTCATTTGAGTCTTGAGACATGAGAGCAATTTCGTCATTCTTTAGCTCATCGTCATCATCTTCACTATCACTCCAAGCACCACTCACAAACGCCCTTTTATTCTTGTTTTTAGGTGGCTTGGGACAATCTCCTGTAAGATGGCTTGTATCTCCGCATTTAAAGCATTTTCTTTTGCCTTTTCCTTTCTTATCGTCACGATCTTTCCAAAAAGGTTTCTTGTCTTCTCGAGGTTGTCTTACAAACTTTCCTCGTCTTCTAAAGAACTTTTTGAAGTCTCTTACGGCCTTGGCATATTCTTCATCTTCACTATCTGAGCTAGATTCTTCTTCATCACTTGACTCCGCTTTTGCCTTTAAGGCAATGGACTTGACTTTTTCCCTTTTTCCATTAACGATCTCTGAATCTTTTTCCATCACCATTTCATGAAATTTGAGGTTTCCAATTAGCTCGTCAAGTGACAAACTTGAAAGATCTATGGATTCTTCAATAGCTGTCACTTTTGCTCTCCTTTTGGATGAAGTGCTCTAAGGAATTTCCTGACAAAGTTCTTACTACAAAAAGATTCATCAAGTGCTTTGAGAGAGGTAATGATAGTATTAAATCGACCAAATGCACTATCAATGATTTGATCTTTAGGAATAACAAATTGTTCGTATTGTTGAAAAAGAAGATCAATTTAGTTACTCTTGACTTGTGAATTCCCTTGATAAGTGATTATTAAAGATTGCAAAATTTCCTTAGCGGTTTTGTACATAAAGACTCTTTCAAACTCCTTTCTATGTAGAGCATTGTAAAGCATCATCTTTGCTTCATTATTTTTAGCAATCAACTTCTTTTTCACATCACAATGACGAGTAAGCGAAGTATCCTCATCCCGACCACTTGTGATATCTTTTATTATAGCTTTGTGATCACCATCTATAATTATATACCATAAATCTATGTCTTTTGATTTCACATAAGTTTCAAAGCGGCTTTTCCAATATATGAAGCCATTTGGTTCAAATAGTGGTGGTCTTTGCATAGATTGCCCTTCTTTAAAATTTTCAAAATCCATGGATCGTTTCAAGTTTTAAAATACACTATATTTTAAAAATCTTGAGTAACGTAGCTCTTGATGCCAATTGTGGAAAGTAGGAGGGGGGTTTAATAGTTTTACCGTTTTTAAATTCTTTGTTATGTTTATGTGAAATCAACTAACGTATTCAAACAAAACAACAATAAGTAATATGCAAGAAGGAAAGAAACGATCAAACCACAACACGAGGGTTTATAGTGGTTCGGTCTACAAGGACTCTTTTTTCTTGCTCTACTCCACTCCCCGAGTATCCAACTCGAGAGTCTCCTTCACTAGTCAACAAACTCCTATAACCGGCGGAGAAAACCTTTACCCGTCGCTTACACAATATTTCTGACAAAAAGCTAGATGTCGAGTTCTTTTACAAGGGCACAACCACTCCCGTCACACTACGTATTTTAAGGACTAAAATACTAAACGATCCCTACAGAGGTTTATGATGGTTTGGTACAAACAATGATGTGTGAATAAATGCAATACACACTTGTGATGAGCAAACAAGACTTGCAACACTTTATTGAAGCTTATAAGTCTTCAATAATGCTTTGATCTTCTTACTATATAAAAAGTTCACTAAAATGAATATGAGTGAGTTAGATACAGGGAATTATGAGTGAGAGATAATATACAATATTTATGTATGTAAGTGATGAGAAAACAACTAAGTTTGGCTTGATATTTATAGGCAAAATGTCACAGCAGACCATGGATCAGACGGAACCAAAAATTTGGTTCCGCCCATGTAAATTTTTGGTTCCGCCAGTAGTCTGACAGATTTTCAAGATCTTTATCAAATCTAACCAAAATACTTTCCATATCTCTCTAGTATCCTACAATGATATGCAATCTCATATTATACTAGAATAGGATGATCCAAGTAGTGATGTTATAATGCAATTTCATTTTGATTAAAATGTTTAACAAAGTAAACATGTAAAATGTATATTGTAGCTAGCTAAATGATGTTAATTAAGAAGTAACAAGTTACTTTATGAGTTACTAAAAATGTTTAATTACTTATGTTATCATAAGACACATTTTTATTACTTGTAAAACATACTTATTTTACTTTGACACCTAATGTGGCACTTTATTTGTTTTTCACACCTAATGTGTCACTTTTCTTAATATGGCTAGAATACTATTTATGAACAAATAATTTGTACCATACAATGAAATCTATTTGTGTTTAAGTAAAACTTGTAGCTATATATAAAAGACTTGAATAAATTTATGCTTTGCTAAAATAAAGTTTATACTTGTCGTTAACAAAATATAGCAAAAATCGTAGAATATAAATAATGATTTTTAGTCGATATTTGTATTAACAAAAAGCAATAGGAAAGCTATAACGTGGCAACCAACAATAGCGTGGCAAAAGTAATGGAAGGCAATAATTTAGCAAGCAAACAAGCCGAGAAAAAAAAACAACAAAAATTACAGCAGTTTTGGTGTTAGAGTTTTAGGTTGGGGTGTTTGAGAGTGTTTAGTCCAGGCTCTGACTACCATATTAAAATTGGTTATTTTCCATAATCTTCCATTAGACTTAAACAATAATATATAAATTACAATACAAAGCATAATAGGGCTCAGCTTAAACAAAAATATATAGAGTATAACAAGCATATTTGCCCGCGCGTTGCTGCGGGGTGGTCGTTTTTTTGTTCACTTCGATTATGTAGTATAAGTTTTGTGTTATGTTATTTTTCAAGTCTTGGTTTAGACGTTGAGTGGAGTGTATTTTGGTGAAAAACAATTATTGTTTATTATTATTATTATTATTATTATTATTATTATTATTATTATTTATTTTTTTTATTTTTTTTTTGTAAATTTGCATATATGTATTTAAGTTTTTATTATATTTGGAATATACATTTAGTGTTATTTATCTGAAAAGTAAATTATGATTTTCTCTCTCTCTCTCTATATATATATATATATATATATATATATATATATATATATATATATATATTTTTTTTTTTTTTTTTTTTTTTTTTTTTGTGATGTGGTGGTGTTTATGTTTAGTAGAAGCAATTACTTTTTTCCACGCGATCTTTGATCGCCGTATTTGTACGAATTTGTATTTGAATAGAAGTATGCCAAAAGAGGAGTTTTTTTGTTTTTTTTATTTAGTTTTCTTTTGTGTGAAGTTCGGTATTTGTCATATAATTTTTTTTTCACATTGGTTCAAATAAAAAAACTTTTGTTCAATATAAAATAAAAAGAGGTGTTGATAAAATATATGGTCAAATTGGGTAAGAGACAATCTTGAGTAAGACTGTGTTCTCTTTTTCTTTATCAAAACTTGAGCATAGAACATGACAGATGATTCGTTTGGCTGGGAAATTTAATTCGAACTATTATTATTCCTCTGACAATCTTGAGTAAGACTGTGTTCTCTTTTTCTTTATCAAAACTTGAGCATAGAACATGACAGATGATTCGTTTGGCTGGGAAATTTAATTCGAACTATTATTATTCCTCTTCCAATGGTTAGTATTCATGTTCTAACCAAATATTCCTCTTTTAAAAGGTTAATTCGTACATAAAGCAGAAGCATATGAGGGTATTGAAAGAGATCACGAAATTCAAATGAGGGTATTTAATTATGTTAGAGATGAACCCATTTATTTGTGCATTTCTTTTGTGTTTCAAGATTCTTTAAATTGTTGTTTCATTTTTGAAGTAATGGTGATTGAAACTATTTTGCTGATATCGTTTGCCCTTTTTTTAGTCAATAATGGGATTGAAGTTACTTATCTGTTATTTGGTATAAGAAGTTGCAGTTGGGATCCATCTGTGTAGTTCAATTCAATATTGGTATTTCATATGTTTGTTTTTTGTGTGTTAACAAATGTGAATACCAAAATAACTGTTGCACCAAATATAGGTTTGACTACCATTGAACAGGAATGTTATGGTTACATGGATGTTGGTAGTAGTTATACAAAACATAGAGCTAAGCATCTGGTCAATGCACAAACCTACATTAACATTATTGGTGCTAGTAGTTGTAGATATTCACATAAGTCATTGGCCATGAGTGGTCCTAGTAGTGATAGTTACTTACATAGGTTACCGTCTTTAGGCTGGACTTTAGAAGTGTGCAATTAAGTAGCAAAAGAGTGCATAAGTCATTGGCCATGACTGGTAGGGTGAAGTTTAGAAGTTTGCAGTTAATTAGCAAAAGAGTGTTCTTGTAGCTTGCATATTATGCCTTCTTTTTTTTGCTGTCCGATGGTTCTTCTGTGAAGAGTGGTCGTTTGACTGCTTTCTGACCAGCAATTGAGCTTATGTCTGTTTTGGATCTAGTTTGCATTCCTGAGTATGCTGGTGGTGGTGTCGCCATATCTGTAACAGGTAAAATAAATAAATAAATAAATAAATAAGCTATGGTTTAAGATTAATTTTTTAGTTTTATTAGTTCTTTGGTAAGTATGAAAAGTTTATTACCTGGTGCTTTTGTTCCGTTGCTAGATTCTGTTGTGTTGGTTCCCCAATAGTATTTTCTGTTATTGCTGGAACATAATTGGTGGTCTGTCCTGCATACTGGTGTATGCTACTGTTAGTGTTGCCATTTCTATAGTAGTTAAAAAAATTTAAATCAGTATTTTAGATCATATTTAATGTGTTATGCTAAGTTATTTTAATTGTCAAAGTTTATTACCTTTTGGATAGTCTCCCTGCTTTATAGTCTTCTGTTGTTGTTCCATAACGTTTAGGCTTGCTGTTGTTGGAATGGTATCAATAGTAGCTAAACCTTTTGTTGATGCTGCGAGATCTGTAATTTAAAAATTAGGATGTTTTGCCATTAGTTTTTTAGATTTGAAAAGTTTATAACTTTTATACTGAACTGTGACGTCAAATGGATATGTTTACCTAAAGGTTGTCCTTCAATTTGTCTTGTCGTTCCTGTTTTGCCGAATATTTTATCGACCACAAATTCGATGGATCCTTGTCTGCAAGTTGGATTGTAATGAAATTGAAATGTATGCGTTGTCCCAACAATTGCTTCTAATTCTTCTGGAAAATGGTGTGGGTCACCATTCTCATTTGATGAAACAAAATTTGCACAATCACTGACAAATTCATCTGCCTTAGGTGTAAAGAATATAAATTGTGCTGTTGTGCTGCCATCAGTTAGAATTGCTCTGAAATTGTATCTGTATGCATGAATTAGGTAGGTAAGTGAGTACGAAAAAAGTAAGTGGTATATTTGTTATCTGTTTACCTGTAGTTAGGAGCTGGTATAACTCAATGTTGTTTGCATTCATAGTTTCCATTGATTTTTGCAGCTTTGAAGTTGCAAAAAGTGCATGAAGTGTAGTACCACCCTCTGTCCTTACTCAGCCCCATTATTGTTGCTTCACAAGTAAACCGGACTCCCTAATAAAGAATGAAAAATGATATGTCATATATAGTTGTTTTATGTAATAGATGTTAAGCTATAAATGCACATTAGTTGTTGTAACTGACCCTGTAGGTGTCTGGATTATGTGTAAGTAGTACCGCAAATGGGATACAGTTTTTGTTTTTTTCCTGTTCAATGTCTTGTAAACGGTACCTGGTCACACATAATGGTGGCTTTTCTTGATAGATTGCTCTGTACCTGTTGCATATGCATATTGCTTTAAGTATATAAATTTCCAATTAAACTTTGTATAATAATGGTTAAGGATATACGAATATTACTCTGCTTTATATTGTTCAAGCTGTGGTATCTTAGGATTTATGTAATAGTATGTTGCTGGGGTTGATGAAATCTGTAGGTCTATAAATAGAGAAAAGTTAGCTATATAATTTTTCTTACATTTATTTATAGATAAGGCATGATTTTATATGAATGTTACTAAAAGTACCTCTGTCTTGAAATTTTGAAACTCTGCATGAACTCACAACTATTACGATTGGCCTTTCAAGTGCCTCAATAGCTTCTTTTTCAAATCTGTCGGCGAGCTCATCCCATAATGTCAATTCAATGGAATTTTGACTATTCATGTAAATAATTTCAAATATATGTTATGCGTTTAATCTATTGTAAACGTATTTTTTTTTATTTATTTATTTTTTTTTTAGAAAAATAACTTACTTCAGATTTTGTATTTCCACTTTTCGCATTCTTGATTGAGTTCTGTTAGGATTTCCAATGTCTCGTGGTTCTCCGGATGTAATGTAACATCCAATATAATCTGCACATTTAAACATAGTTATAGATATACATATTTTTGTTATTATGGTAAGTTAAGGTATTAAAATTTGTTTGTTGGTACCTGTAAAAACTGGATATTCTTTTTTTCCTTTGTCGCGTAGGTCAAATATTTTGTTAGGCAATTGATTGTAGGATACAAAGTTGAAGTAGTGGTTTGGGAATGATTCAGATGGTATAGGACCCAATTTTGTGAGTCTATTAAATGAGAGTGAGGTTTTGTTATGAAGAGTTTGTTGCTAGTTTTCTATTTTAATACAGTGAAAGCCTGATACATGGTATGTTATGCCAGGTATAAGAATAGGTCTGAAATGATGTATGTCATCAGCATCCATGTTGGCTTGTATTGTTGTGCCCTAGGTATATAAAATATTGTTACAATGAAGCAAACATAGTGATGTTTGCATAGTATTATGTATGTAAATTACCTGTCTGTCTAATAAGATTGCATGGTAGCCTTTCTCAGTTGTATCTGGAGGATCTCGAACGGTCTAGGAACGGTATACTTTCACCTCAATCAGTTTCTCCCTGTCTCCAGGTTTAAGTTCTTCGATTGGTGTTAGTGCCATGCTGCAGTAAGAAAATTAAAATATTAGAAGAATAAATTTTGGAAAAAAAATACAAAGGCCAACAGTTTTTGTTTTCAAGTCTATTCAATGCAATTTATATAAAAAAAATTAAGTTAATGCCAACAAGACTAATGTTAACAATTAGTCCAATATGATGTTGACTACTTAAACCTCTGTTTCAGCAATTGTGTTGAGAAAGTCTTTGTATACTATGTTTTTGGTTGTGTTGGGTGGGTGGTGATTGTGTTTTTTCATAAGGATTTTGAGACCATTGGGCATTGTAGCTCGTGAGAAAGCAACATAAAGTTGCCCATGTGCGAATATAGGTTCAGGTAGGTAAACTCCGATCTTACTTAGAGACTGGCCCTGGCTCTTGTTAATTGTCATTGCATAGCAAACTTTCACTAGAAACTATTTCATTTTGAAGATAAAAGGCATGTTGGGATCTGTGGCTTTCAAAGTAATTCTTGGAACAAATACATTTTCTCCAATCCTGTTGCCCGTGATAATTTCTGCTTGTAACAAGTTTGACAACAGTTGTGTCACAACCATTCTTGTTCCATTGCATAGTCCACATCCTAAGTCCACGTTGCGAAGTAGCATAAATGGAGTTCCAATTTTAAGTGACAGCTTGTTTGGTGGTAAATCGGGAAATTTTAGTGTGTTTAGGAACTTTGGTGGATATAACAGTTCATTTGCAGCACCGTCTTTTCCAAGAGGAATAGCCTTATCAGAACTTATGTATGTTGTGCTTTCTCCTTTTACCAATGACAGAATCTCTGTGTTAATTACAACGGTTGTTTCATTCTTAGGACATACGATTGCTTTTTCCTGTAAGATTTGTGCAGTTGGTGATTGCAATGTGTTTTCGTCATAGATGAAGTTAATAAGCGTTGGTAGACCATTGTTGGTATCTGGAATTAGGTATTCTTCAGGAATTGTGACCCAACTGGCATTTTGTGCATCTTCTTCATCAGGGCTGCCTATTTTACAATCTCCTATGTCTAGTAACCATGAAGAAAATTATGTCGTTTTGTTTCTTTCTTGGTCGTCAAGTTCCCTTTGTAGAAGCCTCATGTTTTGTGTCAACCTGCATACTTTAAAATGTTGCCAAAGGTATGAAGCGGTTATTCATGCAGCCACTATATCTGACTTTGTGCCTTTCTTTTTCACTGGTAATGTTTGTCTAAAGTCACAACCTAGCATTACTGATTTGCCACCAAATAATCTATCTGGATTGCTGAGAACATCTTTAAGAGTTCGATCAAGTGCTTCAAAGCATCTTCGGTCATTCATTGGGGCTTCATCCCAAACGATCAAGTCTGTGTCTGCTAGTAGTTTTGAAACTAGCGTCTTTTTTTTAACATGACACATTGATTCATATGTTAATTCAAGAGGCACTTTGAATCTTGAATGGGCTGTTCGGCCAGATGGAAGTAACAAAGAAGCAATTCCAGAAGATGCAACTGCTAGTACTATCTTTCCTTCTGAACGCAGCTCGTTAATTATTGTCTTCCATAAAAAAGTTTTGCCTGTTCATCCATGGCCATATACGAACAGGAACTATTGCTGATTGCTAGTGCATGAGTTAACAATAAGATTGTAGATTGTTTGCTGGTCTGAATTTAGATTTTTAATAGCAACCGCAACTTCTTCTTTCAGCTCGTCATGGTTGTAATTTTTTTCTTCCATCAATAGTATATTGTTTAAGTCGTCTAGCAAATGTTTTGGAGGTAATTCAGGACCGAAATATGTAACTGATTTGGAGCAGTTGTTGAATATCATTTCTAACTCTTATAGAACATATCCTTTCATTTCTGGGTCATTGATGTGAAGATTTTTTATATAAGTCATGGCAGATGCTATTGCTGGAATATCATCAACCATTAGTGTTCAATGCTTTTCCCATAACTTCACGGTGTCTGCAACTTCACAATAAAGCAAGATGTGAGCAAACAATGTGTGTAGATCTGCTGCTATTGTTGAAATAGCCACTTCTTCCAATGCTATGTCCCATTCTCTATCGTCCTTAAGTAGCCCCATCGCCTGGCATGCTGCTCGGTATGTAGGGAAAACTTTGTTGTTGACTTTGCGTACTTCAGAGAATGATTTGCAACCCTTTTGATAACATAAAACCATTCTGAAATAGAAGAGCTCCCCTGCAGCAGGATGCACGTACGTGAGTCTTCCAATTGATGATCTTGTCCTGTGTTTTCTAGGCATCCATGTTTTTGAAGTTTCATACCAAATGAAGGCAGAAGGGAAATCTAAGTATGTAAGATGCCGCACTTCTTCATATGAATTATTGAATGTAAACCATTCAGTAAGTGTTGTCAATGCTCTTCC
Organism: Artemisia tridentata subsp. tridentata; assembly: GCA_021014915.2. Classification (NCBI taxonomy): domain Eukaryota; kingdom Viridiplantae; phylum Streptophyta; class Magnoliopsida; order Asterales; family Asteraceae; genus Artemisia; species Artemisia tridentata. Next base: position 290,908,074 of record CP139506.1, read on the forward strand.
ATCATCACTGACAACATATCCCAAAGGTACTTTGTCACAAAAACTGATCTTTTGCATACCTTCAAGATGAACAGCGAGAATCTGGACCGCTGGTTCTCGGTGATGTATCGGAAAGTTAAATATTCTCCAGCAAGCTTCATGAGGACATATAAAATGGCCGTCTATGAAATTTTTGATTTCATCAACATGGATCCTTGGAGCGCCTACTGATGTTAATGGCTGACCAAGCGGTCTTGCAATTCATGCTGCAATTCTGTCGCTTCCTTTTGATATGTATTTCAATAAGTACTTTATCAGCATGCTCCATCCACAATATTCAACATTTATATGTGCATGAAACATAAGGCAGAGCTATCTATTGTATGGAACAACATACGTGTTATCCAGCCTTACTTTGTTTCTCATCACGTAAGCTGCAGTCTTTCTTCTTTGGTAATGTACATGACCATTGTTGTCAAAAAAAGTTTTGTCGTTGTATTTTTTAGGAAACTTCTTTGTACAACTACCTTCGTGCATACATGGAGCACTTGTATTAGCTGCTCCACATGGGCCATGTATCATCATTTCAGAAACAACTTTATACCCTTTCGGATCTGTTTTTTTTTTTCAGGTAATTCTGAACAAATGAATTTGTCCACATCTTTGGGTGATTGTATTTTGTCATTTGAATGTAGCCATAGTAGAGTGTGACAATGGGGTAGCCCACGTTTATGGAATTCTATTGTGTATAAGACTGCATTATTTAATCATAGAAAAAGACATTAAGTTAGTTAAAGTTACTCAATTTTTTTTTTGTTTTATTATATACAATTTATTTTAAGTTTTTTTTAATTATTATCATTATTTTAAGTTACTCAATTTTTTTTTTGTTTAAGGTAAATGCTAAATTTATGTTTTCTCATTACTGTGAAAAATATATGTTCCAATAATAGTGTATAAAACTAACCTTGTATATTTTCTTTCTGAACCTGTGGAGAAGCAAATTGTGTTTGATTTTTATAATTATGAATGTAAGTTGCATTGCTTCCACTCGGTATAACATTTTGCGAATATTCTTGACCATGGTAAAGAAGAGACATGGCTATTGTCTTATTTGTTTTCCTATTGCAGGTTTCAAAGTTTGTTTGCGCATTTTGAAATGTTGGGCCTGCATAAGAAAAGACTTGTAAGTTACATGTTAAATGAATTGTTTATCTTAATTGTTAATCATATGTGTTTGAATAGCTGCCTGTACACCTTACCTTGGATACACTGATTATGAACTTGTGGACAAACCAAAGATAATTGATTTTGATAATCACAAATGGAGTTTGCAATGGGTACGTTTGATATAAGGTTTCGTAAACCTTCATCTGCAGTTCCATTGTTGAAACTATGACGTTTGTGATAGATGTGTTGCATATTGTTTTTTCCATCTAATGCTGTAACAAACCTATATTGTTAATATTAAATTTTGCAAATAAGAATAACTTAAAAAATTGACAACCAAATGTTACCTTTCATTTTCTTTAGATGATTAAGCATTGTTGATTCAGTTGTGATATATTTCTGTTTGCAGGTGTTAATATTGGCCCAAATTCCCGTTGGTGTGATTCCACTTTGCAAGGGTATTTTTTCTTTATTAATCTTTGGATAGTTATTTCTAGCAACCAAATTCGGATAATTTTTAAACCAACAAAAGTTATCATTTGAATTTCCTGTCTGGGAATTCCTTTCATGAACTTCTTTTTGACATATCACCTTTCCTTTTATCAATTTTGCAAAACACTAGGCACATTTAGTAGACTGAACATTTTGACTTTATTTATTTACTTATAAATACCACAATTGTAACGCTTACCTCTAGCATTAGTTGACGTGTTCTGACCATACTCTGCCATTGGATACTTCAAAACATCCTGTGGTATCTGGATTTTGCCTTTTCTTTGTTGCAATAGATCATGTAAAATGGTAGGTGGTTTTGGTTTATTTGAGATATGCTGAATCTGTGTAGGTGTTTGGTCTATACCATATTGCACGGATGCAATTGGTCCTATGGTTTTGTGGATAAACTGGGTTGCACAATTGTTTGTTTAGGCATTCTTATCCTTATTTTGATAGTATCCTTTTTTTTTTCTTTCTAAATTGGTAGAATACACCACTGACGGTTGCACACTGTCAAGTGTACAGAGTATTGTTTCAATTTAATTGGAATGACAATCTTTCGTTTCAGTTTCCCTTAAAAAGTCAGTAAGTGTTGCAAAATAACTGTTTCCGTACCTTTTTTTTCTCATAATCTGGTATACTAAAACTAATGTTGCAATTTTTGGTTTTCTTCTTAACAGTTTCACTATCCATGGAAAATTAAAACATGCAGAAACAGCACAGAGGAACAAACTATTCTGTAGATGTAAGATGCAGGGCAATAATATGGTTATATATTATGTTTTTTTTCCACATCTATAGTGAAAAACCAACTTTAAGCATAGAAAAATAAAAAAAATAACCCTCATGTAAGTGTATCACAATTGAAATTGATATACCCATATTTATGTTGCATACATGGAAATAATACACATATGTAAGAACTTACATGAACAGACCTATGTTACCAAGATCAATTCTTGAATATGGAAGTTGTTCTAATTTGGACAAAGTTGATCTTCTGTGTGTATTTTTTCTTCTCACTTTTTTTTTTTTTTTTGGTTCAATGTATATCTTTAATTCTCTATTTTATGTTGGAAAATTTTTAATTTAATCTATTCAAGAAAGTTCTTTGTCAGAGATGGCATAGGGTTTTGCATACTTCCCATACATTAGTACAGGTTTAGTTTACACATGTATGGTTCACATTGCATATCAGTATAATTACATATGGTTTACCTCACTAATGACGAAGGAATTTGTATTACGGGGGTAATTAAGTGGAAACATATGTGAACAGTAACATTAGGGTGTGCAATGGGCCAACCACCGGCCGCCACAAAGTTTCTTTACATAGTAGTATTGCTGATCAAATTCTTAATCATAAAACGTGGCCCAATCAACTTTAAGATTATCAAATAACAGACATCGTAATAAACCACTATTAGGCCCGTTCAAAAATTGTTTTTAGTGTATATGATAATATATAGACTTGTTCCCAAGAGCATACGCGTTGGAATTGTGTAAAGGCATTGATGTTGCTTCGAAGATGTCCCATAGTAACTTGGTTTATTCTTTTCGTCAAGGTCCTAGGGGAGGTGTGGAACAGGAACAGTTTGGTATGTTGATGGCAAAGGTGGAGGGCACTGTCCTCGTTAATATGCGAGATAAATAGGTGTGGTCCCTGTAGGGTTCGGGTGATTTCTTCGTTGCTTCGGTTAGGAATTTGATTGATGATTATATGTTATCGGAGGTTGCTTCTAAGACGCGTTGGATTAAAGCGGTGCCTATTAAGGCTAATGTTCATGCTTGGAAAGTAAAGCTAGATTGTTTACCAACTAGAATGAACATTTCTCGTAGAGGTATGGATATCGAGTCTATTCTTTGTCCTATGTGTGGTAAGGCGGCGGAGTCAACTAGGCATATTTTCTTCACATGCCATATTGCTAGAGAGATTTTGTGTAAGATCTCTCGTTGATGGGATGTCAATTATACGGAGGTGTCTTCATACGAAGAGTGGTTGGATTGGATTTTGTATCTTCGGCTTTCGATTAAGTATAAGCAGATTTTCAAAAGAGTTTGTTATGTGATGTGGTGGCATATTTGGATTTTTCGTAATAAAAGTAACTTTGGTTCGGAGTTTCCTTCAAAGGCGGTTCTTTTTTAAGATGTGGTGTCTTGTTCTTTTTATAGGTGTCATTGTAGATGTAAAGTCTCCTTTAGTTGGATTGAGTGGCTTAAAAACCCTAATCTTGTAAACTTTGTAATTTTCTAGCTCCTTTGCTAGTTGTTTTAATAATATCCACCGTTTAAAAAAAAATGCATAATAGGCTAAGCCCGTAAATAATGCTAATCGACTAATAATGATGTAGCTAATACCCTTGGCCCCAACAAACATAATGAGCTTTGCATTACTATATAAAGCTTCATTATTTCCTCTTCTGTCCAAAATTTATAGATTTAAGTATTAAATAAGATTTCAACAATTATATATATCTAACATTTGTTGGTGTAATACCTGAAATTCAGATAACCCGTAAAATGACCAAATTACCCCTGATAACATAAAACCTAATTAAATAACTTATAAATTCTGAAACAATTCCAACACTTCTGAAAACGAGCTATATCTGAAACGAACTAATTTCTGGGACAACGTTACATCATTTCAAATGTCCAAAAATTATCATACACATATACATTATTTATAAAAATCCGAAATATGTATATTAAAGTAAATATAATTAGTAAATCTTTTATATTAAGTATTATGTAAAAGTAAATTAAGAAAATGTCAAATAAAATCAAATCCGATTATTGTGGGATTCTAATACCGAAATTCTGATCTCATTGCCTCCCCTAGGTCGGTTGTCAAATATATAAACAAATCTTTTTATTTTTCTAAAAACCCTAATCGCAAAACCTAACCATACGCACAAAGAAAATCGACCAAAACTCACACACAACTTCTGGACGGGAACAAGCATTTTTCTGGAGTTCTTGGAGGTGTAAGGGAGCTAAGAAAAATAAGGGTTTGCTCGTGAATTCGCTGGTTCGTTCTTGGTCTAATTTTCTTGTCGATTTTGCCCATACGCAAGGTATAAAATTCGTGCGCCTTGATTACACGTTCTAAATATGATATAGCAATTTTCCTGTGATCTTTACATCCTATATAACTCATATAAATTGTGTTAATCGAATCATGCAAGCTAATCTATGCGTACGAAATTATTATGAACATAGAACACGTAAATCACAAATATATGTAATCCAAATTTCTGGGCATGATAAGTATTTTATTTAGACCTCATATGAAGTAATAGACCTGGGAAAAGTATTAGAATGAATTATGGAAGCCTAGATCATGTCGTGGTAATTTTGATGTCAAAAACATACGTAAAAATCTAATATATGCTAAACGATTTTTCTGGGCATGTTATTTATTTTTCATGGGTTCTTTATATGTCATATGATCTGGGAAAAATATGAGTTTGATTTTTGGAAGCTTAGATGAAGCGTGGCTAATTTTTATTCAAACCGGATTTTGGAAAAATAAAGAAAACAAACAAAACCAAATCGAGGTTATTAGGGTTAGGGTTTGTTGGTACAAGATCTGGTAATTAAAGGTGTTTTAAGGATAAATTAATGATGGTGCAATGATTGGTTAATAGTAGGGTTTGTAATTGTTTTTAAAAATGTAATCCGATATGTATTTAAAAGTATAAGGACCTGTTTTGTCAACTTTGAAACTTCTGGAGTATTTTTGTAAGGTCATATACATCTGTAAGAATGTGGGAAAAATATAACTTTGGGGTCCTAAGTGTAAATATTTCAATATAATGAATTAAATGGTAATTAAAGGGTACGAATTGAAATTAAATAAAAGAGAGGGACTAAAAGTGTAAATCTGAAATCTCGAGGTTATTTTGAGTTAATACTGGTATAAAAAGGGTAATGTGTAATTTGGAGGATTTATGGGCTAAATATGTAATTGTTATGAATTATGATTTTAATTTATATGTTTTGTAAACTTAAAGGACTAAATATGTAAATTCTGAATTCTGAGGGGTCTAATCTGTAATGTACTAAATTCTGATGATACATTCTGTAATTATGAAATATAATATGCTTGGTTGGTAAATATGGATATCGTAGGGTTTAATTTGTAAAATATGTAAATAAAAGGGTTTGTTTTGTAAATTTTGTAACTGGAGGGGTACAATCTGTAAATTGTGAAACTTAAGAGAATAAAATGTAATTCTGAATAAAATGAGTATATAATTCTGTAACTTAAAGTATTTTCATTAATGACCTTGGGAATTGATGAATTTACACTTAAAACCCTGAACTTTGTGAACTTGTCATAATTAACCTTAGACTTCTGTAACTTGTTAAAATATACCTTGATTCCATTATAATCTCTGAGTAAGGACTTAATCTAATCTGAAATGATAATATCTGTTAATTCTGGAAACCTGCTAATTATGGGAAATTACTAAATCTGGAAAGTTACTAAAATTAGAAAGTTACTTAAAATGGAAAGGTAAACTAAAGTAATATTCTGAATTAGAGTCTGTAGTAATTCTGTCTTCTTCTTCCTTAGGTGTGAAGAAGGAGAAGTCCTGATTTCTGTTCTGTGTCTGTTAATAAGGTACAGATATTCTGCCCTTTTTCAGTAAGGGTTTTTCATCCCCTTTTCTTTCAGTTTTTCATTTTCTTTATTAGGATCCCCTATACCATTGCTATGTTCCCTTCTGTTTGTGAATCTTTGTTGTAATCTGTTTGTCTTGAACCTTTTGTTTGAACCTCTGCTATGATTCTTTTATTCTGAACCTTTTTCCTGAACTCTGATTGTAAACTGGTTTGTGAACCTTTGATGTGTTTCTTCTGTTCTGAACCTTTCTTGAACCTTTGTGTTTTGATCTCTTGTTCTGAACCCTGAATTAGTGAGTCTTGATTGAATCTGATCTGTGAACCTTGTTCTGAACCTTAACCTGATATATCTGTTGTAAACTTTGATTTGATTTTTGGTATAAACCTTAACCTGTTAAATCCTTATCTGAACCTAATTGATTTTGAACCTAAAGAGAAGCGATACCACTTGAAATGGAAGTTACTAAAAGTTTTGGAAGACCATTTTTATGAAAACTATTTTGTAAGATCATTTCAATGAAAACCATTATTAAAGGATTGATTTAAATGAACTTTTGACAGGAACTTCTGAAATGGATTATTGCTATAACTTGTAATTCTTAACCTTTGATATACTCTTTTGGACTATTGGAAATAAACCTTTTAATCTGAACTTACGTTTTGATATTAAACTTAATCTGATAAACTTTGATTTAAACCTTATTATCTTATTCTGAATTGTTGACATGACCCTTCTGCTATGAACCCTTAGATATGACTCTGTTTATTATATGACATCTGACCTTGACCACAGTCTGATATCCGAGCCAATCACTAGGCATGAGGGTTTCATGTCCGTGTCATTGATGCACCGATGGCATGACTCTAGGGCAGGAGAGTGATGACCTGTCCCGTCCCTGATTTTATCTGTTATGTAGGAGAAGATTCTGGCCTACTGGGGCGTATGGATGCATCCTAGATCTGATCTGATTTCTGTTATCTGTTACTGTTTACTGTTATATATATATATATCTGGTGACTGATGGTGTGTGCGATACACGTCTTTCACATTATCTGGGAGCTGATCACTCCAATTGATACATGAGGTCACCCCTCATATTATCTGTTACTTGAGAGGCATCCCCTCTGGATTATTATATGATTACTCTGTTATGATATTATCTGTTATCTCTGGGCTCGTGATGGATTTCTGTATTTCCCTAAACCTGGTTTGTACATTATCCCTTTCTCATTTCTTTTCTTTCACCCTTATTCCTTTCCTATTCTTTCACTTTAATTCTGTATCTGTATAATCTGTATTTCTGATTTGTTTCTGTATTGTTATCTGTTATTGTATCTGTCATCTATATATCTGTTCACTGAGCTTTTGAAGCTCAGCCGCATTTCTTTTCCTGCGGCAGGTTTTAGTAGGAAGCTGGGAATGAGTGAGAGTGTACCTCTGGACTTAGAAGGCTTGGTAGCTATTCTGGATTAGAATTGGATAGAAGATATTATGTTTAGAATTAGTTTTGAAAGTTTCATTGTAACCTTGTAGATTCAGTATTTCGTTTGTAAACCTTTGAGATTTTTGTATTACTATAGATGTATGCTCTGTTTTGATCTGATATGAATCCATTATTGTGATATCTTTACCCTTGTCGGGTTGGGGTGTTACAGTTGGGCTATTCAGCCCGTTTCTTTATCCCACCCGGTCCGAGGAGAGTCCGAATAATAAATTGGTGTTATATTCGCTGACCCAAACTGTATAACTACGACACCTAAACCCGATGGCAATTCAAGTTTGTCCGATCCGAACATATGGGTTTTGTGGCAGCTACAGTTGCCTGTGAGGGGGTATACAGTGCTATGAATAGTGTAAATATTTTTTTAATGCTTTTGTAGTTGTTCTTATGCCAGATTAGGGCTACAGTATGTTCATTAGTTATATCCACAACTTTTGATGTAAATTAGGTCTGTAACTCATTTTTCGATAAAAAAAACTTGGTACCCTTATTGTGTGAAGAAACAGCCTGAAATAATATGTTGTAGGTTCCGATTTGTTATTAGGTTTTTGTCTGTTTTGTTGTTTTTATTCATAATTTCCTGATCTCAAATTTAGTGGTTCGTTTGATTTAGTTGTAGATTTAGCCTTTTGTTGTTGTTATTGATTGATTTACGGTTTGGCTTTATTTAATTGTGGTTGTTCGTAAGTTTCTTATCTCATATTTAGGGTTTTATTGTTGTTATTGCTTGATTTAGGGTTCAATTGGATTACTTTATTACTTATGTTTGGGTAACCTTATTTTAAGCGGTTAATAGGTTATTTTAGTTTCGTAAACAAATTAAGCACTTTCAACGTGTTTGGTAAATTTTATGTGCAAAGTATTATCATTTTTGTCAACCCGATACGATAACCATTGTTTTTTTGCTCATTTGGTTAAGAGATCGTTGGATTAGCTTATAATGCTGGCCTTTGCATTTTTTTTGGTTTGTAAAAGTTTGTAACTTTCTACCATGTTTGGTTTGCAGGTTAATGTTATGTTATTGGAACAAGAGCTTCTCACAAAGATTTGTGGAATTTTTTCATTTTCGGTTCGCAATCTGCTTATTGCGTTCTCAATTGGTTTAAAGACATAAGAATGATGGTGATATTCATTACAAAAGCGTATGATGAGTCTACGGGGTACGGGGATTAAAGTTGAGAGGGTCCACATCTTGGCAGGGAGGGTTACTACACTTGCAGCCATGGTGGCCATATCCTTTTTTACCGATCCTTACCACACTTCTTTTTTGTAGGTGGTTAACAGTTTTTTTTCACATTTATTTTTCTTCAAAACGCCTTTGGTTGCTTCATGTAGAGTAGGGCTATGATGATTAACACCGATTTTCTGAGACAAACGAAGTGGGCCGCCAAAGATTAGATTCGTAACTTGGCGGGGCAGGGACCGGATGGCATGATTATGCAACTGTATTTCTTTGCAGCCATGTCCGGGTCTAGATCTTTGTTACCCTATTTGTTTGGTTTAAAAATATGAGCCTAATAACTGTTGCCATATCTCGACCTGCCGCAAGGCATGGGTTTCTGAGTGCTTCTGTATTGGGTCCTTACGAATCAGAACTTTTTGCCTCTTAGAGATTGAGAGTGTTTGGATTTGGTTAATTCTTGGTCTTCGATTTATTTATGCATCTTGCTTCTGCTGTTGTTCTGACCAAAACAATCCTTTATTTCACCGGGTATCTATGTAATGCATGATGAATATCACAGGCAATGATGACCCCTGTTACTATTTCCTAATTTGGTCAGTGTAGGTTGCCATAGCCCATATGTTGGCATATCGGTCACATGGTTGTAGGCAACGCTGGCTTTGGGTTCCACTTCCATAATCGCTGACCTGAGGCTTATTATGTAAATTATGATCATGCATTATGGATACTCGCGTTTTGCGACATAATATATAACTTGCATTCATTGGGCTATTTAGCCCATTTTTTTTTTACACCAAGTCCATCGACACCCCGGGTAATAATTTGCCTTCGATGGTCATATTCATTACAAGAGCCTATGATCAGTGTACAGGGTAAGGGGATTAAAGTTGAGGTGGTCCACATCTTGGCGGCCCTGCTGACTAGAGTTGTAGCCATGGTGGGCATATCGTCTTTTTTCGATCCTTACCAGACTTATCTGTTGTAGGTGGTTAACGCCTTTCCTTGCTTCACGTACACTAGGGCTATGATGATTAACACCTATTTTCTGAGACAAATAAAGTGGGTCGGCAAACATTGGATCCGTAACTTGGCGGGGCAAGCATCGGATGGCATGATTATGCAACCATGTTTCTTTGCGGCCATGGTGGGGTCTAGAACTTTTGCACCCTATTGGGTTTAAAAATATGAGCCTAATAAATGCTACCTTATCTCGACTTGCCACAGGCCATGTGTTTCTGAGTGCTTCTGTATTTGGTGCTTATGAATCCGACCTTTTAACCTCCTAGAGATGACAGTGTTTGGATTTGGTTAACGGTTGTTATTCGGTTTACTTATGACTGTTGCTTCTGCTGTTGTTTTGAACAAAAGAATCCTTTCTTTCGGCGGGTATCTATGTGATGCATGATGAATATCACAGGCAATGATGAGAGTTGTTACTATTTCCTATTTTGGTAAGTGTAGTTTACCATACCCCGTATCTTGGCATACCGATTACATGGTTGTAGCCAACGGTGGTTTTGGGTACCACTTCCTTAATTGCTGATCTGAGCCTTATTATGTATATTATCATCATGCATTAGGGATACTCGCCTTTTGAGACATAATATATAACTTACATTCATTGGCCTATTTAGGCCGTTTTTTTTGCACCAGGTCCATCAACACCCCGGATAATAATTTCGTTTTGATTGTGATATTCATTACAAGAACCTACGATGAGTCTACAAGGCAAGGGCATTAAAGTTGAGATGCTCCACATGTTGGCGGGCCAGGCTAGTAGACTTGCAGCCATAGTGGCCATACCCTCTTTTTTCGATCCTTACCAGACTTATCTGTTGTAATACCTTGTAATTTCCCTTGTCAATTATTAATGCTAATCACCGAGTAATTCTAATCTAAAGTCAATTCACCATTTTTACAAGCCAATTTTTTTTAAAACGTATATCACCCGGCTCAATCACTAGTCACACTTTGATCGAATAAGAGACTTGACTCGAATAGCTCTCACTTGCGTATCTACACCTAAATATGAAACCCGAGATATATCAAATCTAACCATACTAATCTATTGGGACTATTGGGCTGAAAATCCTAAATAACTAATCGGGCCTATATTTCTTTTCTTTCTTTCCTTTTTCTTTGGGCCGAACACACCACACAAGCCCATTTCATATTTCTTTTCTTTTTTTTCTGTTGGGCCGAGATAACCGCACAAAACCCCAAGCCCAACAAACTTACCAAATTCATTTTTCTTCTAATACAAGTTTACATATTCTTTTCTTTCTCTTTTGTTACTACTCGACACTAGCACAAAACTCGAAAACACAAATCGAAACATCAATATATTTCATTCACAAACATAAGTGTTAAGTAACTAATACATGTGTGCATAAACATTTAACCTTTGCATTTTTTTTTTCTCTTCTCTTTGTTCCCATGTAACTGGACACAAAGCCAAAACCCACACAGACAAACCACTCGACACTCACAAACTCTCTTTTTCTTTCCTTCCTTTGCGTGAAAGACCATCCAAAAACCAAGGATCAAGCCACCTTAGTGTTGCCAAAAACCTTCCCTAAGAAATAAACAATTCTAAACACCATGCTTCTCCTTTTCAAACCATGTTTACCCCATGGTTAACATGTTTCTAAATCCACCAACAATCAAACTCCTTTCTTTCTTTTCCTTATAATAATCGATTAAGTACCAAATCACATGTTGATCTTCATCCTCCTATCCCATCGTGTACCCATAAACAAATGCAACAAACTATTGTAGCCTCCACCCTAATACCTCATTCGACAAGACCAAACTATACCCCTTTGACCACTTTTCTCCCATTCGACTAGACAACATATACCATACTTTCAGTCACCTTGAAACCATGCAAGAATGATTTTATTAATCCTAACACCATGCCTAAATCGCCTATATATAACCCTTCAAAATCTCACATTTTACTCACACGCTAAAAACTCACAAACACTTAACCAAAAACACTTCAAAACTTTCTCTTTTCTTTCTTTTGTACCTCACTGTCGAGCCACAAAGGAGCAACACAAGGAGTACTTGGGTCTTTATTTTGATCAAGGGTTATTGTTCGAGAAGGGTTTCAAGGTTTTTAGCTCGTGTTCTCGTTTTTCTTTTCCTTCGTACCACCATCTCTCGTTCGACAATTCACCACCTTTTGGTATTGTAAGTATACTCGACTTTATTTCTTTCTTCATTATTTTTATGGTGTGTAGCATGCATGGAAATGTATAGATATGTTAACGTAAGAATGAACCCAAAAGCAAACACTAAAAACATAACAAACATATAAACTCATGCACACCCTTTCTGTGACGAAATGGGTGTATATAACTCGACCCATGCTAGACCCTTTTACCTCAAAATAGTTGAACATAACAACCTCAGTAGCATTGGAACATAGGAAACATGTGTTACAGTCGAAACCCAAATACATGCGTTCCATTGCATGTATTCTGTGACAAAAGGAAGTATATATAACAATCCATTTGAGACCAAAGTACTCCAAAATAGTAACATATCGACAAGCCCAGGTTCGAACCTATGGAGTTACATCTGGCTATATTTTTTTTATAGCAGCTTTGCTTTTCTTTTAAAAACCATGTGTTTCTTTTTTTTTTACTACAAAACCAAAACGCACCCTTCATGGGCCTTAGGCCCACTGATCTCTCTTATATAACTTTTCGAAATGAACAGATGTGATGAAGTAGTATAATACTTAAAACATGATTGAACACAAGGATAAAAAGAAACTTTCATTTATTTACATTGGACTAAAAATGCAAATTTTGTGAGACTAAGGGTCAAAAGTGTAAATTCTGGAAATAGGGTGTTCGAAAACTGAAAAATAGAAAATTTGAAATAAAACTAAGAACTAAAACTGTAAATAACGGAAAGTAGGGGTAAAAAGTGTAAATTTGATATTTTGGACTAAAATTGTGAATATTTTAATATTGGGTTAAAAGTGAAACTTTTATATAAGTTAAAGGTGAAAATTGTGAAATTATTATTTTGTCAAAAACTTATATTTTCAACTAGATATATTAAGTTTTCTTTTATATATAAATACAACAAAAATTGACACATAATTATATATCTATTTTTATTCCGCAACTAATAAATATAAACGAATATTCCAACGATAACAAAACCCACATATCATGAGTAACGTTTCAAAAATCATATTTTTGAACTTTAAGCATTTTATCACACGAGCATCAATAATCTAACACACATCATCATGCGCATCGAGCCTAAAACCACGAATCTAAACACTTGACATATTACTCTAGGTTGTGAGCCGGAGCCACTCATTTTCACTACTTGATTTCTATTTGTCTAGTATATCATCAAGGTGAGTTCATAGCCCCACTTTTACTCGTTTAACTATTTTATAAACTCATTGGGGGAGATACATGCTACTACTTTTTATGATCACAATTGCTTGAAAAGTATATGTTTATCTAAATGTGTTATTGCCTAAGCACAACTATTATTATATCGATTACTGTCGATACTATCAATTACTGTTGATACTATTATTATATCGCTTACTGTTGATACTATCAATTACTGTTGATACTATTATTATATCGATTACTGTCGATACTATCAATTACTGTTGATACTATTATTATATCGATTACTGTCGATACTATCAATTACTGTTGATACTATTATTATATCGATTACTGTCGATACTATCAATTACTGTTGATGCTACTATTATATCGAATTTTGTCGATACTACCAATTACTGTTGGTACTCTGTTAACTCTTTGGTTTCATGAGCTTAGTGCAATAATAACTACTTTCGATTTATGGGTGTAACAACGGAACCCACTGTTTCTTAAACTTGAAATCTTGTGATCAACTATTTTACTACTAAACCTATGAATTCACTCAACCTTTGTGTTGACTTTTTAGCATGTTTTATCTCAGGTAATTAAAGAGCATATGGCACGGAGTTGGCGTTGGGCCCCTTGATGGAGTTAAATGAAATTATTATTCTGCACAAACTTTTTCATATCTTTTGTGGAACACCAAACTATTCGAAACTATGTTTTGTACTCTGAAATATTAAATTTTTCTATGAATGATAACACCTTTCAAAACGTCTCTTTGAGTCGTTTTCTATACTTATGACTGTGATCTATGAAGTAATACCCCGTTTAGTCTTCCGCTGCTACACAAAAATTTACGGGGTGTTACAGATTGGCATCAGAGCCTAGGTTATAGAGAACCAAGTGATTTTCAAAACGCTGGACTATAACCACGATTTCTAAAAAGGACCATTTTAAACCTTACCACCTTACGCCCTCCGTGCCAACACTTTACTAACACATGCATTGAGATTTGCTTGGCAGATCATGCATTGAGATTTGCTTGGCAGATTATGCATAACGATGGATATTATCACTTATGAATGTTATAGCTATCAGACTTCATAACTAAACATTAATATTATTAAATGTTGGGTCCGTCAGTACCCAAGGATCCTGAAAATAGGATTTGAATACAAATTACGCTAAGTGTTAATCAACCGAAAACATACTTAAGTCACTGAGTGAACAGTCACTCAGTGAGTTACCTTCAAGATGCTCAGGACGAGTCTAAGAAGAAAGACTCATCACTCAGTGAGGCGGAACCCCCTGATTGTTACTTGAGACAAAGAAGAAGGTAATGGGTTCAGTGAGTGTTGGACAAGAACTCACTGAACCCCGGTCTCCTCAACAATAATAAGTGATTGAAGACTGAAGACTGAAGGTGAAGACTGAAGAACCTGAAGCCTGAAAGAAAGGCGGGATTGAGCGGGAAGAGTTTGAAGAGATAAGGAAAAGTCTTATCGAGCCAGAAACAAACCATCCCTAAAGCGGCTAAAAGTCAAGAAGTGTCAGAACTGACACTCGAAGACTTTTTGGCGCATTCCTATTGGTTCTTGGAAATGACAAATACTATTGTAGTTGTCAGACACGCCTTCTTATTCTTTATGTATTTTAATCTTCAGGACTCTTTGATGTTTGTATATAAATAGCAACAGATGGAGAAAAGGGGTTTAAGTTTTGTGCTTTAAAAGCTTAGACTTTCACAAAATCACTTTTCTCCTACAAAGAGTAACCAATCCCTGAGATAGCTCAGTGGGTCGATATTGTTACCACTTAAGCATAGCTTGAGTTTAGATAGGAGACACACCATACGTTGTCTATTCAATCCTAAGTGTTTGTTCCGCAAAACACTTGGGTAATAGATTCTTTGATTGATTTCTAATAAGAATTTAAACGTTGAAAAAATCTATTTTTATATTTGCGTTTTACTTATCAGTTGTTATTAATCAAATACATTGTATCAGTCATAAACACAATTAGATTAACTATTTAGTTATCTCTAAACGTGTCAAGGGAACAACAAGTGGTATCAGAGCCTCTTGTTTATAAAATCTTTTCAAAAAAACTAAGAGTGCTCAAGGTTTTTAAAACCAAGATCCTACTATGGCTGATATTAATGTGCCCTAGCTAGTCGATAAAAAAGGTGGAAGCTTTTCAGCTGTTGCCCCCAGACATGAAGCTGGAAAATTTAGCAAGTGGAAAAAGCGAATGCTTTGCTACTTGACTGGTATGGAACCATACTACATCACTTGTGTCAAAGAAGGTCCTTATGTCCCAAAGACTGCTAAGGGGCTAAACAAGCCTGAAGCTTAGTGGACCATTGATGAGAGAAGGGTGGTCAATCAAGACCAACGCCTGAAAATCATCATTATATCTTGTCTTCTTGACGATATAATGGAATCAGTCATTAACTGTTCAACAGCCAAGCAAACTTGGGATGACTTGATCAATAGCTTTGAAGGTCCCTCAGATACCAAGGAAAACAGGATCATGGACCTAAAACTTGAGTACAATACTTTCAGGGCAAAGGACTCTGAAACTCTCTCTCAGACATATACCAGATACAAGACCTTGATAAACGAATTATCAAATGATGGTGTAGTTTTGTCTAAGCATGAAACAAATGTTGGCTTTGTCAATAGTCTCTCTGAGAAGTGGCTAAACTTCTTACAAGGCCTCAGGAATGCTAATCACATTCAGACCCTTAAGCTCCCTGAGATCTATGGAAAGTTTATCTATGAAGACAAATTAATCTCTAGGAGATACCCAGACTCAAAAGCTCTTGAGACCAAAAAGGCCTTGACCTCCTCAGCCATATCAACTGCCTTTTATTCAAATGGTGTTGTGCAGGATTTTCAAGAGGATTCTGAAGCTGAAATTGATGAAAGAACTGGTGATGAGTACCTAAGTGAATTAAACTTGGAATTCCAAGAAAGGGCACTCCTTGCCTATTCAAAACGCTTTATCAAACGAAATCAGTCAAACTTTTCAAAAGCTAAAGCAAATGAAACCATTGAATGTTTCAAATGTGATAAAAAGGGCCACTTTGCTAGAGACTGTTATTCAAAAACCATCTCAGAACCCTCTTATAAATTTTCTAGAAATAGTTCCTTAGTAACTAGCAAGTTTCAACCTAGAATGTTTCAGTCGACCCAATATTTTCAAAACAATAATGATCAAAAGGGTCAAAAAGACTTTGAGGCTAAATATAGGAAAGCTAAGGCTAAACTTGCTCTTCTAGAAACTAATCCCTCAATGTCTCAGGTTGCTCAAACATCCAAACCTGTTCAGACAAAGAACAAGGTCCTTGTAGCAGAAGCTTATGACTGGGATGAAGAAGAGGTCTCCTCAGACAATGAGGAAATTAGAGTGAGTGCACTGATGGCACTTTCTGAAGGTGATCAGGTGGCTGTTGGAAAAAGCCATGCAAGGAATGGAGAGTGGGTGAACATAACCATGAAGAAGGTAAACACTTTACTTTCAATGGATGATAATTCTCACTGGCAGTCCTATATGAATTATATTTGTGTAGATCTTAAGTTTGTAGAAGAACAAAGGCTTAACTTGCTTTCAAAATATAACAATCTTGTGTTAGAATTGAATAAGTGTAAAGATAAATTGCTTGTACTAAAACAAGCCAAGTTAGAAAATATTACACTACAAATTCAAAACACTGAGATTTTGAAGCAAAATCAAGCTCTTCAAAATGAACTTAACAAAGAAAATGCTGTCATTGAAGGCTGTACTAAAAAGAACCCAAAGGTTTTTGATACTATAGGTTTAATTCCGAAGAAAACCATAGGAATTGACCACCTCACTGAAACCCCCAGTGAGAGTCACAGTGAAATGGCCTTTATTCCAGCTGGCATATCTTTTGAGCAAGATATGCAACCCAAGTCAAATAACTGGATTTTCAGGGACAACCCAGTCAGTAAGTTACCAAACTTTGAGACTAGAAAAATCTTGCTTCCTGAAAGTCAGGCTCTGAAAAATATGCTTGGACTCACTGACCAACCCAGTTGTACTGAGTCAGTCAATGAGTCTGAATCAGAATCATTCACACCACTCCCACCTCTGAATATCTGATGAAATCAAATAAATACATTTTATTACCATCATTTATCCTATTTATTTGACTTGTTTTATTATATTATCTGTGAGAATCGATACGTTAATGTTTACTTTTGTAATTGATGAACTCAAATAAGTACATTTTATTACTATCATTTATCCTATTAATTTGACTTGTTTTACTATATTATGTATGAGGATTGATACTTAATCGTTTACTTTTGTAATTCTCAGGTAAAAACAAGCATTTGGTGAAACTTAGCGATTTTGGACTAATAATGGAGCAAAACGTGCATAAAGTAAAGAGTCTACTGAAATGAAGAAGATCGAGACTAATCTGCTCCAGATGCGCCGCATCTCACTCATGACATGCGCCGCATCTCTATCAAGATATCACCAGATACGATCCAAGATACAAGAGGACATGCGCCGCATCTAATCATGGAGTTACGCCGCATCTTCTGGCGGTGTACGAATATTCCTGAATATTATAATCTTGGACCCCACGCGAAGTTAAGTACATGCGCCGCATCTACTTACTAGATGCGCCGCATCTTCCCTCAGACAGAAACTATAAATACCCCAAGACCAGACGAATTTCGTACGCAATATTATTATAACCTAATTCCGAACAGGAGAAACAA
Source organism: Artemisia tridentata subsp. tridentata (assembly GCA_021014915.2). NCBI lineage: Eukaryota > Viridiplantae > Streptophyta > Magnoliopsida > Asterales > Asteraceae > Artemisia > Artemisia tridentata. Next base: position 290,926,165 of record CP139506.1, read on the forward strand.
AGGACGAATTCAGTCAAGGAGGCAGCACAAGACACACCCAAATCAAAGATACAAGAGCTGTAAGAAGGTGCTGCATGTGTTTAATTCATTAAGTAGTTTTGTTTTATTGTGTTAGCAAACTTTAATTCATCAGGATTGGTGGCTTGTGTAATGTGACAACGAAAGATTGCACTCCCTTTAATACTTGCTTTCCCATCAATTAAAGTTTATATGTTGATGTCTTTGGTTACTACTTATTAGTGCATTGATAACCTCTGTGTTTATTAGTGGCTTGCGGGCATTTGACTGCGGGACATAATGTGGCTCCCACGGTTATTACTAAATTGATCACTTAGGAATAACTTTTAAACATAAGTAATCATTAAGGGTTTACTCGCCGATAAGATTAGGACCAACGAGAAAGGGTTAACTACATACACTTCATATAAAGCTATCAATAAAACAAGTGACAATCTACTTAATCATAAGGACAGCCCTCTTATTGTCTCAAGTATCTATCTGTGTACGTGTGTGCTACTTGCTGATTCGTGCTTATTGGTTTATTTTATTATTTAATTGCAAACAAATCGTGCCAGTCTCTCAGGCTGAAACCCCTTGCGTTAGGATATTAAAATACTGATTAGAATAACGAGATAATACGTTCCACTCTCAGTGATCGACACTCTACTTACCATTATCTTCATACTGACCGGGTACACTGCTCGTTAAGTGTGTGTGTTATTGATAAGTCGGCTAAATATAAATTTAAAACTTGAGTAGGCATTAAAACTGCCAAAACTTTACTCCAACGCACACGCCCATCAAGTTTTTGGCGCCGTTGCCGGGGAGTGAATTGTTATTATCTGATAATTTAATTATTATTTTAATTAGGTTTTTCTTTTATTAGATTAATTGCATCATTGTACTATTTTGCATATTTGTTGTATTGTGTGTTAATTGTTTGCTTTTATTTTTATTTTTGTGTGTTTTATTTTTTGTTTGTGTGTTTAATTTTTTGTTTTTATTTTTCGTATTTTTCTGTTCTGCTATCGTTGTACTGTGCTAAATCAAACGATACGGCGCATCTGACCTCTCAGATACGGCGTATTGCGTTTAATTTTTAAAAATACAACGCGTTTAATTAATTCGATACGACGCATCTTTTCCCCAAGATACGGCGTATCTGTTTTTAATAAGAAATTTTTCTAAGCGATAAAGTAATACGACGCATCTGCTTTTGCAGATACGGCGTATCTGTTTTTGATAAAAAAAAAATTTCTAAACGTTAACGCCATACGACGCATCTGCTTTCGTAGATACGGCGTATCTATTATTTTAATTAAAAACAGTTTGCGAATTATTAAACAGATACGACGCATCGATCTATATCGATACGGCGCATCTTTCTGAATCAAAAATCGATATTTATTTTTAAACGTAACGAAAATACGGCGCATTAACTTTCGTTAATACGACGCATTTAATTTTAATTAGATAAACTGATTTTTGATTAATTAATTCGATACGGCGCATTCTTAAATTCTAAAGCGGCGTATCTATTTTCTGAATAAAGTCTGATTAAATTTTAACGTATTAAGATACGGCGTATCCAACTCTTTGGATACGGCGCATCATCTGCAGATATCAGTAACTTTAATTTTTCGTATTCCGTTTTCGTTATTAATTATCTGATATATTACTTTCTCGGGCATACCCTACTGATATTTTTGTGTTGATTTCAGGAAGTGCATGACCAGGAGTTCTACGAAGAACTTGATTCAACCTTTCGAAGATCCTGAACGAGCCCTACATTCGCTTAAAAGGCTTTTCAACACAAGAAGCTTTGATCTTTCAAGTTCACTCGAGCTTGATTACTTTTCTGAAGAAAAAGAGGAAGTTGAAACAGAAACAATGGGCGAAAACACTACTATAGAGGAATACATGAACAGCACCCGTGCTGATTACACTTCAGGAGTTGCTAGACCAAAGTTTGATGATAAGTCAAAATTTGAGTTGAAGGGTCAGTTTCTCAAAGAACTAAGAGAGAATGCTTTCAGTGGGACGGAACATGAGGATGCTAATGAGCATGTTGAAAAGGTCCTGGAGATTAAAGATTTGTTTACTTCAGAAGGAGTCACTGACGATCAGATCATGCTAAGAATCTTTCCAATCTCGCTAAAAGGAGCTGCTAACAAGTGGCTAAGGAATGAACCTGCTAGTTCAATCACTACATGGGGAGATTTGAAGAGCAAATTCCTGAAGAGATATTGTCCACCTGCTAAGACTGCTAAAAAGATGGAGGCTATCAATAGTTTCAAGCAAGAGCCTGATGAAACCCTTTATCAAGCTTGGGAACGGTTTAAAGATTTATTGATAAAATGTCCTCAACACTATCTAACCCCTATGCAGGAGATAATATTGTTTTATCAAGGATTGGACGTGCCTACAAGACAGATTTTGGATGCTAAGGGAGCTGTACCTCAAATGAGTGCAACTAATGCTAGGAAAGCGATCCAAGAAGCTGCTGATCATTCTCAGAAATGGCACGATGGGACCTCTACTAGATCTAAGAGCAGCACTAATTTTGACGGGATCGCTGCTATTCAAGCTCAATTGGATAAAATTAGTAGAGAGATGAAGAAGCGAGATGAAAGAGCATATGCTGCCCAAGTTGGATGTGAAAAGTGTGAAGGACCTCACTACACTAAAGATTGCCCGAACAAGAATGAAAGTGAGACATTTGAAGAAGCATATTACACCCAATTTGGACAACCATTCCGACCTTCAGGAAGATTTAGGGAAGCTAGTCCGGGATTCTATCAAAAGAACAACTTCAATCCCGCTTATCAAGAGAGGAGGCAGACTTTAGACGATACTTTAAAGCAAATTATGGCCGATGCTGCTAAAAGACATGAAGAGAATACTGCTATGATCAAAGAAATCCGAGCTTCAACGGACACTACTACAAGAAATCAAGGAGCTTCGATCAAAGCATTGGAACAGCAAATTGGTCAAATGAGCAAGGTTCTTCAAGAAAGGGGATATGGAAGTTTACCGAGCTCAACTGAAACCAACCCAAAAGATCATGTCAAGGCCATAAGCACCACTGAAGAAGTCACTCCTAATATACCTAGAAGATCGATGAATGGTGATGATGGTGCAGGACCCAAATTTTTCTTTAATTCTTCAATCAGCTTAAGGAGACTACTAAAAGAAAAGACAAAGATTGAAGAGGAGATCAAGGCAACAATGAAAGAAGAGAGCTCTGCAACCGACTTAAATGCCTTGCCTCATAAAGAAAGAGACCCAGGAAGTTTTACTTTGCCTTGTTCTATTAATAATATATCTTTCAATAATGTGTTAGCTGACTTAGGAGCTAGTGTTAGTGTTATGCCTCTTAAGACATTCGCTACCCTAGGACTAGGAAAATTAGCACCAACTAAATTACTTATTGAATTGGCTGATAAAATGGTAAAACGACCTGAAGGGATTGCTAATAATGTACTAGTTAAGATTGAGCAGTTTATTTTTCCCGTAGACTTTGTTATACTAGACATGCCCGAGGATGTTAAGATTCCTTTAATCCTCGGAAGGCCTTTCTTGTCTACTGCCCATGCTAAGATTGATGTGTTTAAGAGAAAAATCTCATTAAGGGTAGGGAATAATAAACTAGTCTATAAATGTCAAGATCCTGTTAAGAGCATAATTAGAAGTGTTTATGTGCTAGGATTAAGAGAGCGTATGGACCTCGATCTTGAAGCTAGACTTATGGGAGAAACATTGATTCAAAACAACTCAACTAATCCTAATCATGAGAACTTTGAGGAATTCATTGACCTTAATGTACCTACCGAACTTAGACGCGATGTTGTTAATGATTCTGATGATGAGTGGTATGATTGTGTAGTAATTAATAAGCGTAGGAGAATAGTTGAGAAAACGAATTTGAACAATGATGTGTTTATTGAACTACCACCCCACCTTGCTTATTTATGCCTATATGATAATAAGAATTTCCCGTCTATCATTTTGTCATCTCTGCCCGAAAGGGACAGGACTTTGTTTGTACAGATATTGAAGAAGAACGGCGTGGAAATTAAGGACGAGCAAGGAGTGTTCAATATTACTGAATTGGCGATGAGGGAGCGCGATGTTTCCGACTCCTTCAATGATCGATATTAAAGAGCTGAACGTGAGTCTAACTTGAAGACTCTGGAATAAAGACAAGTGCTTACCGGGAGACAACCCGGATTTATCTTTTAATTTTCTGTTTTCTGTGTCGAGTCAGTCAGGCCCGCCGAGGATACGGCGCATCTCAATTCTGAGATGCGACGCATCTCCTGCAATGGTCATATCCTATTTTATTTTTCTGCATTTTTATTTTCGACTTTAAAACTATTTATCAGTTTATTTAAATGCGGCGCATCCCTGGTTAAGGATGCGGCGCATCTTTATTCTGATCCGTATTAATTCCAGGCTCGATACGGCGTATCTTCTTCCATAAGATGCGGCGCATCGACTGACCTGATGATTTTCAGTTTTAATTTTTAAGTTTTATTTTTCCTAACTACTAATGTATTATGCAAGTTTGAACCTTTCTTATCTTAGGTGTGTTTTAAAGCATTGGTGGTATTATAGTTTCCTGGATTTCCTGTGGATACATCAAGTATGAAGCTTTAACGTTCTCATCCACAAGAAAGATGATTTTTGCTCTTATACTAATGGAGGATCATACCGAGCAAATATCAGGGGAGTTTTCCTGTTCTAATTCTTTTATTTTCCAGTTTTTAACCTTTTATACAAACAACGAGGACGTTGTTTAACTTAAGTGGGGGGATTGGAGAATTAGAACACTTAACACTTACTTGTCCTAAACTTTTTCAAAAATTATGCTTAAAATGTGCTTAATATATCAAACTTAAATTTTTTTTTTAGCATGTTTTTGTTTAAGATCTAAGTTGCATAGCTGCACACATGACGTTATTTTCAAAAATTGTGATTTTCCAAAATTCACAAATCTATGAGTGTGCCGGTGACTTGTAAACTTTAGAACTTGGCTTGTATACTATTCGAGACCACCATAATGAGTATTATTTATATAATTGGAATGACTTGTCTAATTTGGTAAAATTCTAGGATTACACCCAAATGGCCTTTATTATGTTATGTGTTATTAAATAACTACACTGGTTAGTTAACCCCCGTATAAACCCTTTTGTTACTCTCATTTTTAGAGTAAGATACCCCTAGAAAAACACTCAGAGCCATTCCTTTCGTTTCTTACACCTATGTTTAAAATGTTTCGTTACACCCTTACACCTTAGCCTACCCTATAGATTAGAATCCGTGGTTGGTTAATTGCTATAGGCAAAGTGTGTTTCCTTACATTACCTGTGTTCGCGTGCGTAATTCATTATCTATGGTTAGGTTGGGAAATTGCACAATGCAATTGGAGTGAAAGTAAATATTGTATATCTTTGAGTTTATTTTTCGTGTGTTTACTACTTTCACTATTATCGTTATTTCTGAAGTCATGAAAAGTATGGAAAAATTATCCGGAAAGAAAGTTATAGTGATGTGGTGAAATTTTACACATCTATGTTTATGTTAGTAGTTTAAAAAAAAATAAATAAATAAAAAAAAAAAAAAAAAAAAAAAAAAAAAAAAAAAAAAATCGAAAAAAAATAAGAAAAGAAAAAGAAAGAAAGAAAAGTTGGAAGTTAGTTTTTTAACCAACTTAAGTAAAGTTATGTAAGTGGTCGATATCACCACTATTTGTTGTACTATATTTATGGATTGAATGAGAATTGGCAGTTATGGGAACGCCAATTAAGGTTTATTCTTTGATTAAGATCTTGTTGAGTATAATTCGTGTCTACCTAAAGCGTGTGTTTCAAGTGTTAAAGCGTGAGTTATTCAATGATATGAGTCTTATTCATGGGATGGTTGGGATAGTGATTAACCACACTTAGGATTTTAATTTATTTGTTTTGTTTATTTTCATTTTACACCAATTTATATCCCAAATGTTATCCATGCCCTATATTATTCTTTATCCAGCCGAACCTTTGATTTATTGAGATTAGGGATTTGAGCAATCTTAAGTATCGTAGTCGTGGATTCGGCTATGTATTTATGATTTTGTCGCCCTTTTTGATATATTATTATTGGTGAAGTTTGGACCTATCTTTAGCCTATTCAAGTTAAGGATTTGAGCAATTGCAAGTATCGTGTTCGTGGATTCGATCATGTATTTGTGATTTTGTCGCTTTTTCTGGAATTTGAAATCGATAGTGATCAAGAGAATAATTAACCCTTAAGCCTACAAACCCTTTTTACCGCTTTAGACTTGTTATTCCTTAGCTTTAGTGGTGGAGATGTGTATACTTGCCAAGCTTATGATAGAATATTCGTCACGACTGGACAGTTAAACGATTAGATTTGCTTTTATCAAATTATTTTATTATACTTCTAATTCGTTAAGTGTTTGGTTGTGTGATTATGAAATAAACGAATACATGCTTAAACATAAAAATAAATCCTAACATCTTTTAGGATACATTTTCATAAAAGAAATTCTAAGGTTTACTTGGGGACATGTAAAGTTCAAGTGGGGGGATATTTGATGAACTCAAATAAGTACATTTTATTACTATCATTTATCCTATTAATTTGACTTGTTTTACTATATTATGTATGAGGATTGATACTTAATCGTTTACTTTTGTAATTCTCAGGTAAAAACAAGCATTTGGTGAAACTTAGCGATTTTGGACTAATAATGGAGCAAAACGTGCATAAAGTAAAGAGTCTACTGAAATGAAGAAGATCGAGACTAATCTGCTCCAGATGCGCCGCATCTCACTCATGACATGCGCCGCATCTCTATCAAGATATCACCAGATACGATCCAAGATACAAGAGGACATGCGCCGCATCTAATCATGGAGTTACGCCGCATCTTCTGGCGGTGTACGAATATTCCTGAATATTATAATCTTGGACCCCACCGCGAAGTTAAGTACATGCGCCGCATCTACTTACTAGATGCGCCGCATCCTCCCTCAGACAGAAACTATAAATACCCCAAGACCAGACGAATTTCGTACGCAATATTATTATAACCTAAGTCCGAACAGGAGAAACAAAGGACGAATTCAGTCAAGGAGGCAGCACAAGACACACCCAAATCAAAGATACAAGAGCTGTAAGAAGGTGCTGCATGTGTTTAATTCATTAAGTAGTTTTGTTTTATTGTGTTAGCAAACTTTAATTCATCAGGATTGGTGGCTTGTGTAATGTGACAACGAAAGATTGCACTCCCTTTAATACTTGCTTTCCCATCAATTAAAGTTTATATGTTGATGTCTTTGGTTACTACTTATTAGTGCATTGATAACCTCTGTGTTTATTAGTGGCTTGCGGGCATTTGACTGCGGGACATAATGTGGCTCCCACGGTTTATTACTAAATTGATCACTTAGGAATAACTTTTAAACATAAGTAATCATTAAGGGTTTACTCGCCGATAAGATTAGGACCAACGAGAAAGGGTTAACTACATACACTTCATATAAAGCTATCAATAAAACAAGTGACAATCTACTTAATCATAAGGACAGCCCTCTTATTGTCTCAAGTATCTATCTGTGTACGTGTGTGCTACTTGCTGATTCGTGCCTATTGGTTTATTTTATTATTTAATTGCAAACAAATCGTGCCAGTCTCTCAGGCTGAAACCCCCTTGCGTTAGGATATTAAAATACTGATTAGAATAACGAGATAATACGTTCCACTCTCAGTGATCGACACTCTACTTACCATTATCTTCATACTGACCGGGTACACTGCTCGTTAAGTGTGTGTGTTATTGATAAGTCGGCTAAATATAAATTTAAAACTTGAGTAGGCATTAAAACTGCCAAAACTTTACTCCAACGCACACGCCCATCAGTAATTCTCAGGTAAAAACAAGTATTATGTGAAACTTGGCGATTTTGAACTAATTATGGAGCAAAACAAGCAAGAAGTTAAGAGTCTACTGAAATGTACAAGATCAAGATCATTCTGCTCCAGATACGCCGCATCCTACTTCGTACATACGGCGCATCACTATCAAGATTTCACAAGTTTTAATCCAAGACGGCAAAGGACATGCGCCGCATAGAGAAATGAAGTTACGCCGCATCTTCTGGCGGTGTATGAATATTCATGAATATATTAATCTTGGACCCCACGCGAAGTTAAGTCAATGCGCTGCATCTACTTATTCAATGCGTCGCATCTAACCCTCAGACAGAAACTATAAATACCCCAAAGTCAGACGAATTTTGAGTGCAATATACGGAGTACGAGACTTAGCAAAAGACAGAAACCCTAGGACGAAGTCAGACGTGTTAGCTGCACAAGACACACCCTAAACGAAGATACAAGAGCTGTAAGAAGGTCCTGCATGTATTCAATTCATTAAGTAGTTTTGTTTTATTGTATTAGTACGCTTTAATTCATCAGGATTGATGGGCCGATTCCATGTGACTACGGAAAACCATGGGCACCCCTTAAAATTGCTTTCCCATTAATTAAAGTTTATATGTTGATGTCTTTGGTGACTTTTATCAGTGCATTGATAACCTCTGTGTCTAGCTGAGCATTGCTTGGGTCGCCATCCCCCTTCCTCGCCTATTTAAGAGACGCTAAATAAATAGGATAGACATAAGTAATTGATGAAGCGAAAAGTGTACCGCTATTAGGGGGTCATTTACGCCCTAAATCGTATTTATTTGATCAAATATTGCCCTAAATCGTTCCTTTTGTCATTTTAGGTACTTTGGAGAAGAAATCTGGAAAAGGAAGCATTTTGGACATTTTTGGAGCATAAAAGTGAAGAAAACGACAAAGTCTCCAAAGCTGCTGGAAAAGTACACATGACGGCGTCTAGGATTGCTCCTGACGGCGTCACGGCTTGGCAAAAGAGGTGGATATGACAAATACACGTGACACGCCAGAAAGTTTTACAATTGAAAGTCTGACGGCGTCACCCTTTAAGGTGATCAAGGCCATCACGGTTTAAGCTAAAGAGAGACGGCGTCAAGCCCTATTCTGACGGCGTCAACCCTTGATAGGCCAGAGCGGATTTTGGAGGATTAAAGAGGGACGGCGTCAGGAAGACCATCCGGGAACCCTAGCAGCGGCGAGGTGACGGCGTCAAGTCCTACAATGTGACGCCGTCAGCCACTAAACTCTATATATAGTTTTGCAATTTTTATTCATTGTGTCTAACTTTGTGAGGAGAAACCCTAAGACAAATTTCTGCCATTTTTAAGGGTTTTATACCCTTGGATCTCCCATGTTTAATTGAAGATAAGTAATCATTTAATCATTCAATATGTCTATGTGTTGTTTGATTATATTTTGTTCTTGTCTTTTAATTAACATGCTAGGCTAGATTTATCTTGTGTTTGCTTAGATCTAATGAAACCTAACTATTGATTATTAGTTGTTGGTATGTTATTAATTATATTGGATGATTGTTTATCGATGTTAGGCTTAAGAAAACTAGCTAACCTCCTATACGGTAATTTGCTTGAACGTCTTAAGAAACATGAACCAATGCGTACTAGGTTTATATGGTTGTATTTAATGCATGAGCGAATTCTAGTGATCCCATGTTAGGAGCTTCTTAGCCGGCTCGACATAGGAGTGAAGTAGGAGCTTATAGAGTTGGGGAAGTATGTACGCCACCCCACGATTGGTATTAAGGAATACACCCGTCATCCACGCAATTAATACACACTAATCAACCGGTAAAAGATAGTTAGGGAGTAAGGAAATCTAAGTAAACACATTTCTCCCCATATAAGTTACACAACCTTTTCATTTTCAGTTATTTTATTTTATTTGCATTTGTAGTTATTTGGGTTAGTTGACTAGCAACTAATTCCGCCCACTCCTTCAAACCCGAGATTTTACTTGCTTTACATAAAATATAAAAATACAAAAAGAATCTTCCCTCACCCTTAGACCTATTAGAGTAGTTTTTCAATCCTAACGACACTATTCCCCTAGAGAACGATCAATCCCCCGGTACTTGCCACTTCACTATACTACATCGTTCAGGTACACTGCCTGGTGGGGATTGCAAGCCTCTTGAGATCCCTCGAGAGGTAAAACCTGTTGTAAGGTCGCAAAACCACGCATCAAGTTTTTGGCGCCTGATGCGTGGTTTTGCAACCTTACAACAGGTTTTACCTCTCGAGGGATCTCAAGAGGCTTACAACCCCACCAGGCAGTGTACCTGACCGATGTAGTATAGTGTAGTGGTAAGTACGGGGGATTGATCGTTCTCCACAGGGAATAGTGTTCGTTAGGTATGAAAGACTACTCTAATAGGTCTAAGGGTTGAGGAAGATTCTTTTTTATGTTTTTATATTTTTATGAAAGCAAGTAAAATCTCGGGTTTGAAAGAGTGGGCGGAATTAGTTGCTAGTCAACTAACCCAAATTACTACGAATGCAAATAAAATAAATAACTGAAAATAAAAAGTTGGTGAAAACTTAAGTGTAGAGAAATGTGTTTACTTAGATTTCCTTACTCCTTAACTATCTTTTACCGGTTGATTAGTGTGTATTAGTTGCGTGGATGACGGGTGTATTCCTTAATACCAATCGTGGGGTGGCGTACGTACTTCCCCAACTCTACAAGCTCCTACTTCACTCCTATGTCGAGCCGGCTAGGAAGCTCCTAACATGGGATCACTAGAATTCGCTTGTGCATTAAATACAACCATAAAACCTTTAGTACGCATTTGGTTCATGTTTCTTAAGACGTTCAAGCAAGTTACCGAATAGGAAGTTAGCCAGTTTTCTTAAGCCTAACATAGATAAACAATCATCCAATACAACTAATAACACACTAATAACCAATAATCAATAGCTAGGTTTCATTAGATCTAAGCAAACACAAGATAAATCTAGCCTAACATATTAATCAAAAGACAAGAACAAGATAGAATCAAACAACACATAGACATATTGAATGATTAATTGATAACTTATCTTCAATGTAACATGGAAGATCTCAAGGCAAAAAGCCTCTCCCCAACTCCACCATGAAAAAGCTAGCAACCCAAAACGGGATGTTGCAGTAAACATCATTAGAGTAGATGGTGTACAGGTAGAAGAGATCAGAAGCAGTGACACGGTGGTGAGAGCTGTGACGCCCTGTCAAGCTGTAGGTGAGGCATCGATGAGTCAACCGAACCCTAGGATCCCTGATTTGGGATGCCACAGTGGTCGAGGTGTACACCCCATCCCCAATAGTTTGCCAGAACATGGAACACCTAAAATCATTCTTCATCGACTCCCCACGCAGCAACCTATGCATGAACCCTGCTTGAATGGTATCATGCTGATCATACAACCCAAGTCTCCACCCAAACTCAGTAACCGAACACGTCCTTAGCTCACCCCCCAGCCTGAAATAGATCGTGGTACTGCCCACATCGGTCCTTGCCTCAGCCATGTCAAAATGAAAGGTGGCAAAGAATTCACGTACCAATTCCTCATATACCGGCTCCTGAATTTTAAACAGTCTTTCCCAATGAGGGCCGGTAAACCCATCCGTCTGAAAACTTTGGAGAAAGGTCTGCTCAAGACCTTCTCTCCTCAGAAAGCTCCAATCAACCACGGCCCCATTTTCGACCTTGTGTAGTAGCAATTGTGCGTATTTGCTTGTAGCAGCATCGTTGTCAAAGACACCCCAACTGAGGACCGTATCCCCAAAGTTCTCTTGTTGAGATCGGGAAGAACTTCCTCGGCTAGGTCTTTGACGCTTACTCATTATCTGGAACAAAGCAGGGAGGAATAAAAGTGTTAATATGTGAATTAAAGATTTGGTGGCGCATCAGACAGGTCTGACGCCGTCACCCTTTGCTAGGTGACGCCGTCAGATTCGACCAAGTTCAAATCCATAATTACGAGGGAAAAATCAATATTCAAACTTCAGGCTCAATAACCACACACCACTTTTTACAGAAAAATGGGTGATTGGATCATAGGTTATGGTTCAAATTCGTGGCCACCCGATTAGTGAATTGACCCATTTGATTGCTAACAATCACATGCTTTTAATCATTGCTAAAATAACACTAATTAAAGGACATTATGAGTTCTAAGCATGAATCAACCCTAGGGTATCATGAGTAGGGGGCTTTCGAAATTGACAAATCCTATGAGTAATTGAAACGAAAAGAATGAATAAAAATTACTTACCACGTGGAAATTGGTGACGAAAGTCGGTGAATTTGATCCTGGAAATTCGAAGGTGGGGTTGGAGTGGATATGGTTTGTGGGGTTTGTGATGAAAGTGATGGAATTAAAGTTATTAGTGCTGTGCAGACGGGGTGACGGCGTTACGTTCAAATTCTGACGCCGTCAGATTAGCGTATTTTATTACTTTGTGCCAGTTTACAAATGAGCCCCTCGTACTTTAAGAGAGCAGCTAGTCAGGGTCAATAATCCTGATAGCTAGTCTCGTTAACAAGTTCCTCCTGGGTCAAATGTTTTGTTACTGTCACGGGATGTGGTAAAATGTTGAAAAGGGCCGGTTGACGTCACATTCAGGTTCCGATCTCCGTCACGGCAGGTATTCAGGGAGTGTTAGGAGCTTTTACAGGGGGTTTTCGAAATGAGGATGTGCTTTAATTGAGTTCTTCTCACACCTGGCTTAAAGCCAAAAAATCGTTTCCTAGCCTCATGAAAGTTAGGGAGCGCGAAAACCATGCTTCCCACGAAAATGCTACGATCTTGAGAATTCTTTTTTCTCGCGAGAGGATCCAAATAGATAAGAGGGTTTTAAAAGTGAAGGCTCGGGGAGGGGGGTTTCATCATCCCATTCGTTGTATGGTTCATTAGGGACCGGGAGTTCAAAGATCTTCTCGATCTTTTTGTGTGAGGCTTCTTCCCTAATTTTCTCCTTTATTCTCACAATAAACTTTTCTGCTAGTTCCATGAACATATCTTGGGTGTTTTTCAAGTGAGTTTCTAATTCCTTGATACGTCTCTCTTGGTTGTTCACGAAAGTTAGCATTATCCCTTCATATTCATCTTGTCGTGAGAATTGATGAAACGTATGTTTACCAATTGTGTTCACGCACTCATCGGGATTTTCATCAGCCGTAGGTGTCTCAGCTTTCATTAAGCTCTCAACCTGCCTTTTTATGTTTTCGAACAGCTGTTCTTGGGTTGCACTCATGCAATTTAAAATCCCTTCTTCCGAAAACGTTGAGTCATTCCATTCTTCTTCTTCGTACTGTGCTAAGTCCTCAATGACTTCCCAGCACTTATCGACACTGAGCCTGCTCAATCTCCCATTGGCGGCGTAATCTATGGCTCTTCTAGTTTGATGATTGACACCATCATAGAAGATTTGGATTTGTAGCCAAGGATCCATGCCATGGTGAGGGACTTTTCGGAGTAAGTCCTTGAATCGAGTCCATGCCTCGTAGAGGGTTTCGCCTTGACGTTGTTGGAACATCAAGATATCATTCCTTAGCTTGGTGGTTCTTCCCGGTGGGAAAAACTGAGCAAGGAAACAAGTGGTGAGATCATCCCAAGAGGTGATGGATCCTGCGGGTTGACGTTCTAGCCACTGACTAGCTTGGTCCCGCAGAGAGAATTGGAAGAGACGCAATCGGGTCGTCTCTCGAGTGGCAACATCAAGGTCTATAGAATCAACGATTTTGAGAAAGTCCTTGAGATGTTGATTAGGATCTTCGGAACCAAGTCCATGGAATGCGCATCTGCTTTGCACCAACCGGATGGTGTCGGATCGCAAGGGTGTGACATTGGCTCCTTGAGTGAGCTCAATGTGTTTCGATAGCCATGGTGGCTAGGACGGGAGTACTCTCCTAAAGTACGGGCTCTAGGAGGTGGTGGTTGTTGTTGTGGTGGTGGGTTGTTGGGATTAAGGATATTACCATCTTCCATGATGTCGAATGGTAATGGTTACGAACAAAGAAACGAAGAAAATAGATAGACTAAAGAAAACCTAGAAAAAGAAAATAAAAATCTCACTAGAAAGGAATCTAGTGAGTAGACCTAATAGAAATAACAATTCAACCTAAAGAATAACTATTCCTCGGCAGCGGCGCCAAAAACTTGATGCGTGGTTTTGCAACCTTACAACAGGTTTTACCTCTCGAGGGATCTCAAGAGGCTTACAACCCCACCAGGCAGTGTACCTGACCGATGTAGTATAGTGTAGTGGTAAGTACGGGGGATTGATCGTTCTCCACAGGGAATAGTGTTCGTTAGGTATGAAAGACTACTCTAATAGGTCTAAGGGTTGAGGAAGATTCTTTTTTATGTTTTTATATTTTTATGAAAGCAAGTAAAATCTCGGGTTTGAAAGAGTGGGCGGAATTAGTTGCTAGTCAACTAACCCAAATTACTACGAATGCAAATAAAATAAATAACTGAAAATAAAAAGTTGGTGAAAACTTAAGTGTAGAGAAATGTGTTTACTTAGATTTCCTTACTCCCTAACTATCTTTTACCGGTTGATTAGTGTGTATTAGTTGCGTGGATGACGGGTGTATTCCTTAATACCAATCGTGGGGTGGCGTACGTACTTCCCCAACTCTACAAGCTCCTACTTCACTCCTATGTCGAGCCGGCTAGGAAGCTCCTAACATGGGATCACTAGAATTCGCTTGTGCATTAAATATAACCATAAAACCTTTAGTACGCATTTGGTTCATGTTTCTTAAGACGTTCAAGCAAGTTACCGAATAGGAAGTTAGCCAGTTTTCTTAAGCCTAACATAGATAAACAATCATCCAATACAACTAATAACACACTAATAACCAATAATCAATAGCTAGGTTTCATTAGATCTAAGCAAACACAAGATAAATCTAGCCTAACATATTAATCAAAAGACAAGAACAAGATAGAATCAAATAACACATAGACATATTGAATGATTAATTGATAACTTATCTTCAATGTAACATGGAAGATCTCAAGGCAAAAAGCCTTGAAAAAGATGCTAAAATCGCCTTAGGGTTTTCTCCCAAAAATTCCACACTAAGTTCCACACTTATGACAAAGAATTGCAAAACTATATATAGATTTTTACATCTGACGGCGTCACGTTATGGAGTGTGACGCCGTCACCTCGCCGCTTTTAGGGTTCTCGGGTGACCTTCTTGACGCCGTCCCTCTTTAGCTCTCCAAAATCCGTTCTGGCTTATCAAGGCTTGACGCCGTCTGACCTTGAACGTGACGCCGTCCCTCTTTGAATTAAGCCGTGACGCCCTTGATCAGGTTAAAGCGTGACGCCGTCAGAATTCACATGCAATTTTCACTGGCTTATCATGAGTAAATTTCACATCCACCTTTTCTTTCCAAGCCATGACGCCGTCTGGAGTAAATCCTGACGCCGTCAAAGGTAACTTTCAGCCGATTTTTGAGACTTTGCCATTTTCTTCACTTTTATGCTCCAAAAACGTCCAAAATGCCTCCTTTTCCAGATTTCTCCTCAAAAGTACCTAAAATGACAAAAGGAACGATTTAGGGCAATATTTGATCAAATAAATACGATTTAGGGCTTAAATGACCCCTTAAAAGCGGTACACTTTTCGCTTCATCAGCGCCGCTGCCGGTGAATAGTTATTGTTTAGGTTGAATTTTTATTTTATTAGGTCTACTCACTAGATTCCTTTCTAGTGAGATTTTTTTTATTTTTATTTTACTAGGTTTTCTTTAGTCTATCTTTTTTCTTCGTTTCTTTGTTCGTAACCATTACCATCCGACGTCATGGAAGGTGGTAATATCCTCGATCCCAACAACCCACCACCACAACAACACCCACCTCCTAGAGCCCGTACCTTAGGAGACTACTCTCGTCCTAGCCACCATGGCTATCGAAACACCATTGAGCTCACTCAAGGAGCCAATGTCACTCCCTTGCGATCCGACACCATCCGGTTGGTGCAAAGCGGATGCGCATTCCATGGACTTCGTTTCGAAGATCCTAATCAACATCTCAAGGACTTTCTCAAAATCGTTGATTCTATAGACCTTGATGTTGCCACTCGAGAGACGACCCGACTGCGTCTCTTTCAATTCTCTCTGCGGGACCAAGCTAGTCAATGGCTAGAGCGTCTACCCGCAAGATCCATCACCTCTTGGGATGATCTCACCACTCGTTTCCTTGCTCAGTTTTTCCCACCAGGAAAAACTACCAAGCTAAGGAATGATATCTTGATGTTCCAACAACGTCAAGGCGAAACCCTCTACGAGGCATGGACTCGATTCAAGGACTTACTCCAAAAAGTCCCTCACCATGGCAAGGATCCTTGGCTACAAATCCAACTATTTTACGATGGCATAAACCATCAAACTAGAAGAACCATAGATTACGCTGCCAATGGAAGGCTGAGCAGGCTCAGTGTCGATAAGTGCTGGGAAGTCATTGAGGACTTAGCACAGTACGAAGAAGAAGAATGGAAAGACTCAACGTTCTCGGAAGAAGGGATTTTAAATTGCATGAGTGCAACCCAAGAACAGCTGTTCGAAAACATAAAAAGGCAGGTTGAGAGATTAATGAAAGCTGAGACACCTACGGCTGATGAAAATCCCGATGAGTGTGTGAACACAATTGGTAAACATACGTTTCATCGATTCTCACGACAAGATGAATTTGAAGGGATAATGCTAACTTTCGTGAACAACCAAGAGAGACGGATCCAGAAATTAGAGACTCAATTGAAAAACACCCAAGATATGTTCATGGAACTTGCAGAAAAGTTTATCGCGAGAATAAAGGAGAAAATTAGGGAAGAAGCTTCACACAAAAAGATCGAGAAGATCTTTGAACTCCCGGTCCCTAATGAACCATACAACGAATGGGATGATGAAACCCCTCTCCCCGAGCCTTCACCTTTAAAACCCTCTTATCCATTTGGATCCCCTCGCGAGAAAAAGAATTCTCAAGATCATAGCATTTTCGTGGGAAGCATGGTTGTCACGTTCCCTAACTTTCATGAAGCTAGGAAACGATCTTTTGGCTTTAAGCCAGGTGTGAGAAGAACTCAATTAAAGCACACCCTCATTTTGAAAACCCCCTGGAAAAGTTCCCCTCACTCCCTGAATACCTGCCGTGATGGAAATTGGAACCTGAATGAGACGTCAACCGACCCTTTCCAACATTTTACTACATCCCGTGACAGTAACAAAACATTTGACCCAGGAGGAACTTGTTAACGAGACTAGCTATCAGGGTTATTGACCCTGACAAGCTGCTCACTTAAAATACAAGGGGCTCATCTGTAAACTTGCACAAAGTGGTAAATTACGCTGGTCTGACGGCGTCAGACTATGAACGTGACGCCGTCACCCTGTCTGCACAACAATAATAACTTTATTTTCATCACTTTCATCACAAACCCCACAAACCATATCCACTCCAACCCCACCTACGAATCTCCAAGGTCCAATTCACCAACTTCCGTTACCAATCTCCACGTGTTAAGTAATTTTTATTCATTCTTTTCGCTTCAATTACTCATAGGATTCTTCAATTTCGAAACCCCCCAACTCATGAAACCCTAGGATTGATTCATGCTTAGAACTCATAATGTCCTTTAATTAGTGTTATTTAGCAATAATTAAAGCATTTGATGATTGGCAATCAAATAGGTCTATTCACTAATTGGGAGGCCACGAATTTGAACCATAACCTATGATCCAATCACCCATTTTGCTGTAAAAAGGGGCGTTTGGTTTATGAACCTGAAGTTTGAATATTGATTTTTCCCTCGTAATTTTGGATTTGAATTTGGTCGAACCTGACGGCGTCACCTAGCAAAGGGTGACGGCGTCAGACTTATCTGATGCTCAACCAATTCTTTGATTCACAAATTAACCCTTTTTGTTCCTCCTTGCTTTGTTCCAGATAATGAGTAAGCGTCAACGACCTAGCAGAGGGAGTTCCTCTAGATCTCAACAAGAGAACTTTGGCGACACGGTCCTCAGTTGGGGTGTCTTCAATAACGATGCTGCCACGACTAAATACACCCAATTGCTACAACACAAAGTTGAAAATGGGGCCGTGGTAGATTGGAGCTTTTTGAGGAGGGAAGGTCTTGAGCAAACCTTTCTCCAAAGCTTTCAAACTGATGAATTCACTGGCCCTCAGTGGGAAAACCTGTTTAGAATTCAAGAGCCGGTCTATGACGAATTGGTACGTGAATTCTTTGCCACTTTTCACTTTGACATAGCCGAGGCAAGGACCGATGTGGCCAGAACCACAATCTATTTTAGGCTGGGGGTGAGCTTAGGACATGCTCGGTTACAGAGTTTGGATGGAGACTAGGGTTGTACAGTCAGCATGAGACTACTCAAGCAGGGTTCATGACTAGGTTGTTGCATGGAGAGACAATGAGGAATGATTTTAGATGTTCCATGTTCTGGCCGACTATTGGAAATGGTGTGTACACCTCGACTACTGTGGCATCTCAAATCAGGGAACCTAGGGTTAGGTTGACCCATATGTGTCTCACCTACAGCTTGACAGGGCGCCACAGCTCTCACCACCGCGTCACTGCTTCAGATCTCTTCTATTTGTACACCATTTACTCAAATGAGGTTTACTGCAACATCCCATTTTGGGTAGCTAGCTTTCTGAACGGTGGAGTTGGGGAAAAGGAAGGAGACAGGATTTATGGTAGGATGTTTGTCACCCGGCTGGCCCGATCCTATGGAGTCCTTAGGCCCGAGATCATGAGGTATTTGAGCGGTGGTGATGCATGCAGGACAGTGAAGGTTAGGTCCCTGAAGCAGATGGAGGTTGTTATGGAGATGGATGATGGGACCTTTATGTGGTATAATCCAGACGGAGCTGAGAATGATGGTGGTGGGGATGATGAGGAGGAGGAGCATCAGCAGCAGCAACATGGGGGTTATGAGGCTGGTACGGCAGATTACTACCGGCACATGAGCAGAGGGGATTGGCAGGCTCACCAGGGGGCCTGGATGGGCCAGGTTGATACTTGGAGAACCCGGGTTGACGAGAGGTTCGACTGGATGTATGATCACACTATTCGACAGATGTAGCATTTATCTACGCGTGATCAGTTGGACCCACACCTGCAGATTGACCCTTTTCCCTGGACGTGAGCAGGACTACCCACCATATGGGTACTACGGGCACCTCCCTCCAAACTACGACTATCGCCACGGTCCCCCACCCCAGTGATCATTTGATTTGATGTTATGATGTTTAAACAATTTAATCTATGGTTGTATATTTCGGAATAATTTGGTCTGTAATAGTTTAGGATTAGGCATCTTTTGGCCTTTAAACACTTGTGACACTTGGTTTTCTTTATTGCATGTAGGCTTGAATTGCTTTGTGTGTTTATTTGTTTGGTTGTTTGATTTTATTTGCTTCCGTATGCATGTTTAATTTTTATTTTTATTGATTCATGTTCAAAACTAAATTGTGAAAATGCTTTATTTTGTTTTTAACTTCGTCTTAACTACATATAAAGGTATTTTGCAAAAGTTAAGTGTAAGGGAAATCCAAATCGGTTTATTAGAACAAATGAACATGAATCATAACAATATTAAATTAACATACATATTAGTATTTGTTTGAGTCAAATGCTTGTATCGAGTCATAATGATATTTTGCAGGAATTCCAGGAAGTAAGGTATAGGTTTTTCAAAAAAAATTTCCGGAAACTTAACATGAGAATTCTGTCAGATCATTTCTGACGGCGTCAGGCATTACAACCTGACGGCTTCAGGTTTTAATTTTCTAAAATTTTTGAAAGTTTTGTTTTTCTACCGGAATCATAAAAAGTTTTTATTAAATCTCTAACTTATAAACTCCAGGAATCTGCAAAATTATCATTCCACAAGCATTATATCCTTATATAGATTTATCCCGCCGATGTTATGTAGGTTTTCGTGTTTGTTTTCTCAGGTTTAACAGGTTATTTTGGACAAGGAGATATATGTGGAATCAAGCTTTTGGCGATGCTTTAGTCTTGGAGCTTCTACATTCTATTGGAAGAAGATCTAACCATGTTACCTCTTTATCCACCGAGCGAATCAGGGGAGTATTTGATTTCATTCTTTTACCTTATTTACTTTTACATCTTGTTATTTGAACATTGGGGACAATGTTCATCTTAAGTGTAAGGGGGGGGGGGGTAAAGTACGATACTTTAGAGAATACAATTACGCTTGATTTTTGTTTGTTTGATGGTAGATGTGTAATAAAACTAAGAGAAATACCTGTTAGGGCAATTTTAGTGCCAAATTTAAAATTTTTTACAAAATATAGGAGTGAAACTTTGATCTTAATGAGCGTCTCATGGATAGGAGTTATATGACTAGCACAAAAACCGTACCACTAAAAAATTTTCCACCCCCAAATATGTGAGGTTCGCCCCTAGAATTGGTAGGAAAAACATTTATGCTATGATGTGTGTACCGGTAGCACTTAGATTCTAGAACTTGCGTTAGGACCATTCCGAGGCCACAAGTGAGACTACATTCGTGTAGTTAGATTTACTACATGATAAGAGGCATTAGGATTAACCCATTGTTTTACACCTGTATTTTTGTTATAATTACATTGGCTACATTGGTCAAGTAATTCTCCCACACCCTTTGCGTTGTACTCATTTTTAGTACACGATACCCCTAGTACACCCCTCAGAGCCTATCTTTTCGTTTCTAACTTTAAGCATTTTACTTAAAGTAAGAATTTGTTTACACCCCACTTAAATGTACACCCAAATCGCCTTAGCCTACCTTGTATGCACTCATTTTTAGTGCATTATTGTGACAACATTTGTTTAAACCCTTAGTTAATTATCTAATTGATTACATGGTTGCTAAGTCGAGTCATATCCTTGTACATATTGTTTTGGGACGATTGGGACTCATGGGTAAAGTACTAGTGTAATGGAGTAATGGGGAAGAACAACATTATTACCCCATATGTGCTAAATATTTTAAAAGTACTCCAAGTGTTTCGATTATCTTGATTCGAGTCATTAGAATAGTTAATTGTAAAGTTATGTAAAAGTTCAAGTGTAAGAGGAATGCAATGCCCCTACGATGTATTATTTTGGATGGTAGGGCAAGAGTGTATGCACACACAAAAAAAAAAAAAAAAAAAAAAAAAAAAAAAAAAAAAAAAAAAAAAAAAGTTGAAAAAACATACGGACTACCATCCCGTTTCATTTTATGTTTATTTTATGTTTTAGTTATTTTGTTTTTAGCTTAAGTCGAGTCTAGTCTTGGCTTAGCAACGCCATATTGTACATGTAATTAATCAAGATCTTTAACTCGCCACCAGTAAAATATCCCTTATCCAACAAATCCGTGTTTATCATATCCCTACACCTCACGTTATAACCCATGTAAAAGCCCTCTTTGATAGTTTATCTTACGTGCTTACACCTAGTGGAGGAGGTTTTTGATCCTTTTCCAAGCCTATAGTAATCTATTTGCTATGACAGGTAGTGAGAGATATTATTCATTTTCATTTATGAGATATACTTTTATGACACCTGAGAGATGTGAGTATCTAAACACTACTTGTGAGGTGCTAGTCTGTAATCTCCGTGCTTATTATGATTAAAATGGAACGACTATTTTTTGTAATTACTTTTATATTAGCGTTAAATGACCCCTAACTTGTATTTTGATTAGAATAAAAGCGCATTTGCTTAAGGACAAGCAAATCTCAAGTGTAAGGGTATTTGATGAAGCGAAAAGTGTACCGCTTTTAGGGGGTCATTTAAGCCCTAAATCGTATTTATTTGATCAAATATTGCCCTAAATCGTTCCTTTTGTCATTTTAGGTACTTTGGAGAAGAAATCTGGAAAAGGGAGCATTTTGGACGTTTTTGGAGCATAAAAGTGAAGAAAACGACAAAGTCTCCAAAGCTGCTGGAAAAGTACACATGACGGCGTCAAGGATTGCTCCTGACGGCGTCACGGCTTGGCAAAAGAGGTGGATATGACAAATACACGTGACGCGCCAGAAAGTATTACAATGGAAAGTCTGACGGCGTCACCCTTTAAGGTGATCAAGGCCATCACGGTTTAAGCTAAAGAGAGACGGCGTCAAGCCCTATTCTGACGGCGTCAACCCTTGATAGGCCAGAGCGAATTTTGGAGGATTAAAGAGGGACGGCGTCAGGAAGACCATCCGGGAACCCTAGCCGCGGCGAGGTGACGGCGTCAAGTCCTACAACGTGACGCCGTCAGCCACTAAACTCTATATATAGTTTTGCAATTTTTATTCATTGTGTGCAACTTTGTGAGGAGAAACCCTAAGACGAATTTCTGCCATTTTTAAGGGTTTTATACCCTTGGATCTCCCATGTTTAATTGAAGATAAGTAATCATTTAATCATTCAATATGTCTATGTGTTGTTTGATTATATTTTGTTCTTGTCTTTTAATTAACATGCTAGGCTAGATTTATCTTGTGTTTGCTTAGATCTAATGAAACCTAACTATTAATTATTAGTTGTTGGTATGTTATTAATTATATTGGATGATTGTTTATCGATGTTAGGCTTAAGAAAACTGGCTAACCTCCTATACGGTAATTTGCTTGAACGTCTTAAGAAACATGAACCAATGCGTACTAGGTTTATATGGTTGTATTTAATGCATGAGCGAATTCTAGTGATCCCATGTTAGGAGCTTCTTAGCCGGCTCGACATAGGAGTGAAGTAGGAGCTTATAGAGTTGGGGAAGTATGTACGCCACCCCACGATTGGTATTAAGGAATACACCTGTCATCCACGCAATTAATACACACTAATCAACCGGTAAAAGATAGTTGGGGAGTAAGGAAATCTAAGTAAACACATTTCTCCCCATATAAGTTACACAACCTTTTCATTTTCAGTTATTTTATTTTATTTGCATTTGTAGTTATTTGGGTTAGTTGACTAGCAACTAATTCCGCCCACTCCTTCAAACCCGAGATTTTACTTGCTTTACATAAAATATAAAAATACAAAAAGAATCTTCCCTCACCCTTAGACCTATTAGAGTAGTTTTTCAATCCTAACGACACTATTTCCCTATAGAACGATCAATCCCCCGGTACTTGCCACTTCACTATACTACATCGGTCAGGTACACTGCCTGGTGGGGATTGCAAGCCTCTTGAGATCCCTCGAGAGGTAAAACCTGTTGTAAGGTCGCAAAACCACGCATCAGTAATCATTAAGGGTTTACTCGCCGATAAGATTAGAGCCAACGAGAAAGGGTTAATTACATATACTTCATATAAAACTAGCAATAAAACAAGTGACAAGCTACTTAATTATCAGGACAGGTCTTCTTATTTGTCTCAAGTATCTATCTGTGTACGTGTGTGCTAATCGCTGATTCGTGCCTATTAGTTTAGTTTATATTTAATCATAACCAAACCGTGCCAGTCTCTCAGGCTGAACCCCCTTTGTGTTAGATTAGGTTGTATAGCTAACTTAAGATATTAAAATACTGATTAGAATAACTAGATAATACGTTCCACTCTTAGTGATCGACACTCTACTTACCATTATATTCATACTGACCGGGTACACTGCTCGTTAAAGTGTGTGTTATATTGACAAGTCGGCTAAATATAAATTTAAAACTTGAATACTGCTAAAACCACAACGACACACCGTGGATATAAAAATTAGAGCAATACACACGCACACATCAATATCCTTCAGGCTGCTGCACCAAGCTCAGACATCCCACCATTGGTCTACTCTCTGTATTCTACAAAGGAGAATCCAGGAATGGGAAAAACCATCCTGAAAAGGCAAACCCCTGAAGTCTCAGTTCATTCTGATGACTCATCAACTTCAGTCCCTTCTGAAGTAAAAATAGAAAGCCCTGATTCAAAATTGATCAGTTGGCTGAACTTGTCAGGAAGCTGAGTGAGAAGATTGAATCTTCTGAGAAACCTTCTAAATCCAAGATGAAGGAACCCAAATCAGCTTCCTCAAGCACCAAACCAAAACCCTCCAAACCCCTTAAAAATCCACTGATGATTGCTATAGAATCCTTTACTGCATGATATGCAAAAAGGAAGATCACTGAACCTCAGATCACCAATCATACACAGCCACATTAAAAATGGCAAACTTTAAAGCACAGGCTTTAAAATAACCTTCTGATTCTAAACAGAAACAGAAACAAAAGGCCAAGCCTTTTGCACCTTGCCCTCACTGTGGCTTCAATGACCACCATCCTAAGGATTGTCTAATGGGCAACTGTTGTGAAATTTGTGGAGATTCCACTCACAACATCTCAGGACATGAAAAGGTCATTCAGACCAGAAGAGGTATAACCAAATCATCCTCACAGTCTACTGAGTCTACCTCTGCAATCAAATGCAAAACTTGTGGTAGCTCAGTCCACTCAACCACTGACCATGAATCAATTGATACTTTTAGGACTACAAAAGTTAAGCCCTCTAAGATGAGGGGTCCTAGAAAGAACTAACTCAGTTTACCATTTGTGCAGAGACATGCCAGGGAGCCTGTTTGGCATCTAGATAGTGGATGTTCAAGGAGCATGACTGGTGTGAAGGATTATCTACACAAATATGTAAAAGAACCAGGACCCAAGCTGATATTTGTTGATAACTCATCATGTCTCACTGAAGGTTATGGTTCAGTAAACAGTAGTGGTATAGTCTTTACTAGGATAGCTTATGTAAATGGTCTTAAGTACAATTTGATCAGTGTCAGTCAACTATGTGATGCAAAGTACATAGTTCAGTTTGATGATAAGCAAGGGACCATCTTCAATGCAAATAAGAAAGTTGTCCTTATTGCACCAAGAAGGCAAGATGTTTATGTGTTAGACATGACCAGTCTAACTCAGAATGGAACTTATCTCTTTGCTAAGGCCACTGAAACTCTCAACTGGCTTTGGCATAAGAGACTCTCCCACCTGAACTTCAAAAACATAAACAATCTTGTAAAACAAAACAAGGTCCTTGGCTTACCATCACTTGTGTTTTCAAAGGATAAACCATGCTCTGCCTGTGAAAAAGGTAAACATCATAGAGCATCCTTTAAAGCCAAAACAAACTTTTCCATCAGGAACTGCCTTCATCTTCTCCATATGGATCTCTTTGGGCCCATCAGTCCTAGATCCATTAACCATGAGAAGTATACTCTGGTCATTGTGGATGAGTAATCAAGATACACTTGGGTCTACTTCCTGATCAAAAAGAGTTAGGCAGCTGAAACACTCATGTCCTTTGTCAGGAACATTGAAAATCAAAATGACATTAAAGTCAAACAGATTAGGACTGACAATGGAACAAAGTTCAAAAACTATGAACTTGAATGTTTCTGTGATGAGAAAGGAATTTCCCAAAAAATTTCCTCTCCTTACACACCTGAACAAAATGGTGTTGCTGAGAGGAAGAATAGAACACTCATTGAAGCTGCCAGGACAATGCTAAATGGATCAGTCCTTTCCAAACACTTTTGGACTGAAGCAGTCAAAACTGCCTGTTATACACGAACCATATCCATCATTGTCAAGAGACATAGCAAAACCCCTTATGAGTTATTCAAGGGAAGGATCCCTGACATCAGCTACTTTCATGTCTTTGTGTGTCTTGTGTTTATTCATAATCACAAGGATCACTTAGGGAAATTTGATGCCAAAGCTGATGATGGATACTTCCTAGGATACTCACTTGTCTCAAAGGCCTTTAGGGTGTTCAACACTAAGAGACAGCATACTGAGGAAACATTCCATGTTACCTTTGATGAGAGCACTGATGCAATCAGTGTCTCTAACACCTCAGTAGAAGAGATAGGTATTGATAATTCATCAAGATACCCTCCTGATGAACATCATCCTGACAATGGTCCTTCCACTCAGTCCCAAACAAATGCTGACATCTCCTACTACATCATCCCTCATAACCTCCCTCACCCAACCATCACTAAGTTTGTTGAAGCACAAAGAAGTACTGATACAATCCATCAGTCTGAACACAGTGCTCAGGAACCAAACAATCTCAGTAATGAGTCAACCCAGTCAGACACTCATGATACTGAAAATCATCATGTGTCTGCACCAGATCCCACCGATCAGGCCTCCTCAAGTTCTAATCAGTTTCCAAGACCTCAGGAAAGTTGGACTAGGTCTCAGGATGTAGAACTTGTCAATATAATTGGAGAGCCCACTAAAGGCATGCTCACTAGAAGCATGGCTGCACAATTAAGAGCAGCCTCTACCAATGACTGCCTGTTTGTGGACTTCATCTCCACAATTGAACCCAAAAGTGTCAAAGAAGCACTTACTCATCCGAGTTGGGTTCAGGCCATGCATGATGAACTGGAACAATTTGACAGAAACAAGGTAATGACCTTGGTCAAATGTCCTGAAGATGTCTCAGTCATTGGCATGAAATGGGTATTCAAGAACAAATCTGATGAAAATGGCATAGTCATTAAAAACAAGGTCAGACTTGTAGCCAAAGGCTATAATCAACAAGAAGGCATTGACTATGAAGAAACATTTGCACCAGTGGCAAGGATGGAAGCCATCAGGATCTTCCTTGCATTTGCAACCTACATGAACTTCAAAGTGTACCAAATGGATGTTAAAAGTACATTCTTAAATGGCTCACTGAAAGAAGAAGTTTATGTTCAGCAACCTCCTAGATTTGAAAGCCATGAGTTTCCTGACTATGTCTGCAAGCTTAACAAAGCCCTTTATGGACTGAAACAAGCACCCAGGGCATGGTATGAAACTCTCTCAGCCTTCCTGATCCAAAACAAATTTGTCAGAGGCAAGATAGACAACACATTGTTTATCTACAGGACAAATAATGATGTCATACTTGTACAAGTATATGTTGATGACATTATCTTTGGCTCAACAAGTTATAAACTTTGCAAACAATTTGAAATGCAAATGGCAAAGAAATTTGAAATGAGCATGATGGGAGAACTGACTTACTTCCTTGGACTACAAATCAAGCAAACTGATAAAGGAACCTATATCATTCAAGAGAAGTATGTCAGAAGCCTACTGAAGAAGTATTCGCTCAGTGACTGTGCCTCAGTCAAAACTCCCATGATTCCTCCTAACAACCTTGGTCCTGACCTTACTGAAAAACCAGTAAATCAAACTCTTTTCAGAGGACTGATTGGGTCACTGATGTATCTACTTGCATCAAGGCCTGACATCCAATTCTCAGTCTGTTTGTGTGCCAGATAACAATCTGACCCAAGAGAATCTCATCTCACAGCTGTGAAAAGGATACTCAGGAACCTGAAAGGTACTCCAAACCTTGGATTATATTATCCAAAATGTTCAGGCTTTGATCTCAAAGGATACTCTGACTCTGACTATGCTCGATGCAACATGGACAGAAAAAGCACCTCAGGCTCCTGCCAAATCCTTGGTGGAAAAGTGGTCTGTTGGAGTGCTAAGAAGCAACAATCAGTTGCCATGTCCTCAGCTGAAGCTGAATATGTTGCAGTAGCAAGTTGTTGTGCAAATGTACTCTGGATGAAAAGTCAACTCAGTGACTATGGAATTAAGTACAAGATGGTTCCCATATTTTGTGATAACACAAGTGCAATTGCCATCTCAAACAACTCTGTTCTTCATCAGAGAACAAAACACATTAATATTAGATATCACTTCATCAGGGACCATGTCATGAATGGTGACGTTGAATTACACTTCATTCCTACTGAATATCAGCTAGCTGATATATTCACCAAACCATTGGATGAACCAACTTTCACAAGACTGAAAGCTGAATTAGGAATGTTGGATATTGAGATTCAGTCCACTGATTGAATCCATCCAACTAAGTGTAAATTTTAAAAACCCCAGGTCCCTGACTCAATGTGTTCCTCAGTGAAAAAGATCACTGAATCACCTACCCTGAACCCCTCACTGAATGAAAAGTCATTCAGGGCCCTCAGAAGATATTCAATGCTAACTTAAATGCTCTAAGTATCTAGTTAGTAAACGTCCGAGGTTGGTAACTGAATTCTTATTTAATATAAGAATATTTGTTCTTTTGCCTTTCTGGCATGCACCTCATGGGCCCCCACTTTCCCACTTGGCATTTAATGCCTCTCTAATCACATAACTGATATGTGATGACTCAACTCTGCAAATTATAATTTTTGCAGACGGCACAACTGTTCACCTCGACAGTTGCGCAAAACAGGGAAAGTGGAGTGGTTTAGCATTAAATGCGGATCTCAAACGTTTTATACAAAACGTTTTTCAAAAATCTCTTTTGAGAAATTAAAAAAACCGCTTAATGCCCAAAACACCATCCACTTCACTTCTCTATAAATAACCCCAAAACAAATAACACACACACGTTTTTTAGAAAATCTTAAGAAAATTCTTGTCCTTTTTCTTTCAAAAAAAACAATTGTGTGTGTGTTCTTAGTCTTTAGAAACCCAGACCATCTTTGTAACCCAGACTTACCAAACAAAAATGGCTACTTCTAAAGCTATCAAATACGCCCCAAATGTAGAATTCATCATCGAGGGCGTAGACATGACCAAGAACAACGTGGTAGGAAACTTTGCCTATCCCCAAAAGTTTTGGGCGTACAAGAATGTGGTTAAATACCTTCAAAACTGCTTTCTTGCTACGGCGTTCACAAAGACCCCTCAGTCATATATCATGACAACCTGAGGGAATTCTGGTGTACTACAATGGCAACAAGCCCTGAGGACACCAAGGACTCAATAATCACTTTCTCAGTGATGAATGGGAGAAGGACCCTCTCCCTTGATTACCCAACCTTCATCAAAGCCACTGGCCTTGATTTCACTGAGAAATTTGAGCCCAACCCCACTGACCAAGAAGTTAAGGCAGAATTGCTTTTTCTAGGGCCACATAACCCCAAACAACCTGATGTGGCCCCAAGTACATTATTGGCCAAGGCACCAATAATTAAGACTTGGTTTTCCCCAGTCTGGAGGATCCTGATGACTTTTTTCATTCAGGTCCTTGGAGGCAATAAATCCTCCACGGAGCAGTTAAATGCATCACAAAAATTTATGGTATTCAGTCTCCTGGAGGGTTGAAAAATAGACATCGGAGGAATAATCTTCCGTGACCTCGTGGCCAAGCTCTCAGGAAAATCTAGGCAAAGACACATGTCTTACCCTAGGTTCATTTCCTGTTTGCTTCAGGATTTACTTGGCTCTAATTATATTAGGCCTGACACTCAAGGATCTAAACCTGACGTCCTACACAAGGCCAATTATACGAGTGGCATTACTGAGGTACAAACAGTCGCCCTGACCAACTACATGTTGGTAGTCATTCAGGGTGAAAACGTTGTCTCACCCATTCCTTCTCCTACAAAGGAGAAGAAGAAAAAGAAGGCAGAGACCAAGAAGGTGGTGAGACCCACACCACTCGCCCTTGGATCTTCTGCCTTAGAGCCTAAAGAAGGGCAAACGTCCAAGACCTCAGAGACACCCATCATTGAGTCCCTCTTGACCTTAAAACAAACGCCAACGGAGGGTACTAAGAAATCATCCTCAATATCCTCTGGCAAAACCCTTTCTCATGGCTCTACTGACATACACAAGTCAGTGGGGTCAGGAACCTCCACCCAATCACATCGCGATGAAGGCATTGCTCAATCACAAGCTATGCCTAAGGGAGTACCTGGTCCTGAATCCTCGGTAGGGCAGCACTACTCTACTGAGAAGGGAACCCACACCCAATCACATCCCGTTCACAGCTCTGAGAAATCACACTCAGGGTCTTAAGGAGTCAAGGACCCTAAATCCTCAAAAGGGCAGTACAACCCTGATGGGAAGAGGGTCCACCAACAATCACAATCTGTGCCTAGTGATAGTACTGGAGAACACCCACTAGTGCTTGAAGGCGCACATGGGGACAAAGACTCAGAGGGCATGCAACACCCACTGATATGGAACCACAACCCCCTCATGGTGGATCTAGTCTCTCGGGAACTGACTCCAAAAGCCAGGCTGAGCAAACCCACTCAGTTATTATGGTGGGGTCAGGACCTGGCCATAACCAAGGCAAGTCTTCTAATGAAGAGGAGCCGGCTAACCAAGTGTTGCAGATTCGGTCTATGGCAGATTTTCAGGCTGTTCTCTTTTCTGATGATGAGCTCAGCAATGACAGTGAGGAAAAAAATTTTGTGGCAGAGGATGATCTGGACACTGGTGCTCAACCCACTGAACAATCGCATCAGTCTTCTCCACCACAGGCTGAAGAATCAGCATCTCAGGCTGATCATTCATCGGACTCTGAATCATCCTGCCCAGCCAATCTCAGGAAGTATGACAACATTCTTCCTCTCACTGAAAGACAGTTGGTCAAGTTCTTGCAGAAAGCCAACAATGCTCTCTTTAGTGGGCTCACTGAAGAACTCTTTGATCAACATTGTGAAGCTGCAGTTCATTATTTCAACCTGAAGGAATCCGTTGAATCTTATCATGATGACGTTAATGAGCATCAATCATCGATCACCTTCTCCTTGACATCTCTTGATGAAAATCTTAAAATGTTCAACGCTACTCTTTCCTACATTACGAAGAGTGTTGCAACTATTCAAGAGTCAGTAAAAGATGACCCTGAGCTCACCAAGAAGATTCTTTAGGCTTCTGAGACCTATCAGCAACAGTCAGCCCAGTTCACTGAGCTTGTCAACACGCTGACATCTTCTAACCTTCAGGGTCTCAGCTCTTCAGTGGACTCCATCAAGTCTTCCCTGGTTCTTATGGAGGCAAATTTAGCATCTTGGGCCAAGTCTTCGAATTCCTTGGCCTGGAATCTTGGGCCTCGAATGACTGCCATAGAGACTTCTCAGGCATCTCTTGATGCAAAAGTAACCACTCTTCAACAAGACACCTCAGACATCAAAACCATGATGACTGAGATCTATCAGGCTTTTAAAGGTCATGTTGCTCCCTCAAGTTCAGTGAGCACTCCAACTCTTGCTCTCACAATGGCTCAAGCAACAGTTGAGGGGGAGAAAGTCACTGAAGCATCTTCCAGCCAACAACCTCCTTCTCACACTGAGGGGGAGATTCCTGAAACAACCCCATCAACTCACCAAGATAAAGGCAAAGGCATTCTCACAACAGAGCCTGAACCTACACCAATATTGGTGCCTGCTTCCTTGGTCAGAAGGCCTGACCCTGATGAACCAGTCAAGGTCCCTTATGAAATTAATGGAGTGTTGTATCATCTCACTGAGGCTGAAATTCAGGCTCATGTAGAGAGGGAAGAGTTGTTAAAGAAAATAGCTGAAGAAGAAAGGCTGAACAAGACTACTCTTATCCAAGTGGTCAGTGAAGAGGTTGAAAAGCTTGGAATACAACCACAAGCCCTTGCTGGAAGAAAATGTGGTAAGAGCTTTATAAAAGCTCAGGATGCTGAGATGATTGCTCTCAGGCAGAAAAGGGATGAGAAAATGAAAAAGGCTGCAGAGCTAAGGAAAAAGAAAATTGAGAGGTACCAGTGGGTTATGACAAGCAGATTGCGACCAGAACCAATCACTGATGTCAAGATTCATCAAAATACCAAGCCTGCTGTCATTAGTGTCTTCAGAGGTCCAGACAAGAGACACTTTGAGGTTCATGATCCCTTTAGATTCTCTGACTTTGGGATCACTGAATTGGATGAATTGGGTCCAATCATACTGAAAAAGCAGAACGTAGTTGTCAAGGACCTGATGAAATCCCTCTCTTCTCCCTGCTCCGGCCAATCAGCCTGCTCCCTCTCAGTCCTCTAGAAGAAAGAGGAAGAAAATTGAATCTGAGCCTGAGATCAAAGTTCCTGGCCTTGAATGCAACAGAGCCCTCCCTGAAGGAGTTACATTTGTGAACAACATGGTCATTGAACAACCTGAGAGAGGTCTCTTCTTCACTGATGAGTTTGGAGACCCAGCCTTCCAAAGATGGAGCGACATTGATCAGGCTGGAATCAAAGCCATGCTTGGTTTCCTCATGATGGCCTCCCCAATACAGAGTCCTGAAAATGTGAGGTTCTGTCATGACCTGAGAACCAAGATCCAAGAACATCCTGACCAACATGAGCTGGAATCTAAGAGACCAAAGCTTGAAGCCCTTGGTTACAAATTTGACTGATGAATCTGCAACACCACCACTATCCTTGTACTATGTTAGATGATAGGACTTTGTAAATGATAAATAAAATTGATGGCCCATGTTTTTATTATTTCAGTGTCCTTAATAGTTTTCTAGTATATTCAGTATGAGTAGAAGTCATTAGCTCACTCATAACTGATCAAAACACTTAGGCATAATTTATATCCAAATAGGGGGAGATTGTTGGGTCCGTCAGTACCCAAGGATCCTGAAAACAGGATTTGAATACAAATTACGCTAAGTGTTAATCAACCGAAAACATACTTAAGTCACTAAGTGAACAGTCACTCAGTGAGTTACCTTCAAGATGCTCAGGACGAGTCTAAGAAGAAAGACTCATCACTCAGTGAGGCGGAACCCCCTGATTGTTACTTGAGACAAAGAAGAAGGTAATGGGTTCAATAAGTGTTGGACAAGAACTCACTAAACCCCAGTCTCCTCAACAACAATAAGTGATTGAAGACTAAAGACTGAAGGCGAATACTGAAGAACCTGAAGCCTGAAAGAAAGGCGGGATTGAGCGGGAAGAGTTTGAAGAGATAAGGACAAGTCTTATCGGGCCAGAAATAAACCATCCCTAAAGCGGTTGAAAGTCAAGAAGTGTCAGAACTGACACTCGAATACTTTTTGGCGCATTCCTATTGGTTCTTGGAAATGACAAATACTAGTGTAGTTGTCAGACACGCCTTCTTATTGTTTATGTATTTTAATCTTCAGGACTCTTTGATGTTTGTATATAAATAGCAACAGATGGAGAAAAGGGGTTTAAGTTTTGTGCATTAAAAGCTTAGACTTTCACAAAACCCCTTTTCTCCAACAAAGAGTAACCAATCCCTGAGATAGCTCAGTGGGTCGATATTGTTACCACTTAAGCATAGCTTGAGTTTAGATAGGAGACACACCATACCTTGTCTATTCAATCCCAAGTGTTTGTTCCACAAAACATTTGGGTAATAGATTCTTTGATTGATTTCTAATAAGAATTTAAACGTTGAAAAACTATGTTTTTATATTTGCATTTTACTTATCAGTTGTTATTAATCAAATACATTGTATCAGTCATAAACACAATTAGATTAACTATTTAGTTATCTCTAAATGTGTCAAGGGAACAACATTAAATGACTTACATTGGGATATTACAGTACCATGTCTTCCCTTTCGATTCCCGTTATCATATTGTCAGACGTTGAGGCAGATGTTACTCCACCAGCACCACCAGCTGTCCCACCGACTACTATCATCATATTGTCAGATGTTAAGAAAGATACCACCTTACCAATTGTTCATACCGTTGCCCCATCTGAAGTCATGTTTTCTTCATCTTATCCCATCATCATCACTACGAACCCCAACATCGAGGATGCCTGCTCGTCCAACAATGATCTGGCACCTCCCTCACTACACCCCGCTGTACCTACATCATCCAAACCACCTATTAAACCCGCCATACGTATCAAGCCCGGGAGGGGTGTAACACCCCAACCCGACAAGGGTAGAAGTGTCACGCAAATGGTGACATATCAAAGGCAAGCATAACATACGACTTAAATAATATAATAGAAATTCAAAGGTTACAAATGATATACTGAAGCTACAAGGTTACAAATAAGAAACAAAACTAAATACTATGTCTGTCAACGCAAATCCTTCTAAAAACTTCTACTTCCGAAAAACTATCAAAGTCTTCTAAGTCCAAAGGTCTCTTCACTCATTCCCAGCTTCCAACTAAAACCTGCCGCACACGGAAAGAAAACGTGCGGCTGAGCTTAAAAAGCCCAGTGAACAGATATATAATATAAACGGAAACCAAAATCAAATGGAAATGAACAGACATATCATAATGAATGAGATATAGGAAAAGGAAATAAAGAGTAAGGTTTAGGACAGTAATCCACCACGAGCCCAGAAACAGATCATATCATATCGTAACCATAAATCTTCATAATCATATAGAGGGGAGACCTCTCAGATAATCAGATAATATGAGGGGTGTCCTCATTCTTCAAATGGAGTAGCTAGCTCCCAGATATATGTGAAAGGCGTGTATTGCACACAGCACCAGTCACCAGACAAGTCATATCATATCAGATTAAATCCACTAAACAGATCAGATCTAGGATTGCAATCCATACGCCCCCCAGAAACATATATAATCCATAGTCAAAGTAATGCGCATATCATAATCAGAATGGGGACGGTGTGAGGAATCACTCACCCACACATGAGTCATGCCAGTGGTGCATCACAGACACGGCCAGGTTACCTTCCTGGCTAGGTAACAGAAAAGTGGCTCGGGTATCAAACTAAGAGTCAGATATCATATCATAATCAGAGTGTCATATATCAAAGGTCAAATCAGATGGTCCATAACAGATGGTTAATAACAGATATATCAGATGTAATGCCAAAGGTCCAAATCAGAATTTACCAGATCAAGGTTCATATTAAGTAATCAAGTCAAGGTTCAGATCAAAAGTTCATTTCAAAAGTTTCTATCAAAAGTCCATTTTAAACAATCCTTTATTCATGATTTTCATAAAACGATCCTTTAAAGTGGTTTTCATAAAAATAATCTTTCAAAACGGTTTTTCATAAAAATAGTCTTCCAAATATAGTATTCACAAAAGTTAGTAACATTTGATATAAAAGTGGTTCGCCTCATTGATAAACATCTCTTTAAAATGGTTTTTCTCAAAGCATTTTCAAGGCATAATTATAAAAGGTCTTGATAACATAGCTTCATATCAGAGGTCATATCAAATGGGATCAACAGAGAAGGTTCAAGCGAAAGGGAATCATAGCAATCAACACAGAAAATTAACGGATCAGAATACGAAAGAGATCATGAGAAACCTTAAAAGAAAAGGTCAGAATATCTGTACCTTAGACCGCAAGTGAAAACACAACCAGAAACGAAAAGGTCGGAAGTAAACTCCATCTTCAACGAATCTACACAAATTTTATGATCGTCTGATTAATAACTTATTTTAAATCAGATTACTTATTTTAGTAGGCTTTCCACATTTAGTAACTTTCCATACTTAGTAGCTTTCCATATTTAGCAACTTTCCCGATTTAATAACTTTCCGAATTAAGTGGGTTTACCGAATCAATTTACTCCCTTGAATTAGTAACCTAGAGTAATCCATTAATAAACCAACGTAGGGGGGTTCACATATATGATAATTAGGTAGACTTAAAGGTTTAAATGACCAATATCATAGCTGAGGGTTAATATGTTATCTTAGCAAGGTCTTGGGTTTATAGTGACAATAATCAAAGTTTAGGGTTTAATCATAAAACCACCAATGTTTTGGATCAAAGTGTAAACTTGCTTATTCTGTTAGTTTATTCGACTATATGGATTTTAATTAGAAGGCAATTTGAATATGTAGACCTGAATTTTAGTATTCGCATTATATCAGATAAGCCTGTTTGTTCTTCTTCTCCCTCGTATGAAATATAGCCAAAACCGACTCGCACTCCACACTCCTTGTTCCCAGTTTCTTTTATGATCATATAAGTTATGTTTTATGAACCATTGATAAATCGACACCAACACTCACCCACAACATGACATGATCGACACATATTAGTCCCATGTATTGCGATACACAACACCAGACCAAAACCCTTCTTGATATCACCGGTCGACACCAATGTTTAGCGAGATAATTTAAAGTGTACGCGGAGTTCAAACAAGCATCAGACAGACGCAAAACCATACCGCTCAAACAAGACCTAGCAACATGTTACGATCCAGGCTTACTACACATGTCGACACCAAAAGCTTCACTCACGACAAGGATGTAGGCGAGACACACTTAGAGCATAAACAACTTTGAGACCAAAACACACACGACATCAAAACAATATACATGATCGAGCCTTAGTCCATACATGCAATAACTACCATTCGCATAAGATGCAACCCCAAAACCCTTGTTGGTCGACACCAAATACACACCCAACGAGACAGGATGGTCCCCATGACCATGTACATAGAATCATAGACTCCGACCTTAGATTCCGATTTAACCTTGTCGACTCTCATTAAATATTTATATGCGATTATGGTTCATACGTATCACGCTCTTTCTTTTTTTTTCTTTTTTTTTTGTCAATGATTCGCATAACACTATAAGACCAGATGTTTACATACATATGTTCCATTATTTTATGCGACATAACCATTTCATTTGTGTGCTATATTTTAGTCGATTAGAGTTTAGTTTTCAGGTTACTCTTTAAGACTTTTTAGGTGAGCATGTAGAGAGATTAAAATCAAGAACAAAAGGTGCTATACCTTGGACGAACTGAAGAGGGAAAACAGGAACCAAAAGACTCCCTTGGTCGAACCCCAAACAAGCGCCCTCGAACCTCAATGATCAGATATTCACGAATCGCAACAACAAACCTTCGACCCCCCCTTTGCTCTAGAAGTAAGAAAATGGCAGGACCTTGTGTTTTCTTTTAGGTTGCATGAATGAAAAGAGGGAGGGGAGCAGGCGTATTTTAGGGTAGGAGGTGGAGCATGAATGTTTAGTTGGAAAGGAGATCGTGCAGTTAAATTATATGATACTGATTGAGTGATTTGTGGGGCTAAATTTTGAGTTGCTTAATTTATAAATATTAGATAAATCATGGGCTTCCTTGGCACAAATGGGCGTGACACATAAAAGGGCTAGGGAAAAATAAAACTTGTAATAAGTATCTTGTTATCTTACAAGACTTAGGGTTAATTATATTAATTGTATTTATACTTATCACATATAGTTTTAGGGCATTAATTAAAAGGTGTAATTTAATTACAGGGTGACGTTTTTAAATGACAAAACCGTTAAATTCCTTTACTTAGGTTAAATGAATAAAGCTCTCGCATAATTATTTGTTTGCTCTTATAAGTTTAAATTTTAGAGGGCAAAATGGGGATTTCACATGAATGGAAATTTTTGGGTTTTACAACTCTTCCCCTCTAACAGAAAAATTTCGTCCTCGAAATTTGCAAAGAATCAGAAATGAAAGGATCGAAAACAAAATAGGGACGTACCAGATCAGAATACAAAATGCGAATAACTAGCTCATATTGATTCCTCGGTTTCCCAGGTAGCCTCCCGCTCTGGGTGGTTCTTCCAAAGAATCTTTACGAACGGAAATGAAAAATCCCAACGATCGGAAATGAAACGAAACAGAAGACACAACGGACAGCGAACGGAAATGTAACAGACTTGTTTCTCATGACTCTTCGTTGTCGATCTAAGATAGTTTCGGGTATCCTCAGAAAGGCAAATCGTTCAGGATTCACATCAAAGAATATATACCAAACGTAATAGATGATAATCGCATCCCATCAGGAGAGATACCAAGAAGCTGTAGGACTGACGGATATTTCGTCTGCGGGAAAGAGATAGACAAGACAAATGAGAACGTATCGAATTATAGCAAACATGAGAACAATGTTGGTGTTCAACCCTTCAGATTCTCAAATAGTCTCGGTTTCAAAATGACCTTTCAAAGGTATCTTCATACACAAACAGATCTTGTTTTCTCAGGATCCACAATCTCATATCTTAACTCATGGCAGATCATAATGAACAGATTCATCGAATGCGAAACGTATATATAGCAGAGCGTAGGTGTATTCCTTCATAGAAACCGATCGAATCCATATAGACAGAAACAGACGGCAGAAAGCTCTATAACCGAACCTAAAATTC
The DNA here is from genome assembly GCA_021014915.2 of Artemisia tridentata subsp. tridentata. Classification (NCBI taxonomy): domain Eukaryota; kingdom Viridiplantae; phylum Streptophyta; class Magnoliopsida; order Asterales; family Asteraceae; genus Artemisia; species Artemisia tridentata. Next base: position 290,964,077 of record CP139506.1, read on the forward strand.
TTATCGGAAGTACCGAGGTCAACAATCGCGTGTCGAGTATCCAGACGTATCAAATCGTATAACGGTGGAAACAGATTAAGCGTATAGGTGGAATGAACCTAAATCTTACAGATACAAAAATTCTCACATCTCCTATCAACATTATAAGGTTTCTAAAGTACTCCTCGAAATATCCTATGAACACAATAAGGGTACGTCATATGACGTAAGTATTATCACGTTCGCGAACCGTCATAATACCAGCCTCATATGAGTATACCATCATGATGGTTATACTTTATCTCAAGTTGTGAACAAAACTACTTATCTTAACCACCTATCAGTCTTTCTACCTCCTAAGGTTGGTCCAAAACAAACATCACTACGGATTCTAAATCGGAGGAATTTGAACGTATAAATAGCGTAACGGAATGTGTACACCTCAAAATGAAACTCGTCGTCGAAACGTTAGGTCTTCCACAATTCATCATTCTTCTCATAATGAAACCATCATCTAAACAAATGCATAACGAACACAGAACGGAATTTTTAATAGGGTAAGGCTCATTCAAAAGATCCTATCGAAAGGTAACGGAAATTTAAGTGGTCTTAAGAGGAAATGAATTTCGTCTTCAATATCTTCATCCTTTACAACGATCAAATATTCCAAATCCAAACGTTTACTAAAAAATTTCATTCATTCAATTTCATGATCTCGAATCTTTTCAAATTCCAAGTAGTCGCTCTCTTGTCTAATCATACGATCATAGAGTGAAAAGGAATTCATAAACTTGAGTCTGGTTCCTCAAGTCTTCGACACTTCTTCTGGACACTTCGGTGTGGTAGCGTGAATCTCTTACGTGATCACCGTGCATTCCTCCATTTGCGAGTCTGCTTCAGCTCTCAATTCATCTTAGTACAACTAAAATGACTAGAGAAACAAGGTTGCGTGCCTCCTACAGGTCTTCTAACATGATTCAGAATTCACCAACTCAACTGCTGTGGACTTCCTGGTTTATGTGCTGAAATCTCATCTTCTACGGTCTGGTCGTCTTGATGCCCAACTGAAATCTCCACGTGCTGCTTGAGGTATAATCGAGTCTCATCTCAGTCGGTCTTCTCCTCACATGCTTCTCTCTTGGTAACGCCTGTCACGAACCTCTTTTGCACATCTTCTACAAGGTTTCTAACTCTGACAATGGTCTTCAGTCTTGGTCCTTTTCGTGGAAGCTCTTTAGTCATCGGATACCTGGTGGTGTTGTCCGCTACAATCTCTGATCGTCAAGTAAATCTATTTTTCGAGAACAAAGGGTCGGTTCACTTCATACTAAAAATGGTCAACGTTTTCCTCGTTCGTCTCTGAGCACAAACATACGGTCATACTATGACAATTGCCCGAATACTTGCGAAAACATGAATCTTCTAGCCAATACAATTGACATCATTCAAAACTCATAGTGGTCACACGGGTACTAAAGCAGCTTTAGGAAATCTTCTTGGGGAGAAACTTCATATCACAAATCTTTCTCTTCACAAATCAATTTGTAATGCTTCGCGGAACTTAATCTCAACTAGTCAACTTCCTTCTCAGATGTTCTTGTGGTAGCTTCTTCCGTCTTTCAAACTCAAATAAGGTCGTCTGCTACGGAGTTTCAAAAATAGCACAAATCGAATATTGATACGCGGAAATGGAATGGAATAACGATTACGGTTAAATTTCACGATGGTCAGTGCGCCGCCGCACACTTCTCTCTTTCTTCTTCATAACCCAACAGGAGCATTCAAGAGATCACTAAAGTGAACAAACTCATATTCCATCAGTTCCTACAATCTCTTAACTTCTTCAGTATAGTGGTTTTGCCAATTTCAGATTAGTTCAATGCAACTTTACTTCCCGAACGGATCTCAAAAGGTTCATTAGAAACACCAGAATTTCGTACAACAAATTTTCAAATGCCGGAGCTTTCCAAGAGTGGATACTAACAAGCGTTAGGAGAAAATTGGAAATCAAAGAGATCGGAGTATGTGCTTCATACAACAATAATCTTAACAGATTCAAATGATTGAGAATATCATATCAAAATATGGGTGAAGCAGATTGTTAAAGGTCGCATTTCAAATATTGTAGTTTATGATAACTTTACAAAACCACCAATCCATAATCAAGAGGCTTCAAGGTCAAATACGTTCAAGGGGAAACGGATTCTCAGAGCGAATGTGGTTGTCAAATCATACGGATAGTTTACATATCAAATTTAGGTACATGATTCATCGAAGTGTAGGATGGGAGAGTATTTGAATATATCAAGGTCGAATATATCAAATTTAGAATCGTGAACAGTTCAAAGGATTGAAATCTTGTTTAGCTTATAACATAGGAATGGTAGGGTGTGCACCGATAGTAACACGAACATCGTTTAACTGTCTGAGTTGGAATGTATGGAATATCAGTTATTAGCATCAGCATGCTCAGATAACAATTCCGTACGAGACAAGTATCAACATCAAATCCTTCCAAAGGGAACATACAAAGTTCATTCTTCAAATGACGGAAGATAAGACTTCCTCGTCTTCTGCGACAAACGTTCTTATAAGGCATGACTAAAGGCAAAGGCAAGATTCAGAGTGATGCGGAAGCAAATACTACTCACATGGATGTCCTAGACTACCCATTCCTCACCGGTTATGACTTATGTTCCTATGGGAAAATCTTACGCAACTTCGCAAAGGTTATCCTACGAGCGCCTACAGTGGAAACTTAGGGGTCCTAACTTACACAGGCCAAGGGTAGATGTACTACAAGTCGTAAACCTGTCTCTGATACCATAATTGTAACACCCCAACCCGACAAGGGTAGAAGTGTCACGCAAATGGTGACATATCAAAGGCAAGCATAACATACGACTTAAATAATATAATAGAAATTCAAAGGTTACAAATGATATACTGAAGCTACAAGGTTACAAATAAGAAACAAAACTAAATACTATGTCTGTCAACGCAAATCCTTCTAAAAACTTCTACTTCCGAAAAACTATCAAAGTCTTCTAAGTCCAAAGGTCTCTTCACTCATTCCCAGCTTCCAACTAAAACCTGCCGCACACGGAAAGAAAACGTGCGGCTGAGCTTAAAAAGCCCAGTGAACAGATATATAATATAAACGGAAACCAAAATCAAATGGAAATGAACAGACATATCATAATGAATGAGATATAGGAAAAGGAAATAAAGAGTAAGGTTTAGGACAGTAATCCACCACGAGCCCAGAAACAGATCATATCATATCGTAACCATAAATCTTCATAATCATATAGAGGGGAGACCTCTCAGATAATCAGATAATATGAGGGGTGTCCTCATTCTTCAAATGGAGTAGCTAGCTCCCAGATATATGTGAAAGGCGTGTATTGCACACAGCACCAGTCACCAGACAAGTCATATCATATCAGATTAAATCCACTAAACAGATCAGATCTAGGATTGCAATCCATACGCCCCCCAGAAACATATATAATCCATGCTCAAAGTAATGCGCATATCATAATCAGAATGGGGACGGTGTGAGGAATCACTCACCCACACATGAGTCATGCCAGTGGTGCATCACAGACACGGCCAGGTTACCTTCCTGGCTAGGTAACAGAAAAGTGGCTCGGGTATCAAACTAAGAGTCAGATATCATATCATAATCAGAGTGTCATATATCAAAGGTCAAATCAGATGGTCCATAACAGATGGTTAATAACAGATATATCAGATGTAATGCCAAAGGTCCAAATCAGAATTTACCAGATCAAGGTTCATATTAAGTAATCAAGTCAAGGTTCAGATCAAAAGTTCATTTCAAAAGTTTCTATCAAAAGTCCATTTTAAACAATCCTTTATTCATGATTTTCATAAAACGATCCTTTAAAGTGGTTTTCATAAAAATAATCTTTCAAAACGGTTTTTTTCATAAAAATAGTCTTCCAAATATAGTATTCACAAAAGTTAGTAACATTTGATATAAAAGTGGTTCGCCTCATTGATAAACATCTTTTTAAAATGGTTTTTCTCAAAGCATTTTCAAGGCATAATTATAAAAGGTCTTGATAACATAGCTTCATATCAGAGGTCATATCAAATGGGATCAACAGAGAAGGTTCAAGCGAAAGGGAATCATAGCAATCAACACAGAAAATTAACGGATCAGAATACGAAAGAGATCATGAGAAACCTTAAAAGAAAAGGTCAGAATATCTGTACCTTAGACCGCAAGTGAAAACACAACCAGAAACGAAAAGATCGGAAGTAAACTCCATCTTCAACGAATCTACACAAATTTTATGATCGTCTGATTAATAACTTATTTTAAATCAGATTACTTATTTTAGTAGGCTTTCCACATTTAGTAACTTTCCATACTTAGTAGCTTTCCATATTTAGCAACTTTCCCGATTTAATAACTTTCCGAATTAAGTGGGTTTACCGAATCAATTTACTCCCTTGAATTAGTAACCTAGAGTAATCCATTAATAAACCAACGTAGGGGGGTTCACATATATGATAATTAGGTAGACTTAAAGGTTTAAATGACCAATATCATAGCTGAGGGTTAATATGTTATCTTAGCAAGGTCTTGGGTTTATAGTGACAATAATCAAAGTTTAGGGTTTAATCATAAAACCACCAATGTTTTGGATCAAAGTGTAAACTTGCTTATTCTGTTAGTTTATTCGACTATATGGATTTTAATTAGAAGGCAATTTGAATATGTAGACCTGAATTTTAGTATTCGCATTATATCAGATAAGCCTGTTTGTTCTTCTTCTCCCTCGTATGAAATATAGCCAAAACCGACTCGCACTCCACACTCCTTGTTCCCAGTTTCTTTTATGATCATATAAGTTATGTTTTATGAACCATTGATAAATCGACACCAACACTCACCCACAACATGACATGATCGACACATATTAGTCCCATGTATTGCGATACACAACACCAGACCAAAACCCTTCTTGATATCACCGGTCGACACCAATGTTTAGCGAGATAATTTAAAGTGTACGCGGAGTTCAAACAAGCATCAGACAGACGCAAAACCATACCGCTCAAACAAGACCTAGCAACATGTTACGATCCAGGCTTACTACACATGTCGACACCAAAAGCTTCACTCACGACAAGGATGTAGGCGAGACACACTTAGAGCATAAACAACTTTGAGACCAAAACACACACGACATCAAAACAATATACATGATCGAGCCTTAGTCCATACATGCAATAACTACCATTCGCATAAGATGCAACCCCAAAACCCTTGTTGGTCGACACCAAATACACACCCAACGAGACAGGATGGTCCCCATGACCATGTACATAGAATCATAGACTCCGACCTTAGATTCCGATTTAACCTTGTCGACTCTCATTAAATATTTATATGCGATTATGGTTCATACGTATCACGCTCTTTCTTTTTTTTTCTTTTTTTTTTTGTCACTGATTCGCATAACACTATAAGACCAGATGTTTACATACATATGTTCCATTATTTTATGCGACATAACCATTTCATTTGTGTGCTATATTTTAGTCGATTAGAGTTTAGTTTTCAGGTTACTCTTTAAGACTTTTTAGGTGAGCATGTAGAGAGATTAAAATCAAGAACAAAAGGTGCTATACCTTGGACGAACTGAAGAGGGAAAACAGGAACCAAAAGACTCCCTTGGTCGAACCCCAAACAAGCGCCCTCGAACCTCAATGATCAGATATTCACGAATCGCAACAACAAACCTTCGACCCCCCCTTTGCTCTAGAAGTAAGAAAATGGCAGGACCTTGTGTTTTCTTTTAGGTCGCATGAATGAAAAGAGGGAGGGGAGCAGGCGTATTTTAGGGTAGGAGGTGGAGCATGAATGTTTAGTTGGAAAGGAGATCGTGCAGTTAAATTATATGATACTGATTGAGTGATTTGTGGGGCTAAATTTTGAGTTGCTTAATTTATAAATATTAGATAAATCATGGGCTTCCTTGGCACAAATGGGCGTGACACATAAAAGGGCTAGGGAAAAATAAAACTTGTAATAAGTATCTTGTTATCTTACAAGACTTAGGGTTAATTATATTAATTGTATTTATACTTATCACATATAGTTTTAGGGCATTAATTAAAAGGTGTAATTTAATTACAGGGTGACGTTTTTAAATGACAAAACCGTTAAATTCCTTTACTTAGGTTAAATGAATAAAGCTCTCGCATAATTATTTGTTTGCTCTTATAAGTTTAAATTTTAGAGGGCAAAATGGGGATTTCACATGAATGGAAATTTTTGGGTTTTACAGGAGGGGTGTCCCACCCCATTACATTTCCGATACTACCCCGCTGGACCCAGGATGGTACACACCAGGAGTCGCCTAGTGTGCCCACTTACACCACTACCACCATCATGGACCCCTGGCATGCCTACCAATGAAGATTTGGATAAATCACTATGAATAGTGCCACGACCATCACATCACCCGATTTTGAAGAATCCCACCGTCAAACATACAACCTCTAAGTTCGATAACTACCAAATGACTCATAACCCCAAGGGGAACTAAGACTTACCCTCACTGTACTCGATACCAATCATGATGATGAATACATTTAACCCCTAAATCGAAACCATGCTTTCTGTGTTAAACATTAAGTACACTAACGAATCAACCAACTAATTGCTAGTAGCAATCAACACCATTCTTCAAGACTTTAGCCATTGGACTGATAATAGAACCGACGTCATCTTTCGAGGTTTTACCCTAAACCTACTGGATACCCATAAGACATCGACCTAGCGTCCACATAACTTGAGGCCTAGACATTTTTGGTCTAGTTACTGAATTATCCATGATGAGAAACTTGTCTGCGAACCTTATGGTAATAGGATCTTAACAAAACGATGAGGACCCCTCGAGGGAAGTAAACAACGAAAGAACCAATGAAACTCTTGACAAGGGCAAGGAACACACAATGGGATGACTTATAACCTGATGAAAGTCTTAAGACCTTACAGAGCAAACCGAGCCACTAACTTGGGAAATTGCCAAATCTTTCGCTAATTCTTTGAGTGTATTAGTCTGACTAGGACGTAAGAGTGATCCAAAACATTTCTGTTCACTAAACCAAACCTTAGAGGTAAATCAAGCATCTCTGTCTGCGATTAGGAATGACAAGATACCATAACTTGACACAATTCGGTCAATGTACAATTCACCCTTTCCACACCATATAATAAGACAGACTTCCCTTATAAGTGATGGATACTCGGATTGGGGAATCAATATACAACCACCCTTACAATGTGTCCTCTAGGAGTTCTAGATTATTCAGCCTCAAAAATCCGTTTTGAATTAACCTTACTTCCACGTTGAAATGCCAAACAGTCTCAACGTACCAATCGACCATTGATACACAACTTACACTTGTAGCCAAGGAAAATGCCCCATGACACAATATCCGACTCACTCATGATACATCCCAATATTGTCCTAGTGAATTAAGTACCATATCTATAAACTTCACCCGACGTTTAACCACCAAACACTATCGAACATTGGAAACTAGACTCCGTCCCTAAAACTTTCAAAAACTTATATAGATGCCATACCCAACTATACCTTCATTTTTGATGATTTCACTTTCAATAATCTTTCTTTAAAAACGCGTTTATATCAATTACAAAAGTATTTCTCCGAGATACTCATTTTGTGAGTTAAAGGTTTTCTCTGGTCAAACTATATCCAAACTTTTGCATATTAAAGAGCGACTAAGTGTTAATTTTTGTAAAATTATTTTATCTACACCATGCTTAAAAACCCACACTACGAAATTATATATCTATTTTGGTCAGATCTTATCAAGCTTTCGTATGTTAACAAACGTCTAAACAATAATTTCTGTGAAATTGTATTATCTACATCGCATTTAAAATTCATTTCACTAAACTTTAAATTTTTCAAGGTCTCATCTATTTACTTGACTATTAACCTTAAACAAAGAAATTTGTGATTTGGTCGGATTCGTGTAAAATGCATACTCAAATAAAAATTTTGAACAAAACTTTTATCAATACCTCTAAGCAAGAAAATGCACAATACCTGACTTGCCTAAGATTGAAAATAGCGATATGCCATACCTTAACACTATTCCTTCAAAGCGCAACTTTCCCACTCATCCTGTAAGATAAGATTCTCACACAGGTAGAAGCACGTGAAATTGAATAAGCGGTTACTCAAGAGACGACGTGTCCTTTTTGGAGTTTTAGATAGCATAATCACTGTGACATGTGACATCACTTTCACTTGGGATAATAAGAGGTCACATCTGACCATAAGACCTTTAACTTCTTTCTATAACGAGACAAACATTCCTCGACAAAGTACCCACCTGACTTAGACCACTATGCCACGATCTTGAGTCACAATACACCATAGTTTTGCCTTAACAAGTTAAGCACTTGCAATCACGAGCATTATCCGATGATAACTTTCGAGCGTTCCCAATCATTGGCATCTGAATTTGCCCTTAGTTCCCTTGACTCACGGGCCATCACTCTTGACTAGCCATGTATGCCTAGTGACATGTTATTCCTTATCATTCACACCAAGGGACTTTTCCCCTTAAATTCTCTATAGCCGCCATAAGAATAATAGCGATATCTAGCCTCATTGTTCTAATTCAAATGGAATCCACCCTTTCATTTCAATGTCGACAACTACACCTACCTCCCTCGAAGGATGAGGACACAAATAGGCTCTAGGAGACACATTAATAGCATGAGCGAATAATTTTTGAAATAGCTGGGAAAGCCATTTGGCATTAATCAAATCCTCCTACAAACACCAGGTATCTCACTAGTAGGAGGGCTATTTCATTTGAGGCACTTTATGGTCGAAAGCACCGATCGCCCGTTTGTTGGGCAGAAGTTGAAGATGTTCAGATCTCAGGACCTGAATTTATTCATGAGACCACTGAAAAGATCGTACAAATCAGACAACGTTTACAAGACACCCAAAATCGGCAAAAGAGTTATGCCAATGTGAGGCGAAAGCCCATGGAATTTCAGGTTGGGAATAGAGTCATGCAAAAAAATATCTCCCTGTAAGGGAATAATTAGATTTGGGAAGCATAGAAAGCTAAATCCTAGATACGTTGGACCATTCAAAATCCTAGAGAGGATTTGTCCAGTGGCATACAAGCGCGAACTTCCCGAAAAGCTTAGTAGAGTGCACAATACTTTTCATGTATCGAACCTGAAGAAATGCCTATCGGATGAAACCCTTATCGTTCCCTTAAAAGAAATTCGACTTGACGACAAGCTAAATTTTATCGAAGAACCAATGGAAATCTTGGATAGAGATGTCAAACAATTGAAGCAAAGCTGTATTCCCATTGTCAAGGTTAGATGGAACTCTAAGAGAGGACCAGAGTACACCTGGGAATGCGAAGACCAAATTCGCGCCAAATATCCACACTTATTCGATAAGCCAACCCCAACCACTAATACAACTTCGGATTCGGGGACGAATCCAATCTAACGGGTGGGTACTGTAATACCTTGTAATTTCCCTTGTCATTTATTAATGCTAATCACCGAGTAATTCTAATCTAAACTCAATTCACCGTTTTTACAAGCCAATTTTTTTTTAACGTATATCACCTGGCTCGATCACCAGTCACTCTTTGATCGAATACGAGACTTGACTCGAATAGCACTCACTTGCGTATCTACACCTAAATACAAAACCTGAGATATATCAAATCTAACCATACTAATCTATTGGGACTATTGGGCCAAAAATCCTAAATAACTAATCGGGCCTATATTTCTATTCTTTCTTTCCTTTTTCTTTGGGCCGAACACACCACACAAGCCCATTTCTTATTTCTTTTCTTTTTTTTCTGTTGGGCCGAGATAACCACACAAAACCCCAAGCCCAACAAACTTACCAAATTCATTTTTCTTCTAATACAAGTTTACATATTCTTTTCTTTCTCTTTTGCTACTACTCGACACTAGCACAAAACTCGAAAACACAAATCGAAACATCAATATATTTCATTCACAAACATAAGTGTTAAGTAACTAATACATGTGTGCATAAACATTTAACCTTTGCATTTTTTTTCTCTTCTCTTTGTTCCCATGTAACTCGACACAAAGCCAAAACCTACACAGACAAACCCCTCGACACTCACACACTCTCTTTTTCTTTCCTTCCTTTGCGTGAAAGACCATACAAAAACCAAGGATCAAGCCACCCTAGTGTTGCCTAAAACCTTCCCTAAGAAATAAACAATTCTAAACAGCATGCTTCTTTTTTTCAAACCATGTTTACCCCATGGTTAACATGTGTCTAAATCCGCCAACAATCAAACTCTTTTCTTCTTTTCCTTATAATAATCGATTAAGTACCAAATCACATGTTGATCTTCATCCTCTTATCCCATCGTGTACCCATAAACAAATGCAACAAACTATTGTAGCCTCCACCCTAATACCTCATTCGACAAGACCAAACTATACCCCTTTGACCACTTTTCTCCCATTCGACTAGACAACATATACCATACTTTCAGTCACCTTGAAACCATGCAAGAATGATTTTATTAATCCTAACACCATGCCTAAATCGCCTATATATAACCCTTCAAAATCTCACATTTTACTCACACGCTAAAAACTCACAAACACTTAACCAAAAACACTTCAAAACTTTCTCTTTTCTTTCTTTTGTACCTCACTGTCGAGCCACAAAGGAGCAACACAAGGAGTACTTGGGTCATTACAAGTCATTGGGTCTTTATTTTGATCAAGGGTTATTGTTCGAGAAGGGTTTCAAGGTTTTTAGCTCGTGTTCTCGTTTTTCTTTTCCTTCGTACCACCATCTCTCGTTCGACAATTCACCACCTTTTGGTATTGTAAGTATACTCGACTTTATTTCTTTCTTCATTATTTTTATGGTGTGTAGCATGCATGGAAATGTATAGATATGTTAACGTAAGAATGAACCCAAAAGCAAACACTAAAAACATAACAAACATATAAACTCATGCACACCCTTTCTGTGACGAAATGGGTGTATATAATTCGGCCCTTGCTAGACCCTTTTACCTCAAAATAGTCAAACATAACAACCTCAGTAGCATTGGAACAAAGGAAACATGTGTTACAGTCGAAACCCAAGTACATGTGTTCCATTGCATGTATTCTGTGACAAAAGGAAGTATATATAACAACCCATTTGAGACCAAAGTACTCCAAAATAGTAACATATCGACAAGCCCAGGTTCGAACCTATGGAGTTACATCTGGCTATATTTTTTTTATAGCAGCTTTGCTTTTCTTTTTAAAACCATGCGTTTCTTTTTTTTTTTTACTACAAAACCAAAATGCACCCTTCATGGGCCTTAGGCCCGCTGATCTCTCTTATATAACTTTTCGAAATGAACAGATGTGGTGAAGTAGTATAATACTTAAAACATGATTGAACACAAGGATAAAAAGAAACTTTCATTTATTTACTTTGGACTAAAAATGCAAATTTCGTGAGACTAAGGGTCAAAAGTGTAAATTCTGGAAATAGGGTGTTCTGTGGAAAACTAGAAGGGGGTTGAATAGTTTTACAATTTTAAAATTAATTCACTTTATTACTCTATGTTATTTCAAAGGAAACAAGCACAAACAAATATTCACACAATATATATATATATATATATATATATATATATGAAAAGTAAAGAGAGGAATGATCAAACCACACAACACGGATGTTTATAGTGGTTCGGCTACAAGGACTCTGTTCCTTGCCCTACACCACTCCTCGAGCCTCTAACTCGAGAGTTATCCTTCACTAAGAAACAAACTCTCTTCTAGGTGGAGAAAACCTTTACACGCCGCTTACTTCCTTTTCCGGTACTAAGCTAAACACCGGGTTCTATTTCAAGGTAGAACCAACCTAACGTCGCCTATACAATTATCGACACTAAGCTAGATGTCGAGTTCTTTAGAAGGGTACAACCACTCCCGTTTGGTTCTTTCACAAGGGTACAACCACTCCCTACACTCTTTGTGTTTTGAGGACTAAAACACTAACCACACTTACTGAGATAAATATATGATACAAATAATGATGTGTGAACTACAACTATATCACACAGTAACTATACCAAAGGTTTTACACGTTTGTGTTGAACCTTGATGCTTAATCTCCTTTGCTAAAAAAGGAAAGATCAATGAAATGAATGAATGATAAATGTTAGATGATATGTAAATGAATGAGTATGAATGTTAGGCTATATGAGTGATGGTGTGTCCAAATGATCAGCTTGCTATTTATAGGCAAGCTGGTGAACAGCCAGCGGATCTGGCGGATCCCATAAAAGGGATCCGTCTTTGATATCTTTTGGTTCCGCCAAACATGACAGCTAAGAGTTTATGGATATCTTTCCAAATCCAACTGTATCCTTCACATCCTTGTTATGTCACATCAAAATCTCCCATAGTCAACTATCTTGCTTGAAGATCTAGCCAAGATATTACATAATCTATGTATGATGCATGCCATGATGTCATTGTATCATTTTAAAAATAAAGTTTCCTTTTAAGGAAATAAACTAGTAGATGTGTCAAATGTAATTCTAAGTAAACTTGTGAAATGTAAAATGTGTTTTAAAGAGACTTTAGTTAGCATTTATAATTTGCTAAAGGATATACTTTGTAATTGTCATTAACAAAACTAAGTAAAGATCGTAAAATATAAATAACGTTTTTAGGACGATATTTGTATTAACAATCTCCCCCTTTTTGTTGATGACAAAACATAAAGTATATTTTTGAGCAAATGAATAAATATAGCATGAGTTCTTTAAAATATAGATTAAGTTTGTTTTATTAGAGTTTAAAAACTCTTTTTATGCAAAAGTGTATGTACTGTGATGATTCACAGTTATGCAAACTTAATCCTTTCTTCCCCTTTTTGTTGAAACAAAAAGAAGAGTTGCATAGCGGAATGCGATTTTGAGAACTTTAAGAGCTCCCCCTTGTTTGATACTTAACCTAAATGGAGTAACAATGTAATGATGCATGATCCTACAAAACAAATGGTTAGAAAAATGAAACGCTCCCCCTTGATGTATACTCCCCATTACAAGAGTCCCGACGTATACATTAGAAGGGTATGAGATGCTGCAAAAGAAATGTTAGTTGTGAATAGCTTCAATGGAGAAGCATAATGCATATGAAATGGGCATCCAAATAAGAATGTTAATCTAGTTGACTTTAAAAAGTCAAAATGTAGTGTCTGATCAAAATTTGGTACCTAAAGTACAAGTGATCAAACTATAATGTAGATTCCAAATAGCTATATAATGATGTTAGTTACCTAACTAATGATAATATGCTTTATGTTGATCACTCATAAGCATAAAAACATCACATTCATTCATTGAAAATTATGTGACAAAAGTCACAAACATAATATGATGTTACATGAAAATGAAAAATATATCCTAAAAATAAAAAGTCCCACAACAACATCTAAAAGGTCCTATATAATGAAACTAAAATTCTCCTATTGAGGAGGATGAGAAATGGCATTTAGACGCTCAAGAATGTGGTTTAAAATGAACCTCATTTCATTTTGGAGCTCGTGCACCAAAATGTTTGTTCGTTGAGCTATGTAAGCGGTTCTTTCACACACGTTGCAATCATGGCGAGGAAAACCGGGCGGAATAGTAGACTCATTTGGTTGTGGTGGTGGTGGTGGTGATTGGTTGTTGGGTGGTGGTGGTTGTGCTTGTTCATTGGTTGTTGGTGGTGTTTGGAGGGAGTTCATGAGGATGTTTTGGAGGTCCATGGCTTCATTGAGGCGGTGATCTACCATACCCGAGAGAGTGTAGAGACGGTTGAGCTCTTCACTAATCTCCTCTTGGGAATTGATCCACATTGCCTCGTCTATGGAAATGATAGTTGATGTGGGTGAGAGAGGTGGTATTTGAGGTTGAGATGATGGTGCATCATGGTATAAAGGACCATGGATATCCGAAAAAATCGGATGAAAAAGCATAGGCTCTTGACCTTCAAAGGTCATGGGTGGAGGATTGGTTGATCTTGGTGGGAGATCCTCCAAGTCATCAAGGTATGGATGAGGTGATTGATGCGTGGTTTTGCGACCTTACAACAGGTTTTACCTCTCGAGGGATCTCAAGAGGCTTACAACCCCACCAGGCAGTGTACCTGACCGATGTAGTATAGTGTAGTGGTAAGTACGGGGGATTGATCGTTCTCCACAGGGAATAGTGTCGTTAGGATTAAAAAACTACTCTAATAGGTCTAGGGGTGAGAGAAGATTCTTTTTGTGTTTTTATATTTTATGAAAGCAAGTAAAATCTCGGGTTTGAAAGAGTGGGCGGAATTAGTTGCTAGTCAACTAACCCAAATAACTACGAATGCAAATAAAATAAAATAACTGAAAATGAAAAGGTGGTAAAACTTATGTGGAGAGAAATGTGTTTACTTAGATTTCCTTACTCCCTAACTATCTTTTACCGGTTGATTAGTGTATATTAATTGTGTGGATGACGGGTGTATTCCTTAATACCAATCGTGGGGTGGCGTACGTACTTCCCCAACTCTACAAGCTCCTACTTCACTCCTATGTCGAGCCGGCTAGGAAGCTCCTAACATGGGATCACTAGAATTCGCTTGTGCATTAAATACAACCATAAAAACCTTAGTACGCATTGGTTCATGCTTCTTAAGACGTTCAAGCAAGTTACCGAATAGGAGGTTAGCCAGTTTTCTTAAGCCTAACATAGATAAACAATCATCCAATACAACTAATAACACACTAATAATCAATAATCAATAGTTAGGTTTCATTAGATCTAAGCAAACACAAAGAAAACCTAGCCTAGCATGTTAAACAAAAGACAAGAACAAGATAGAATCAAACAACACATAGACATATTGAGTGATTAATTGATAACTTATCTTCAATGTAACATGGAAGATCTCAAGGCAAAAAGCCTTGAGAAAGCTGCTAAAATCGTCTTAGGGTTTCCTCCCAAAAGGTTACACACAAAGTTCCACCCTAATGACAAAAAATTGCAAAACTATATATAGAGTATAAGTGCTGAGGGCGTCACGTTGTAGATTCTGACGCCGTCACCTCGCCGCTTTTAGGGTTCCCGGATGGCCTTCCTGACGCCGTCCCTCTTTAGACCTCCAAAATCCGTTCTGGCTTATCAAGGCTTGACGCCGTCAGAATATGGCTTGACGCCGTCCCACTTTAGCTTAAGCCGTGACGACCTTGATCACATTAAAGGGTGACGCCGTCAGAATTTCCATGCAAAATTCTCTGGCTTATCATGAGTAATTTTCATATCCACCACTTTTGCCAAGCCATGACGCCGTCTGGACCAATTCCTGACGCCGTCAAAGGTAGTTTCCAGCATAATTTTGAGACTTTGCCGTTTTCTTCACTTTTATGCTCCAAAAACGTCCAAAATGCTTCCTTTTCCAGATTTCTTCTCCAAAGTACCTAAAATGACAAAAGGAACGATTTACCGCAATATTTGATCAAATAAATACGATTTAGGGCTTAAATGACCCCCTAAAAGCGGTACACTTTTCGCTTCATCAAATACCCTTACACTTAAGATTTGCTTGTCCTCAAGCAAATGCGCTTTTATTCTAATCAAAATACAAGTTAGGGGTCATTTAATGCTAATATAAAAGTAATTACAATAATTAGTCATTCCACTTTAATCATAATAAGCACGGAGATTACACACTAGCACCTCACAAGTAGTGTTTAGATACTCACATCTCTCAAGTGTCATCAACATAAATCTCATAAATGAAAACGGATATTATCTCTCACTACCTGTCATAGCAAATAGATTACCATAGGCTTGGGCAAGGATCAAAAACCTCCTCCACTAGGCGTAAGCACCTAAGATAAACTATCAAAGAGGGCTTTTAAATGGGTTATAACGTTAGGTGTAGGGATATGATAAACACGGTTTTGTTGGATAAAGGATATTTTACTGGTGGCGAGTTAAAGATCTTGATTAATTACATGTACTATACAATGTTGCTAAGCCAAGACTCGACTCAATCTTAAGCTAAAAACAAAATAACAAAAACATAAAATAAACATAAAATGAAACGGGATGGTAGTCCGTATGTTTTTTCTACTTTTCTTTTTCTCATTTTTTTTTGTATTTTTCTTGATTTTTTTCGATTTTTTTTTTTTTTTTTTCATACACTTTTGCCCTACCATCCAAAATAATACATCATAGGGGCCTTGCATTCCCCTTACACTTGAACTTTTACATAACTTTACAAATAACTATTCTAATGACTCGAATTAAGATAATTGAAAAACTTGGAGTACTTTAAAATATTTAGCACATATGGGGGTAATAAATGATGTTCTTCCCCATTACTCCATTACACTAGTACTTTACCCATGAGTCCCAATCGTCCCAAAACAATATGTACAAGGATATGACTCGACCTAGCAACCATGTAATCAACTAGATAATTAACTTGGGTTTAAACAAATGTTGTCACAATAATGCACTAAAAATGAGTGCATACAAGGTAGGCTAAGGCGATTTGGGTGTACATTTAAGCGGGGTGTAACAAATTCTTCCTTTAAGTAAAATGCTTAAAGGTCGAAACGAAAAGATAGGCTCTGAGGGGTGTACTAGGGGTATCGTGTACTAAAAATGAGTACAACGCAAAGGGTGTGGGAGAATTACTTGACCAATGTAGCCAATGTAATTATAACAAAAACACAGGTGTAAAACGATGGGTTAATCCTAATGCCTCTTATCATGTAGTAAATCTAACTACACGAATGTAGTCTCACTTGTGGCCTCGGAATGGTCCTAACGCAAGTTCTAGAATCTAAGTGCTACCGGTACACACATCATAGCATAAATGCTTTTCCTACCAATTCTAGGGGCGAACCTCACATATTTGGGGTGGAAAATTTTTTAGTGGTACGGTTTTTGTGCTAGTCCTATAACTCCTATCCGTGAGACGCTTATTAGAACTAAAGTTTCACTCCTAATTGTTGTAAAAAATTTTAAATTTGGCACTAAAATTGCCCTAACAGGTATTTCTCTCAGTTTTATTACACATTTACTATTAAACAAACAAAAATCAAGTGCAATTGCATTCTCTAAAGTATCGTACTTTTACCCCCCCTTACACTTAAGATGAACATTGTCCCCAATGTTCAAATAACAAATGTAAAAGTAAATAAGGTAAAAGAATGAAATCAAATACTCCCCTGATTCGCTCGGTGGATAAAGAAATAACATGGTTAGATCTTCTTCCAAAGTAATGTTGAAGCTCCATGACTAATGCATCGCCATAAGCTTGATCCAACAAACATTTCCTTGTCCAAAATAACCTGTTAAACCTGAGAAAACAAACACGAAAACCTACATAACATCGGCGGGATAAACTCTATATATAAGGATATAATGCTTGTGGAATGATAATTTTGCAGATTCCTGGAGATTATAAGTTATAGATTTAATAAAAACATTTTATGAAAACAGAACTTTCAAAAATTTTCAAAAAATTAAAACCTGACGCCGTCAGGTTGTAAAGCCTGACGCCATCAGAAATGATCTGACAGAATTCTCATGTTACGTTTCCGGAAAAATTTTGGAAAAACCTATACCTTACTTCCTGGAATTCCTGTAAAGCATCATTATGACTCGATACAAGCATTTGACTCAAACAAATACTAATATGTATGTTAATTTATTATTATTATGATTCATGTTCATTTGTGTTCTAATAAACCGATTTAGATTTCCCTTACACTTAACTTTTGCAAAATACCTTTATATGTAGTTAAGACGAAGTTAAAAACAAGATAAAGCATTTTCACAAATTAGTTTTGAACATGAATCAATAATAATAAAAATTAAACACACATACGGAAATAAATAAAATCAAACAAACAAATAAATAAACACACAAAGCAAATAAAGCTTGGGTTGCCTCCCAAGAAGCGCTTTTCTTTATTAACGAGTCTTGTAGCTAGACTCAAAGTCACGTACATTACGTGACTTCTTCATCAAAAGTTATGTCTTCCTCATTGATCATTTCATTACCATTCTCTTGATAATGCTTGACTTGTTGTATATTCACAGTGAATTCTCTATCTTCGTCGTCAATCAACACAACGGCTCCGGTTTTAGAGGAGCTCCTTACGGTAAAAGGTCCATACCATCTAGATTTAAGTTTTCCCGGAAATAGCCTTAAGCGAGAATTATATAATAATACCTTGTCTCCTTCCGAAAACTCCTTGGGTCTCTTAATCCGTTGGTCATGCCATCTTTTTGCCCTTTCTTTGTATGTAATGGAAGATTCATAAGCCTCTAATCTCAATTCATCGAGCTCTTGGAGCTGTAAGAATCTATTTGTTCCCGCAACCGTATAATCCAAATTACAAGCCTTAAGTGCCCAATATGCCTTGTGTTCCAGTTCTACTGGAAGGTGGCATGCCTTGCCATATACCAAACGGAACGGGGTTGTCCCGATTGGTGTCTTATAAGCGGTTCGAAATGCCCACAAAGCTTCATCGAGCTTAAAAGACCAATCTTTTCTGTTTTGATTGACCGTTTTCTCTAATATTCTCTTTATGGCTCTATTAGTGTTTTCGACTTGACCGTTGGTTTGAGGATGGTAAGCGGTGGAGAATCGGTGAGAGACTCCATATCTTTTCATAACTTTCTCCATTTGCGAATTGCAAAAATGGGTTCCCCTGTCGCTAATAAGAGCCTTCGGAATTCCGAACCTAGCGAACAATTTTTTTAAGAAATGAATGACTACCCTAGCGTCGTTAGTCCTAAGGGCTTGTGCTTCCACCCATTTCGAAACATAATCAATGGCCACTAAGATGTATTCATTCCCTCCTGAAGATGGGAAGGGTCCCATGAAATCAATTCCCCAAACATCAAAAACCTCGCAAACTTGTATATAATTCTGTGGGGCTTCATCCCTCCTAGAGATATTCCCAGCTCTTTGACACGCGTCACAAGTCTGTATCATACCCTTCACATCACGAAATATTGTAGGCCAATAGAATCCCGCGTCGAAGACCTTTCGTGCAGTAGTGTTCATTCCATGATGTCCTCCCGATGGACCTGCATGACATTCTTTCATAATTCTGACGGCCTCCTTTTCCGAAACACAACGCCTGATTACCTGATCCGGACATCTTCGGAACAAGAAAGGTTCATCCCAAAAGTAGTACTTTAATTGATTGAAGAACCTCTTTTTTTCATGCCTGCTCATATGCTCAGGAATGACTCTACTTGCCAGGTAGTTAGCATAATCCGCATACCAAGGTTCAGAATCGTTTATTGACATGAGCTGCTCTTCAGGAAATGACTCCCGAATCTCACTCTTTTCAGATTCAGCGAGGCTGGGGTTATCGAGACGAGAGAGATGATCAGCCGCAAGATTCTCTGCTCCTTTCTTATCACGAATCTCAACATCGAACTCTTGCAATAGTAGGATCCAACGAAGTAACCGTGGTTTAGCATCCTGTTTAGCGAAAAGATATCGAATAGCTGAATGATCCGTAAAAACAACCATTTTAGAAAGGACAAGATACTGGCGAAACTTATCAAAAGCAAATACCACGGCCAGTAATTCCTTTTCAGTGGTAGTGTAGTTTTCTTGAGCAGGATTCATGGTTTTGCTAGCGTAGTATATTGGCTGAAAGTGTTTGTTAAGCCTTTGGCCTAATACTGCTCCAACAGCATAATCGCTAGCATCGCACATGATTTCAAAGGGTAACTCCCAGTTAGGGGTGACCATAATTGGGGCTTGGGTAAGTTCCTGCTTCAATCGATCGAATGCATCCTTGCACTCTTGAGAGAAGTCGAATGGGGCATCCTTCATGAGCAACTGAGTCATTGGTTTAGCTACCTTTGAGAAATCTTTAATGAATCTCCTATAGAAGCCAGCATGACCCAAAAAGCTACGGATTGCCTTGACAGTTGTTGGATAGGGAAGTTTGGATATAGCTTCAATTTTTGCCCGGTCTACTTCAATTCCGCTTCCTGAAATTTTGTGCCCTAGCACAATCCCTTCTTTTACCATAAAGTGGCACTTTTCCCAGTTTAGTACCAAGTTAGTCTCCTCACAACGGTTGAGCATTTTCTCAAGGTTAGCAAGACAGCGATCAAAAGAGCTTCCAAAGACCGAAAAATCATCCATGAAGACCTCCATGCTGTCTTCCATTAACTCATGGAAGATTGCCGTCATGCAGCGCTGGAAAGTAGCGGGGGCATTACATAGTCCAAAGGGCATTCGCTGATAGGCGAAAGTGCCATAAGGGCATGTAAACGTAGTCTTTTCTTGGTCCTCAGGAGCGATAGGGATTTGGAAATACCCTGAGAACCCATCTAGGAAGCAGTAGTACTCATGCCCTGCTAACCTTTCCAACATTTGGTCGATAAATGGGAGAGGGAAATGATCTTTTCGGGTTGCATCATTCAACTTCCTATAATCGATGCACACACGCCATCCAGTTACAGTTCGTTGAGGCACTAACTCATCCTTATCGTTCTTTACTACCGTCATTCCTCCCTTTTTTGGTACAACCTGTACAGGACTTACCCATGGACTGTCGGAAATTGGGTAAATTAGCCCTGCATCTAGGAGCTTAATGACTTCCTTTTTTACGACTTCCTTAATGTTGGGGTTTACTCGCCTTTGAGGTTGCACGGTGGGTTTATAATCCTCCTCCATGAGGATTTTATACGTGCAAAAAGTAGAGTCAATCCCCTTGATGTCGGCTACACTCCATGCTATAACTCCTTTATATTTTTTTAAAACTCCTAAGAGTTTATCCTTTTGTTCACTTTTCAAGGAAGAGCTTATGATTACCAGAAGTTGATCTTCCCCTTGGAGGAAAGCATATTCAAGGTTGTTTGGGAGTTCCTTGAGTTCTACCGCAGGTGGCTCGATGATGGAGGGTTTAAGTTTGTTCTCGGGTTTACGAAGCTCAAGCTATTCGATTTCTTGTCTGGGATAGAAGGAGACTGCGTTTACATCCATAGTCTTATCCTCCTCTAAGATGGGTAAGAAAGCTTCATCTCGCAACCAACCAGCTTCCATCTGTTCATCTATACAATTGTCAATCTCGTCGGATAGTTCATCGATTTCTTCGATGAAATACAGCTGATTATCTGCTTCGAGAGAAAGATTCATTGTGTCCTTAATGTCGAAGGTTAAGCTATCGGCCCCACTCGTAGGGTCAGTTTGCCGTCGTGAACATCAATAACAGCACGAGCAGTTGCAAGGAATGGCCTCCCCAGAATGATGGGCACTAGGTCATCTTCTTCCATTTCTAAGATGACGAAGTCAACTGGAAATTTGAACTTCCCTACCTTAACCAACACATTCTCACATATTCCTAAGGGGTATTTGACTGATCTATCAGCTAGTTGGATGTTCATACGGGTAGGTTTCAATCCAGAATACCCTAATTTGAGGAACATGGAATGCGGCATAAGATTGATACTTGCTCCTAAGTCGGCTAAAGCATTCTTGACTGAAAGAGATCCTATTGAGCAGGGCAAGGTGAAACTACCTGGATCGTCCACCTTCTTTGGCAGTCCTCGATGAGTCACCACAGAACACTCTTCTCCTAAGGTTACAAGACCCTCGAGCCCTTTTCTGTTGGTTAGCAACTTCTTGAAGTATGTACTATATTTGGGCATATGGTAACATGCATCAAGAAGGGGTATGGTGACGACCGAATTCTTCAAATATGACAAGAATCTTTTATTATCATTTTCGACCTTTTGATTCTTGAGACGGGACGGGTATGGGACTTTAATGGGCTGTTTAGTTGGGGTAGGTGGAGAGGGAGTTACCGGAGGGGTTTGTTCGGGATTCTCACCGTTCACATTATCTTTTTCTTCATGAGGGGTGTTGGGTTCCGTGACGTTAGATTGTTGAGCTGGGTAAGGTGGATCCTTAGTAGTTGTTCCAGCATGAGTGGTGATGGCGAGTAAGGGATCTCTTTGAGGTTCGCCAAGGCCGTCGAGAGTGGCGTTGAGTTCTGCGAATTTGGCCCTCATGTCGTTTTGTTGGCTATTGATAAGGTTGTCGAGACCATTTAGTTGCATATTCTTTTCAAACGTGAAATGCCCAAGATCATCCTCAAAAGTGCTCCTAACCTTATAGTCAGGATATTCTCCTCCTCCCTCTTCTCTCACAAGATTTCCCCAAGGGGTGAAATCATTGTTTTGGTAGAAAGTTAAGAGCGAAGGATCATCAAAGATGTCGTGGCTTGACAAGCATGCTTGTTCGGTGGTGGTATCATCCCCGCATTCCTCCACTTCATGCGGGCCACCGCATTGGTCGCAGAGCAAGTATGGGTTTGACAACCGTTTAGCTGGTTGTGACTTGTCTAAATAAGAGACTTGATCATTCATTCTACTCAACCGGCTAGCAAAAGGAGGCTCTTTCATGATCTTGGAAATGCTCATGATCGAATCGGGTTCATCCCAGGTATCGTCTTGATCATTTGCGTATTCCTCAATTCTATCCCATCCTTCCTCAGCGCTTAGGTTGGCTATTTTTCCTTTTACCGAATTATTAATGCCAAATTGGTCCCTTTTAGGGACACTGTCATAAAAGATTTGGACAAGAAGCCAGAGTTCAATGCCATGATGAGGGACTTGTCTAATCAGATCTTTAAATCTGATCCAGGATTCGTGAATGGGTTCAGCTGGTCCAATATGGAAGCGGAAGATTTCGTCTCTTAACGTTGAAGTTCTTCCTAATGGAAAGAATTTCTCATAGAATTTTGAGACAAGCTGTTCCCATGTGAAAATAGATTTGGAGGGAAGTTGGTTATACCAGTCTCCGGCTTTTTTATAAAGGGTGAAGGGAAAGAATCGCAGCCGGGAGGTATCTCTAGTGGCTCCGTCCGTATGGAGAGTATCCACTATTTTCAGGAAGTCCTTGATGTGTTGGATTGGATCTTCAGTTTTCAATCCGTAAAACTTGCATACACTTTGGACCAGCCAAATATCGGTTGCACGCAAGACCCCATCCGTGCGTTCATTTGGAAAAACGATAGCATTGGAAAAACCACGTGGGGTGGGAGAAGAGTAGTCCTTGAGACATTTAGGGATTGGGATTTCGGGAACCTCCATATCGTGATTGGGTTGAGGGCTAGGAGGTGTAGAATGATGATTGGATTCTTCCTCGGAGAGGGCATCATCAAAGTTGATGGCAAAGCCAGATGGTTCGGGTGTTGCAAAGAGTCGCCTTAATCTTCGCATTTCCCTATCAGGTTCTGCGTAGGGTGAAATAAGGTCGCTTAGTGAACTACGACTCCTGGTGACTCTGAGATTGGAGAGATCTTCGTTTACCATGATGGCTAAGGAAGATTTGAGCAATGGATAGAGTAGAAAAAGATAGACTAAAGAAAACCTAGAAAAATAAAATAAAAATCTCACGAGAAAGGAATCTAGTGAGTAGACCTATAAAATAAAAATTCAACCTAAACAATAACTATTCCCCGGCAACGGCGCCAAAAACTTGATGCGTGGTTTTGCGACCTTACAACAGGTTTTACCTCTCGAGGGATCTCAAGAGGCTTACAACCCCACCAGGCAGTGTACCTGACCGATGTAGTATAGTGTAGTGGTAAGTACGGGGGATTGATCGTTCTCCACAGGGAATAGTGTCGTTAGGATTGAAAAACTACTCTAATAGGTCTAGGGGTGAGAGAAGATTCTTTTTGTGTTTTTATATTTTATGAAAGCAAGTAAAATCTCGGGTTTGAAAGAGTGGGCGGAATTAGTTGCTAGTCAACTAACCCAAATAACTACGAATGCAAATAAAATAAAATAACTGAAAATGAAAAGGTGGTAAAACTTATGTGGAGAGAAATGTGTTTACTTAGATTTCCTTACTCCCTAACTATCTTTTACCGGTTGATTAGTGTATATTAATTGTGTGGATGACGGGTGTATTCCTTAATACCAATCGTGGGGTGGCGTACGTACTTCCCCAACTCTACAAGCTCCTACTTCACTCCTATGTCGAGCCGGCTAGGAAGCTCCTAACATGGGATCACTAGAATTCGCTTGTGCATTAAATACAACCATAAAAACCTTAGTACGCATTGGTTCATGCTTCTTAAGACGTTCAAGCAAGTTACCGAATAGGAGGTTAGCCAGTTTTCTTAAGCCTAACATAGATAAACAATCATCCAATACAACTAATAACACACTAATAATCAATAATCAATAGTTAGGTTTCATTAGATCTAAGCAAACACAAAGAAAACCTAGCCTAGCATGTTAAACAAAAGACAAGAACAAGATAGAATCAAACAACACATAGACATATTGAGTGATTAATTGATAACTTATCTTCAATGTAACATGGAAGATCTCAAGGCAAAAAGCCTTGAGAAAGCTGCTAAAATCGTCTTAGGGTTTCCTCCCAAAAGGTTACACACAAAGTTCCACCCTAATGACAAAAAATTGCAAAACTATATATAGAGTATAAGTACTGAGGGCGTCACGTTGTAGATTCTGACGCCGTCACCTCGCCGCTTTTAGGGTTCCCGGATGGCCTTCCTGACGCCGTCCCTCTTTAGACCTCCAAAATCCGTTCTGGCTTATCAAGGCTTGACGCCGTCAGAATATGGCTTGACACCGTCCCACTTTAGCTTAAGCCGTGACGACCTTGATCACATTAAAGGGTGACGCCGTCAGAATTTCCATGCAAAATTCTCTGGCTTATCATGAGTAATTTTCATATCCACCACTTTTGCCAAGCCATGACGCCGTCTGGACCAATTCCTGACACCGTCAAAGGTAGTTTCCAGCATAATTTTGAGACTTTGCCGTTTTCTTCACTTTTATGCTCCAAAAACGTCCAAAATGCTTCCTTTTCCAGATTTCTTCTCCAAAGTACCTAAAATGACAAAAGGAACGATTTAGGGCAATATTTGATCAAATAAATACGATTTAGGGCTTAAATGACCCCCTAAAAGCGGTACACTTTTCGCTTCATCAGTGATGTAGGTGGAGTCCTAAATAGCTCCATAGGTTGGAGTTTGGGTGAGTTTGGCTGTGATTGAGATTTGACAGTTTGTGATGGAGCGGGTGGGGGTGTGGTTGCTATTGGAGTTATGGTTGGAGGTGGACTTTGTATGACAACATTTGAGGGTGTAGGTGTGGATAAAGTAAGGAAATTTTCACTCGCTATAGGAGATGAGATATTAAGAGGAGATGATTCCTCTGATGATGAGTTAGCAAGATTTATGAAGCAACAGGGCTTAACACTAATGCGGGCAGTGCGTTTTGGAGGACTAGAGGTGGAGGAGTTGGTTGATTTGGTCATGGTGAGCTAAGAGAACTAAGATGTACAGGTTATATGTTGTGAAGAAGGTGAATGAGAGAGTTTTGCTCTAAGTTATGATCTTAATATATAGGCAGATGGTTTATAGAAACTAGTGTTTGGATTTGATGTAAATCCAATAGAGAATGTTGGTTCCTAATGATTTGGAACAAAAATTTGTGCAAATCACATCACATAAGTCAATCCATAAAACTTATGTTGAGTAATATGATGAAGATATGCAGTAAATGCAAAGGGATAGTGGAAAATCCTGTGATGTGATGTACCCACGGATTTGAAGGATCCCTAAAAAGGGTTCCTTGTCTGTATTAGAAAGGTAACTCACTCCTTAAATTTAAAAATTCAAATTTTGGTGGGAAATGTTGTTCTTAAGTTTCTAAGAGTTTCTAAATCATTCTAAGATGTATAATGATCACTAAACCTATTCTAAAGAATACTAGAAACTAAAATCTAATAATCGGGATGAGTCAAAAAGTTTTAAGAAGTTTACTGTTATACCTGCGGATCCAATCGACAAGGCGTGCGGATCCAAATTTTCGGATCCGCCTGATTCGCAGGTTGTAGAATGGCGGAGCCAACGCTAACACATGGCGGATCCAAAATAAGGGATCCGCCAGATCCGTGGATCAAAACTACTAAAACTAAACAGAGAGATGTGCATATTTTTCGTTTTTCGACGAAAACCCGAAAATTCTCCTGGAGCATATCTATCATCTAATATGTAATGCAAAACAATCAAATATGATAATACTAACACATGTTTAATCATAGATTAATCCGTTCATGGGAACTTACCTTATGAGGAGTTAAGCCAAACATAGGCTTAAACTCGGAAAATTGATAACATTAAGTGTTATCGACCTGCAATTCTTAGTTAGTTCAGATACACATCAAATATCATCATAACAAGTTAAGAAACAACCATTATTAATACTACATTGTCTAATAATGTTTAGAGCCAAACACTCCTTTAACTCAACTTCTTCAATTTCTTCATGCCCTTATGAAGCTTCATCATCCAACGTCCTAAATTCTTCACCATTCCTTTGATGCTGCGATACTCGGCTGATTCATTTGGGATTGGTGGAAGTTGGGTCAAGTACTCCGGAGGGGGAATCCTAGAGTTTGGCAACCCATCATCGTCACTCATAGATGATGATGATGATGATGATGATGATGATGATGTTTGAGCACGAGGACGTTTGCCCTTGTCAACCGCTACCCTAAAGTCGCTCAAGGGAACGAAGGTGCGTTCGATCTCATCATATTAGGGAACAAATCCTAAGGCATTTCTAGGAATGGGTGCAAAAGCTCTAAAGAGACGGGTCAAAAGCATTCCATAAGGCAATGTCATTTTTCCTTGAATTGGAATATCGGCCATTCCCTTGGCGATATAGTAAGCAAGGTTGAAAGGTTAATGGGTTGACAAATTGTACATCATGTGGCAAAGACATGCATTGATGTGATCGCGGTTTCCTACCATGCACATGACATTGGCCCTTAAGACTTCTTCCATATTCCTAAATTCGGGCTTTAGTTCATTTAGCTCCATAGCAAATGGATCTCTAGCAACATATTTCCCTCGATACAACCTTGTTGGGTTGTTACTAGGTATGAAGAGATGCTGACGAATGATTTCTTTTGAAGTTAAGGGAGTGGCATATGGTGCCGTTCGTTCAAGATTTGACTCAAGAATGGTCAATGACCATTTATCAGAATAGACACTCGTTCCATGACTTGGAACTCCTATGACTTCTCCAAATTGATTTAATGGGAAATTGAATTGATGTCCATTGACGCTAAAGTGAATGTTCATGTAACCTTGATCGTTTGACTCTAGTTTGACACTAGCATAGAATTCTAAAATGAATCGAGGAATTAATGGTTCATCGATATCTAGGAGGGAATCAAAGTGAATAGCCGCTAGTTGTTCCCTAAGATAGGTTCCTTCATAGAATGAGGGGTCTACAAACCTACCCTCATGTACGTAGTGTTTTTCTAGAGCTTTGAAAATTTCAACTTGTTGATCAGTGAGTCCTTTGGTTTTATGGTGTTTAGGTAGGTAATTTACGGTGTGTTTGTGATCATAGTTGGTCGCGGGAGGCATGATTTTCCTAAACACAAAAAATTATATAGTTTTAGTCGAAATTATCGAAAATACGTGTATAGGTCTAGTGTGTGCCTACATGGGGACTATGTGGAGGTGCGGTTATCTCGACTCATTTAGATGCATGAAAATTTTGTTTATGCAAGTTTTATGATAAAACGAGAGATAACCCAAACACTCCTACTTCAATGTAGCTACATTTGAATGTACCCGAAAATATATATTAGTTATGTATTCCCTTTGGCATTCAAGAGACATTATGCAAGTGATGTTAAACAAAAGAAAACTAACGTTTTTATATTTGTATGAACAATGTTCAAAAACCATTTTTCCTAGTTGTGAGAAGTTTTTATCAAAAATTTCTCATGGGGTTTTTGATGAATGATGATAATGTACTACAAGATGCAATTCCTAACTAAGAAAAACATGATTTGAAGTGCAATTCAGTAACTATGTTTCATGATTTTTCAAGAATTATCCATATTCCCCATGTTTTGATTTTGTGCATGGAATAGAAATCCTAGACGCAAATTAGGAGTATAAACATGATAAGGATACTTACAGTGATGTTTGGAGCACAAATTTGTGGAAGAAAATAGCCTAAATTATGATTGTGGTGAAGTATGAAACAAATTCAATAGGTGATAAGTTTTAGGAGAGTGATGAATAGTACCTGGTGTTGTTTATTATATGATAAAACAACCTGTGCATGTGACGGATCTGGCGGATCCAAAACAAAGGTTCCGCCTTTGTTATCGTTTGGATCCGTGGGATCAGAACACAATTTTTGGTTTAGTGTTGAGTTTGGTTAAACTAAGGTTTACTCTACTGTTTTATCTAATCACTATGTTCCATTAATCATAATCCAAGTCTAAGGTAGTTGAAAGGTTCTCTTTTGAGATGTTTTGTGAGGATGTCGGCAATGTTGTCCTCTGAGGAAACTTTCTCAATTGAGATGTTTCCCTTCTGAACATTGTCGCGTAGGAAATGATGACGTATTTCAATGTGTTTGGTTCTAGCGTGTTGGACCGTATTTTTGCTGAGGTCGATTGCTCCTTTGTTGTCACAAAGAATGGGGATGTCGTTGAGTTAAATTCCATAGTGTACGAGAGCTTGTTTCATCCACAGTGCTTGTTGACACGCCTTTCCTGCAGACACATACTCTGCTTCGGTTGTTGAAATTGCAAGGGCCGTTTGTTTCTTAGCGAACCATGAGGTGAGACAATGTCCTACAAAAGTACAAATACCGCTAGTACTTTTCCTATCAACATAGTCACCAGCATGATCTGAATCGGCATACACTATGGCTTCTATACCCGTTCCTTTGGGATACCATAATCCTAAATGTGTAGTACCTTTAATGTATCTAAATATCCGTTTAACGGCTTCAATATGGGATATTTTGGGATCTTCTTGAAAACGTGCACATAGACAAACACTAAACATAATGCCAGGCCTACTAGCCATAAGATAGAGTAAGCTACCAATCATTCCCCTATATTTAGTGTTATCTACGGATTCATTTTCTTCATCCTTTGTGAGTTTGGTTTCGGAGGACATGGGTGTTTTCATTGGTTTTGAGTCTTCAAGACCAAACTTCTTAAGCATATCTTTGATATACTTTGATTGGTTGAAGAATATCCCATCTTCTAATTGTTTTATTTGGAGACCTAAGAAAAAGATTAGTTCCCCCATCATACTCATTTCAAACTCGTCATGCATGATTTTTGAGAAATCGTCGCATAACTCTTGACAAGTTGAGCCGAATATAATGTCATCCACATATATCTGGACGATGATGATATGTGATCCCTTTTTCTTGGTAAAGAGAGTGTTGTCTACTAGGCCCATGGTGTACTTATGGTCAACTAAGAAGGTCTTAAGTCGATCATACCAAGCTTTTGGTGCTTGCTTAAGTCCGTATAAAACTTTCTTTAGTTTGTAAACATGATTTGGTTTTTCAAAATCGGCAAAGCCGGGAGGTTGTGCAACATATACTTCTTCAGTTATAAATCCATTTAAGAATGAACTTTTGACATCCATTTGAAATAATTTAAAATCATGTGCACATGCATATGCAAGTAGTATTCTAATAGACTCAAGTCTAGCTACGGGTGCAAAAGTCTCATCATAATCTATACCCTCTTGTTGATTATAGCCTTGGGCTACTAACCTAGCTTTGTTTCTAGACACAATGCCATTTTCATCTATTTTATTTCTAAAAACCCATTTTGTACCTATTATGGTTTGATTTTTAGGTTGTGGAACTAATGTCCAAACATCATTCCTAACAAATTGATTTAATTCTTCTTGCATTGCAATGACCCAAGATTCATCTTTTATTGCTTCATTAACATTTTTAGGTTCTATGGTTGAAACAAAACAAAAGAAACTACTTTCATTTTGAGCTTTAGACCTTAATGTTCTTTCGTTGAGTTTTCCTATGACGTTTTCTAATGGATGACTTTTAGCTTCTTTGATGTTGACTAAATCTCTTTTTACTGGTTCATCTTCTTTATCATTATCAACATTTTCCTGATTATCAACCATTTGGTTTTCAACTAAGTCATCATCTACCAAAGGTGATGTCTTAGAGGGAGGTGGACTTTCATCGAATGTTACATTCAATGATTCCTCGACTATTGAGGTTTCCTTGTTCAAAACTATGTATGCTTTACTAGTTTGTGAATATCCTAGAAATACACCTTCATATGACTTTGGGTCGAATTTGGTGAGATAGTCCTTTGTGTTTAAAATGAAGCACTTGCTTCCAAACACTCTAAAATGGTCTAATTAGAACTCGATTTAGAATATATGTAGATGTATCTACAGCGTGACACCAAAACTTTTGAGGTATGTTTTGTTCATTTAACATAGTTCTACTCATTTCTTGAATTGTCCTATTTTTCCGTTCTACTACACCATTAGATTGTGGAGTTCGAGGAGCCGAGAAATTATGTGTTATTCCATTATTATCACAAAAAGTTCCGAATTGGATTTCGTTGTCAAATTCTCGACCATGGTCGGTTCTAATAGATACTATGTTACTTCCTATTTGATTTTGAATTTTCTTGCTTAGAATTTCAAATTTATCAAAGGCCTCATTTTTGGTTTTCAAAAATTTAGTCCACGTATATCTAGAGTAATCATCTACTATAACTAATGTGTAAAAATTTCCTCCATAACTTTGTATAGCCGATGGGCCAAACAAATTCATATGCAACAATTCTAGACACCTAGATGTAGATACCATGTTTTTAGCCTTGTGGCTATTATGCACTTGTTTCCCAATTTTGCAAGCATCACAAAAGTGTTGCTCATATTTCAACTTGGGTAGGTTCCTAACGAGTTCCTTAGATGATAAGGATTGAATTAGCCTCATATTGGCATGACCTAAACGTCGATGCCATAGAGTTGAGTTTTCGTCCAAAGAGGTAAGACAAAGCTTGTCTTTAGGTGTTTTATCTAATTTCATAACATATACGTTATTCTTTAAAACACCTCTTCCTACGGTTATGCCATCTTTAAGTATTTTACTTCCATTTTCACTGAAAAGGACGTTATACTTTTTGCGACATAATTGACTTATACTAAGCAGGTTAAATCCTAAATTATCTACATGAGCAACATCATCAATAGAGAGAGAGTCATGAGAGATCGTACCTTTTCCAATGATTTTACTTTTAAGTTTTCTACCGAATGTGACATTACCTCCATCGTACACTTGGTAAGTTGAGAAAAGGCTTTTGTTTCCCGTCATATGTCTTGAACACCCACTATCTTTGATCCACTCATCAGGTTCTAGTTCAACCTTTAAGCATACCTCTTCTGTGTCATGAGCCATAAGGGCAACTTCGTTGTTCTTATGCTCATCATCATCTCCTTCACTATCACTCCAAGCTCCACTAACAAATGCTTTTTGAGACTTGTTCTTTGGAGGCTTTGGACAATCACCTATAAAGTGACCAGAATCTCCACATCTATAGCACTTCCTCTCTAACTTGCCTTTTCTATCATCACGGTCTTTACGGAGGGATTTCTTTTCTTCACGAGGTGGTCTTACGAACTTTCCTCGTCTCCTGAAGAATTTCTTGAAATCTCTTACGGCCATGGCATATTCTTCGTCTTCGCTACTAGAACAAGACTCTTCATCATCACTTGACTCAGCTCTAGCTTTCAAAGCAATGGACTTCATTTTCTCCTTCTTGCCTTTAACTATTTCTGAATCTTTTTCCATCACCATTTCGTGAACTCTGAGATTTCCTATGAGCTCATCTAGTGTCATGCTTGAAAGATCCTTGGATTCTTCAATAGCTGTCACTTTTGCTCTCCACTTTGGGTGGAGTGCTCTTAGAAATTTCCTGACAAAATTCTTACTAGAAAAAGATTCGTCAAGTGCTTTAAGTGATGTAATAATAGTATTAAACCTAGCAAACGCACTATCAATGGTCTCATCTTCAGAGATAACAAATTGTTCATATTGTTGAACAAGAAGATCAATTTTGTTATCTTTGACTTGTGAGTTTCCTTGATGAGTGACAATTAGAGATTGCCAAATATCTTTAGCTGTTTTACACATAAAAATTCTTTCATATTCTTTCTTTGGTAAAGCATTGTAAAGCATCATTTTGGCTTCATTATTTTTGGAAATCAACTTCTTTTGCTCATCACTGTGACGAGTAAGAGAAGTTTCTACATCCCGACCACCCGAAATATCATTACTTATGGCCTTGTAATCACCCTCAACAATTATAAACCATAGATCTATATCCTTTGACTTCACATAAGTCTCAAAGCAATTTTTCCAATAAATAAAACAATTAGGTTCGAATAGAGGTGGTCTTTGCATAGATTGTCGTTCTTTAAAGTTTTCAAATTCCATGGATCGTTTTAAGTTTTAAAATACAATATATTTTAAGAATCTTAAGTAACGTAGCTCTTGATGCCAATTGTGGAAAACTAGAAGGGGGGTTGAATAGTTTTACCGTTTTAAAATTAATTCACTTTGTTACTCTATGTTATTTCAAAGGAAACAAGCACAAACAAATATTCACACAATATATATATATGAAAAGTAAAGAGAGGAAAGATCAAACCACACAACACGGATGTTTATAGTGGTTCGGCTACAAGGACTCTCTTCCTTGCCCTACTCCACTCCTCAAGCCTCTAACTAGAGAGTTATCCTTCACTAAGAAACAAACTCTCTTCTAGGTGGAGAAAACCTTTACACGTCGCTTACTTCCTTTTCTGGTACTAAGCTAAACACCGGGTTCTATTTCAAGGTAGAACCAACCTAACGTCGCCTATACAATTACCGACACTAAGCTAGATGTCGAGTTCTTTACAAGGGTACAACCACTCCCGTTTGGTTCTTTCACAAGGGTACAACCACTCCCTACACTCTTTGTGTTTTGAGGACTAAAACACTAACCACACTCACTGAGATAAATGTTACAAATAATGATGCGTGAACTACAACTATATCACACAGTAACTATGCCAAAGGTTTTACACGTCTGTGTTGAACCTTGATGCTTAATCTCCTTTTCTACAAAAGGAAAGATCAATGAAATGAATGAATGATAAATGTTAGATGATATGTAAATGAATGAGTATGAATGTTAGGCTATATGAGTGATGGTGTGTCCAAATGATCAGCTTGCTATTTATAGGCAAGCTGGTGAACAGCCGGCGGATCCGGCGGATCCCATAAAAGGGATCCGTCTTTGATATCGTTTGGTTCCGCCAAACATGACAGCTAAGAGTTTATGGATATCTTTCCAAATCCAGCTGTATCCTTCACATCCTTGTTATGTCACATCAAAATCTCCCAAAGTCAACTATCTTGCTTGAAGATCTAGCCAAGATATTACATAATCTATGTATGATGCATGCCATGATGTTATTGTATCAGTTTAAAAATAAAGTTTCCTTTTAAGGAAATAAACTAGTAGATGTGTCAAATGTAATTCTAAGTAAACTTGTGAAATGTAAAATGTGTTTTAAAGAGACTTTAGCTAGCATTTATAATTTGCTAAAGGATATACTTTGTAATTGTCATTAAAAAAACTAAGTAAAGATTGTAAAATATAAATAACGTTTTTAGGACGATATTTGTATTAACATGTTCGAAAACTGAAAAATAGAAAATTTGAAATAAAACTAAGGACTAAAATTGTAAATAACGGAAAGTAGGGGTAAAAAGTGTAAATATGATATTTTGGACTAAAATTGTAAATATTTTAATATTGGGTTAAAAGTGAAACTTTTATGTAAGTTAAAGGTGAAAATTGTGAAATTATTATTTTGTCAAAAACTTATATTTTCAACTAGATATATTAAGTTTTCTTTTATATATAAATACAACAAAAATTGACACATAATTATATATCAATTTTTATTCCGCAACTAATAAATATAAACGAATATTCCAATGATAACAAAACCCACATGTCATGAGTAACGTTTCAAAAATCATATTTTTGAACTTTAAGCATTTTATCACACGAGCATCAATAATCTAACACACATCATCATGCACATCGAGCCTAAAACCACGAATCTAAACACTTGACATATTACTCTAGGTTGCGAGCCGGAGCCACTCATTTTCACTATTTGATTTCTATTTGTCTACTATATCATCAAGGTGAGTTCATAGCCCCACTTTTACTCGTTTAACTGTTTTATAAACTCATTGAGGGAGATACATGCTACTACTTTTTATGATCACAATTGCTTAAAAACTATATGTTTATCTAAATGTGTTATTGCCTAAGCACAACTATTATTATATCGCTTACTGTCGATACTATCAATTACTGTTGATACTATTATTATATCGATTACTGTCGATACTATCAATTACTGTTGATACTATTATTATATCGATTACTGTCGATACTATCAATTACTGTTGATACTATTATTATATCGATTACCGTCGATACTATCAATTACTATTGATGCTATTATTATATCGATTACTATCGATACTATCAATTACTGTTGATGCTACTATTATATTGATTTCTGTCGATACTACCAATTACTGTTGGTACTCTGTTAACTCTTTGGTTTCATGAGCTTAGTGCAATAATAACTACTTTCGATTTATGGGTGTAACAACGGAACCCACTGTCTCTTAAACTTGAAATCTTGTGATCAACTATTTTACTACTAAACCTATGAATTCACTTAACCTTTGTGTTGACTTTTTAGCATGTTTTATCTCAGGTAATTAAAGAGCATATGGCACGGAGTTGGCGTTGGGCCCCTTGATGGTGTTAAATGAAGTTATTATTCTTCACAAACTTTTTCATATCTTTTGTGGAACACCAAACTATTCGAAACTATGTTTTGTACTCTGAAATATTAAAGTTTTTCTATGAATGATAACGCCTTTCAAAACGTCTCTTTGAGTCGTTTTCTATACTTATGACTGTGATCTATGAAGTAATACCCCGTTTAGTCTTCCGCTGCTACACAAAATTTACGGGGTGTTACATCTGTTGTAGGTGTTTACCAGTTTTATTCGAATTTATTTTCCTCCAAAACACCTTTGGGTGCTTCACGTATGGTAGGCCTATGAAGATTAACACCTATTTTCTAAGACAAATGACGTAGGCTGTCGAACATTGGATCCGTAACTTGGCCGGCCAAGCACCGGATGGCATGATTATGCAACCGTGTTTCTTTCCATCGATGCCGGACTCTACATCTTTTTTACCCTGTTTCGTCTAAAAATCTGAGCCTAATAACTGCTACCCTATCTCGACCTGTGTGAATGGTCGTTATTCGGTTTAGTTATGACTGTCGGTTCCGCTGTTGTGCTGACGAAAACAATCCTTTTTTTTGCCAGGTATCTATGTAATGCATGATGAATATCACAAAAACCGTCTTCAAATACAGGTTTACAACCGGAAACGAGCTCAGGAGATCTCAAACCCGGTTCTAGACCTGTATTTGAAGACGGTTTAGATCTGAATATTCATGGGATGGATGTTCATTCGATTGCTGGAAAATCAACTTGAGAATCGGGTCCTACTCCGGAAGATGGTGGCAGCCGGGGATGTTGACCCGCCCAAACCATAGGGG
The DNA here is from genome assembly GCA_021014915.2 of Artemisia tridentata subsp. tridentata. Classification (NCBI taxonomy): domain Eukaryota; kingdom Viridiplantae; phylum Streptophyta; class Magnoliopsida; order Asterales; family Asteraceae; genus Artemisia; species Artemisia tridentata. The sequence goes on from CP139506.1 coordinate 290,999,731, forward strand.
AAAAAGATTCATGATTCAGCTATCGGTGGATAGGCGTCGAAGAAATCAGACGACACTTGGTTAGAGGAGTATCTGAAGAGGAAGCTGATAATAAGTGCCTAGGTGGTGATCTCAACTATTATGAACTAGAGGATAACATTATGCTTCAAGTCAGATCGAGGTCCACTGCTGGTCAGTTTTCATATATATACTTTGTATGTCTGCCTTGCGTTTACCATTTTTATATCATACTTAGGTTCACTTCTACAAAAAGCTCTGATCATCGGTCGCGCGCACTTGACCAAAGATAGATGTGAAACTGAAAAGAATGCTGTGACAAGTAATTTGGCGCAAATTACTTTTTCACACCATCCTTTTTTGTTTCCCATCTATATTTGAAAATTGCACCCTATTGTTGATTAGGGGCTTTTCTTGAGGTGGGACTGGATATATGCAAGAACAAATTTACTATCATAGACATGGAGCATCAACTGTTAATATCAGCAGATAAACAATACCATGTACTCTTCATTTACTAATATTGACACACGATGTACAACATACCTGCTTCTTCTTATCTTCCCCTCAAATTCCTTTTGGTATTTCAACGGGCTAGCAATACGTCTGATGCAGACCATTGTTTAAAGACCGTTTAAATAGCAAAATGGATTTGAGGGGGAGGTCAGAGTTTCCAGGTATGTTAACATTTGTGTGTTAGATCGAAAGTTGTGGCTATAACTAATGGAGATATTGTATCCATGACATATGGCATGACAACAATCACAAAAGCATTAAAAAATCACTATTGCTTCGACTGTTCACCCCCACACAGGCAACTGTAGTTGCTACAAAACCCATATGTTCGGATCGAAAAAACTTGAATGGCCGGCGGGTTCCAGTGCCGGACTTGAACCGTTTGGATCTGAAATCAAAAGGATGATTGTGAGTGAGGATGAACAGGTCAGATCAGCGGTTATTAATCAGCCTATAGATGGACCGGGTTGAAAAAAAAAGGGCCTAAATTAGACAATAAATGTAAGTTATATATAATGTTATGTTACTAAAACAGAATGTTTTCACAAACATTGTGGAATGTTATCATTTTCGCTCCGCAATCTGCTTATTGCGTTCTCAATCGGTTTAATGACATAAGAATGATGGTGATATTCATTACAAGAGCCTATGATGAGTCTACGGGGTAAGGGGATTAAAGTTGAGATGGTCCACATCTTGGCGGGGCAGGTGACTACAGATGCAGCCATGGTGGGCATATCCTCTTTTTTCGATCCTTACTAGACTTATTTGTTATAGGTGGTTACCAGTTTTATTCACATTTATTTTCCTACAAAATGCCTTTCGTTGCTTCAGCTAGGGTAGGGCTATGATGATTAACACCTATTTTCTGAGACAAATGAAGTGGGTAGTCAAAGATTGGATCCGTAACTTGGCGGGGCAAGGAACGGATGACATCATTATGCAACCGTGTTTCTTTGCAGCCATGGCGGGGCCTAGATCTTTTTTACCCTATTTGGTTTAAAAATCTGAGCCTAATAACTGCTACCCTATCTCTACCTGCCACATCCCATAGGTTTCTGATTGCTTCTATGCTGGGTTCTTATGAATCTGAACTTTTAAATTCTTACAGATGAGGCCCTTTTGATTTGGTGAATGGTCTATCTTCGATTTTCTTATGACTGTTGCTTCTGCTGTTGTTCTCAGCAAAACAATCTTTTTTTTCTCCGGGTATCTATGTAATGCATGATGAATATCACAAGCAATGATGACAGTTGTTACTATTTCCTATTTTGTTAACTGTAGCTTGCCATAACCCGTGTCTTGGCATAAGGCCGGTTTTGGGTACCACGTCTATAATCGCTGACCTGAGCCTTATTATGTATATTATCATCATGCATTATCGTTGATCCATCATTGATCCTCTCTTACTGTTTATGTGAAGAATAGTTTAGACGTTTATTTACTCTCTTTGCAGCTCTAAACTTTATGTGGAGCTGTGTTTCAGTTCATTTGCCATGTTGCTACATAACTAGAACAAAGAAAAGATAAGTATTGCTTGAATTTTTTTATGCCATAGTTCAATATGAAACTGCTGCATTTGTATATGTATGCTTATGATATCTTAAATTTACAGGCTTAATCCACTGTAGTACACGACTCTACTTATATTTTTTTTCTGGCAACAGGGTTTTTATATTCAACAACCTCATTGCTATGGACACAAGTTAAATATAAAAAACAGACGGAATATCAATGATGGATGTACGGAGACCAAGGCCAACTATTACTAAATTCGCATGGTATGTGCATCCATCTTTGATACTTTGTCAATATTTTTGTGACACCGGAGTTTTCACGTTCACCTACCTGACCACATTATGGTTCAAGTCAGATCGAACTTGACTGTTAGTGAGTTTTCATATATATACTTTGTATGACTGCCTTTTGTTTAGTAGTCTTATATCAAACTTAATAATACAATATTCTCTCCATATATATACTTTCTATGTCTACCTTTTGTTTAGCACTTTTCTATACTCGATAAAAGATAAGCAGTCATGTATGTTAGCCTGGAAATGAAGTGTCTGGTAATCAGTGTAAGACAATGCTATTGCAAGTTTAGCTTTCCTAAAAAGTTATTGTTTTATATTAGTTTCCAATCTTAAATATATTTTCGTCTTTGTGAAGGTGGAGGATACGAAGACAATATTAAGAGGTCAAATAGGATCAAGACCAACAAGATGTGAAAGAAAGTGTCGTCCATGTGGTCATTGTGAAGCAATACAAGTGCCTATAACACCACAAATCAAGAATGTAAAAATGCGATCAAGAACCCAACAATACTATCATTAGTTGATTGCTCAAATGGCAGGTGTAAGAAAATTTTTGAGTATCAAAAAGGTTGAAAATGAATCAACGCCTTTGGCTCCACCCGAACCCTTCCCGATTCTGAGGTCAAACTTGAACGTCCTTCTCGAAATGACGGTTTATTAACTTTGTATCAACAATGTACCCATTTTTTCTCTTCTTTTTCACTATTTTATTAAAGGTGTTATCTATATGGGTTTAATGTTAAATAGTCTTTCGCAAGTATTGATTAAACATGTTACTTTCCTATATGACTAACCTAATGCACATAAACCTTATCTATGTAAAAAAACCAGCACAATGTTTCAGGGTTAAAATATTCTTTTGGCCATTCCCAGGTTGCAACATTAGCAAACACACCGTCAACTACTACTTTAGCAAAACAGCCTGCCACGAAGCGCGGGTTTCCCACCTCGTATAGTAACATTTTGAAATTCCCTGTCAACACTTTCACCATCATCTTTCAGTGACCCAGGTTCGAATCCTGAGCAAGACCCGGTTTTCATCCGGCTGTTACTCCAGCGAGTAATCTCGTGTGGAGGCAGTACGGTTTCCGGGCGGAAGCCGTTTAATCCCCACTACGCCAGCGTGGACCCGGTTCAGACAACATAGTCTGGATATATGATGGATGAGGGCCTGCCAATGTGATAGGTGCGACTCTAAACCAAAAATTGAAAGTCACCTTCCAAAAAAAAAATCTAAAAAACAAAATATATCATTTAAGAAACATGTAAGTTATGCACTAGACCTTGTATCTTACTCTAGATGTACCAATTCCAACTCTATAAACGATATTAGTTGGTTCATAAATACAACATAACACTTTCACTTGGTAAAGCAAACTTCATCCCTCAAGTAAGGATCAAAAACTTTAATATGAAGTTCACTTCTCTCATGATGATCTTCTTTTCACATCTTCTCCTTCAAAGTCCATTCATAGTCATGGGAGATAGAAGGCTAATAGAAAGCACATGTAAAGCCACACCCTCATACAATTTATGCCTCTCAACTCTTATGTCAAACCCCAAGAGCACAAATGGTGATATTTCTGACTTGGGACTCATCATGGTTGGTGCAACAAAATCTAAAGCCACTAGAGCCATACAACACATCAAATCTCTATATACGTCTCATCCTGAGCTGAGGCACTCACTAAATGAGTGCGCTGAGATGTATATGGCCGTGGTGAGAGCAGATGTGCCCTCAGCCATTCAGGCCTTGGATGGTGGTCAACCAAAGTTCGCAGAGGACGGGATGGCTGATACCGCTGTAGAGACTCAAGCTTGTGAGAGGAGTTTTAACGGGCGTGGCCAAAAGTCACCATTGACACAAATGAATAAGGACATTGAAAATATTGCTAACGTTGCTAGAGCTATTATTAGGATGTTACTATAAGTTTGTTACGCCGTATTTTGTATGTTTGTACTATGTCAAAATATATGTAGTAGTGCTTTCGTGTGTTTTATAATTTCTTCCTAACATATATCGACACATCTATATATGAGTGTACAATATGTGATGTAAATATGTTAAACTACTGTCACATTATCAATTAGACATGCTTTCTTATTAATCAACTTTTGTTAAAAATAAAGAATTTCTTAATCCTTTTGTGTAACTGAGCATGAAAAAGGGATTTCCTCCGTTCCATATTAAGTATTCATTTTTAAAATACACAAAGTTTTAAAAAATTCCACTAACTACACTCTCCATCAATCAAATATCATTTTTACCCGCTAAAATCTCATCTCATTGGTTGGAATACAAACACTTAATTTGGGACATCCCAAGATTCCGTTGTGGACACTTAATATGAGACGGGGGAGTATTAATATATTGATCCTTTTAATGCATGTTTTATAATGTTACTTTTAATACAATTTTTTTTTCATTAGCTAGAGTGCTATCTCCATGCGGATTATAATCAATACCGCTTTGCTAATCAAAACCTAAAACTTTAGTCTAAGGTGTTAACTATGCGTCTATACAGAAAGCCTTTCATTCATAAATTTTTCAAAATTAAAATGCTTAATTTTGTTTGAAATGAATTAAAATAAATTGATGTTTGCCATATTTTGTTATTAATGCATAGTTAAAATATTAAATTATTAGTTTATGTGACTTAAAAATCATTTAAAGATTAGAGATATTGTAATATTAGACGCACCTTAATCATATTGTAAATACTCATTTAGTGACAAACTTAAAATGTAAATATTAAATTTGGGTTTACTTATTTGGGAAGAATCCATAAAAATACTTATAAATGAGGGGTTCTTGTGAAAATGTTATATAGCCTAAGGGGGATTGGATAAAATTCTATACGTTTTTTTTTAGATTAGGGGGTTTTATGATATTTTTCAAATAAATAGTTTTTTTTTTTTGGAAGATTTTGGGGTTTTACGACATGTCTTATAGCTTAAGCGTTTTTCTATGAAGAATTTATGAAAATGTTTATAGATTTAGATACTATTCATATATATTACTGAATGTATAAAGAGATTTTATGAAAAATATGTATCAGTTAGGGGCTTTTATGACATGTATTATAGTTTAAGGGTTTTTTATGAAAAGATTATGAAAATATCTATATATGTGAGCGTTTTATGAAAGTGTTTATATGTTTGGGGATTTTATAAAACGTTTTATAGTTTAAAGGAGTGTTTTTTAATTTTTTATGAATAGTAACTCATAAATTTTTCATAAATGTATAATAGTTAAGGGTGCGTTTGATATGTAGTTGAGTTTAGAATAGAATTTGGATATAGTTTAGGATTTAGATTTGATGTAGAATTTATAAAAGGATGTGAAAGAAAAAATCATATTTTTTAATGAAGTATTAAATTATTTATTACACAAATTTAGGATAAAGATAGACACATTGTTTTATGAGTCCCGCATCCTAAACCCAACTTTTTAGTGGGTTTGAGTTTTGATTGTGTCAACCCCAAATATATGCTTTAGAAAACAACCAAACAAATATTTAATCTATTTTCAAATAAAAACCCGTAGAAAAGTAGGACATCAAACTCGCCCTAAATCTCCTCTTTCAATTCCGAAAATATCGCAATAAAGTTTATCTATACTATCTATGGTCAAAGTGAAATATTGAATTGTTGAATATTGAAAATTAGTCAAATGTGAGAAAAATATATAGTGTAATTAATACTCTTATTAAAATACCCCATTACTTAAAAGTACAGTGATTTATTCATATTGTACAACCAACTAAAAGCATGTCTACCAAATTAAATACAAACAATTAAAATACCCTTTACTAAAAAGTACAATAAAAATTTCACAATATACAATTTAAACAAGTTACAACATAATCCAGAATATAAAATAATTAAACACACTAATTAATGTTATTTTTAAAACACCCTAAAATGAAAAGTGCATGTTATTATACACATTATACAAATTAATAAAACACACAAAGTTTCATACAAGCTAACAAGTTGGTGGTACATATAGTTATGAAAACCGGACCAGACCAACGGGTTCAACCGGGAACCGGTGTCGCCACCGGTTCGACTAACCAATAAAAGCCATCTGAAAACGAACCAGAGAGGACCCGTTGAAACCGATACAAACTGGTAAATCAAGCCTCATCGAGATCTATTTCTCCGGTTAATCGTCACAGGGTACCCACGTATGCTATATATAAAGGAAAAAACAAAAAGTGAAAAGTAAAAAGTTGAAACTAAAAATAGAAATGTTGAAAACATATATTTCAAAATGAAACAATTAATACACATCGAAAACCGGGTTGACCCGAGACGCTTCAAACCCGGAGGGTTGACCCGGTTTAATTTCACCCGTGTTCGATCCAACCCGTCAGTTTGACCCGGTTTAAATCGACCCGTTTTTCGACCGGAACGGTTCAACCAGTTGAACCACCTGGTTCGACCTGGGTTTTAAAACATTATGTTTAATCCCCAAATCTACAAACTTTTATTATTTTTCGTTTATAACCCATAAACTTTTTTTATCACTAAACGATCTGTCGATATAAAATCTCGTTGCTATGCACGGGTACTCGTCTAGTTTAGAATAATGTTACATGTATAATCCTCCTTGTCTTAAAATAATTGTCCCCTTTTGATTTTTAAAGTCTTTATTTTTTAACTTTTACCTTAATTATTTTTGTTTATTTTATATAATAATTGATGAAAATTATACTAATAAAAATACATTTAAAACTTAATTCTTTTACATATGTAGAATCAAGTAATATATAACATGAACAAAAATATTTAGAATCAAAGTAAAAAAACTTTAAAAACTAAAATGAGACAATTATTTTGAGACGGTGGAGTACTTTCTAAATAAATGCATGTGTTCGTGAGTAGTTATGGTATTTGTCACCCGTAATTAGTAGAGAACACAATCATAGGGCTGTAAACGAACTGAACGTTCAGTGAACATTTCATGAAACGTTCGGTAAAAAGTTCGTTTATGTTCGTTTATTTATTAAATGAACGAACATGAACAATATTTTACGATCGTTTAGTTAAATGAATGAACATGAAAAAAAGTCACGTCCGTTTATTTATGTTCCTGAACGTCCGATTATACGTTCGTTTATATTCATTTATTTATTTATGTTCGGTATATCATATCTTTTAATTATATAATTTTAAAATTAGTTTGTTTAAACAAAACAACACTTATAAAACAATATTAGATGCATAATTTAATAAAGTTTATGTTGTTTGTCTATGTTCATTTATGTTCGATCGTTTATGTCCGTTTAGCGTTCGTTTAATGTCTTAATGAACGAACATAAACGAACATGAACAAGTCATTTTCTTAATAAACGAACATGAACAAGAAAATTTGTCCGTTTAAGTGTTCGTGTTCGTTTATTTGTGCGGTTAAAATTAAATGAACGAACATGAATAAGGCTCCGTTCGTGTTCGTCCAGTTCGTTTACAGCCCTACACAATCATGTTGAACAATGAATTTCATCAGAGGGGTTATGTTTCTTTATAAACTTTTTATAATGCATATTACATAAGACTAGATAAATATCAGCGCAAAACGATGGTATATAGTAGCAAATAATTATACTTGCGAAATCGTGATTCTGGTTCGACCCTTGGTGCAAAACGTGTGTTTTTTAAATACAAAGAGTGTGTTTTTTAAATTTAATATACTCTGTATTTTTGAAAATTTGTCAAATTTGAAATTGATCAAGAGAAAACATAATTTAAGTTACAAAGATTTTAAAATTTTGTCAAATTTAAACGATACTTAAAAATAGTTTAGACAAACTACATTAATTTAAATTTAAGATACAAGTTTCAAGTTTCAAATAAAAGAGACACTCTTATTAGTAGAGATAAGATAACTTTAATGGACCTAAACTCCATATCAAGTTTATGAAGTATCTATCATCTTTTTTTTTCTAAGGCGACTTTCATTTTTTGGATTAGAGTCACACTTGTCACATCGGCAGTCCATAATTTACCACGTACTCAGACTATATTGTCTGAACCGGGCCCACGCTGGCGTAGTGAGGATTTTTAACGGCTTCCGCCCGAAAACCGTACCGCCTCCACACGAGTTTCCTTGCTGGAGTAACGGCCGGATGAAAACTGAGGGCGGCTCGGATTCGAACCTGCGCAACATTGGCTTACAGGCTCTTCTCTTCATTGCCTAATACCAACAAAGATTTGTGACCCTCATGTGAAGACTTCCCGACAGGTCACCAAAACCAGTACTACCCTCACACGAGCACGCTTAACCGACTAAACGATTACCGCTAGACCACAAATCCGTTGATACCTATCTATCATCTAATAAATTATTGTATGTGGAGTTTGGACAAAAGGTCTAAAGGGGCTTGAGAACCCATCGTATTCTTTTGTTTTTCAACTCTACGATCCTTTTTCATTGATGATAAGGTTATGCTTTCTTAAAAGGTCTAAAGGGGCTTTGAGAACCCATCATATTCTTTTGTTTTTCAACTCTACGATCCTTTTTCATTGATGATAAGGTTATGCTTTCTTACGGTAGAATGCACTCAATTCTTTTTCAAGAGTAAAATATATGTATGCTTCTAATGATTTAAACGATATTGCAATAAACAAATGCTGCTAGGGTTGAAAATTTAATTCATTCATATGAAATAGGTAAATTATGTTAGCTAATAAGGCCTATAGGTTCAGCCCAGTTGTTTAGGACCGTTGCACTTATGATTTTGTTTTTGTATTTTTTATTTAATCATTTCTAATCTCAGTTAATGGTATCAAGAGATAGGTCGAATATTAAGAAGAAGAAGAAAAAGAAGAAAAAAAATGGTTTGCCTTTTGGTTCGATTAATTTAAAAAAAAAAAAAAAAAGTTTTGACGACCGAGATATATAGATCCAGGAGAAAAGTTCTTAACAGAACATTTTTTTTTTAAAGAACAAATACATAAATCTCCACCATCCAATTGTTTTAGATCTGACGGTGTAGATTATGCTTATTAAAAAACGGAGGGGCAGTTTTGTAATTGTCTCACTCCACCTAACACCCCGCCCTTTCCACACTCACACTCACAAATGTTTACACACACTCTTTGTTTCTCTCTCACCAAATTGTTCATCTTCATCAGATCTAAAATATAACTACTTCCCAAATCCAATAGTAACCAAATCTCTTCTAAATAATTTTTTGTTACCATTAGTGATATCGTGTCACTCATTTTCCGGCCACAGAACATATTGTTATTGCGGCGGTGGTTGTAACTGTCTCCATCGTAACTGCCGTCGTTGTAGCGTTTGTGGTTGTGGTTATGAAAACAACAGTAAGTCTCCATTATGTTATGAAAACATACTATTTGTTGTTTGTTTATTAAGTCTCCATTCTGTTTGTAATTTAGTGTACTATTTATTATTTTTTATTTTTTATTTTGTGTAGTATGATTTTAGTTTATAGTTGTGGTTAGTAAATAAAGTCAAACACAGTAACTAGTAATTTATGGATGAATATTTGTGTTAGTGTGATTCGTGATTGTGATGTTAAGTAGTTTCTTATGTGTTTTTTCTGTAAATTTTGATGACGAACTGAGTATAATCACATGTGATTTGTAAGTATTGTTGTTATTATTTCGATTTACATGTCAATTAGGTTCAAGTTTATTTTAGTCGTGATATAAATGAATTTAATTACTGATTTTGTTTTTTTAATGCTAATGATGAACAAAGCAGAATGATATGTGATTTTGTTTATGTATTTTGTGTATGTAGCTGATAATATATTGGTTAACACACTTTTAAGAAATTCTTTACAACCCTACGATTTATGAATATTGATTGATGCTAGATGTGTTAGATGTGTTGTATGATTATGTTTTATGTGTTAGGTCATAAGTCTTCTCCGTTGCTTTGTCTATCGTATTTTACGCAGGTTGATATGAAACTCACATGTGATTTACCTAAAATCACATGTGATTTATCATTTTTAGTTTGTGTATGTTTTACTGTTCTTTGTAGTGAACGTTGTTTTCTTCGCATCTAAAGTTGTACAATTATCGAAGACATGCTAGTTTTGCTAAAGCAAAACCATGAATTTCATAGTTGAAAGGGAGGACCAAGAAAAATGACAGAGATTGTTGTGTTTTCACAGTGCTTCATATGGAAAGATATTTGGGTGAAGCGTTTGAAGTTCAAGTACGCCACAAAGATATTGTTACACAAGTTGAATGTGAATGTATAGAGGATGTTTGAATTGGCTAAATAGCTTGAAAATTATATTGATGAGGATGTAACACAATTAGGTAGAGTTCGACATAGTTGTGAAAAACATGTATTTGGTAGTTTGTAACTTTCTTTTGTGAAGTATGGGTCGTTTTCAGACAAGTATCAACAATTGTATGTTATAATTTATCTATGAAAATTCTAGAAGTAGTTTAATACGTGTCCATGGTATTTTCTATTTGTTTTTCGAAGAAAGTATGTGTTTGTTATAAAACAATTACTGAAAGATGTATCTTATGAATTAGTGTAATTGCATGTCTTCTGATAACAAAACATGTGATTCATGTTTTAGGTTTCACCTTAAAAAACATGTATTTTACCTGTCTAAGTAAGTAAGATATTGAAAATCACATGTGATTTACCGAAAATCACATATGATTTATCTCAAATCACATATGATTTACCTCAAATCACTTTTAGTTTATCTATGTTGTTTTTTTCTTCGCATCTAAAGTTGTACAATTATCGAAGACAATCTAGTTTTGTTTTCTTCAAATGCTTTACCTGTCTAACAAAACATGTGATTCATGTTTCAATTTACACATGAATCACATGTGGTTTACACACGAATCACATGTGATTTACACACGGATCACATGTGATTTGCATGCGATTTATACTTGATTTGATAACATGCTTCTTACAAATCACTTTTTTTTTTTTGCACAATTTATAAAAATGTTGAGTACTTGCTTATGTCATACATAATACAAATACTGAAGATGAGCATCCAGTAGAAAGTTTTGTATTTAAGTAAATGAGAATTCCATAATTTCAATTAACAATTCATATAAAACATTGCAGAAATTCTAAAGAAAATGAAAAATAAATTCAAATCAAAAGTTTTCAAGCATCCGTCACTGTCATATTTCTCTTTTGCCTTTGGATTAGCGGATATTTACTTTGTATGTGTGTTAGTTTCCTCTCCACAATGTCTGCATTTCTTTTTCGGCTCCACTCTAACTTGAAGTGATTTCTCTCTTCCATTCATTCTGTGTTGTCCTTTCACACCACCTTTGTTTCCAGCGCTTATGATTCAGCTTATAATAACAAAAATTAAATCACAGGTGATTTACATTTATCATAACAAAACACAACATAACATAATTACGATTTACTCATTGTTAGATCAAAATACAACCACATGTGATTCAGCTTATAATAACAAATAGTACATCACATGTTATTTACATTTTTCATAACAAAACACAACAAAATTAGAATCACGTATGATTTGCTTCTTTATAGATCAAAACAGAATCACATGTGATTCAATTTATAACAGCAAAGAGTACATCACACGTAATTTACATTTCTTCATAACAAAGCACAACAAAAACCGGATCACATGTGATTTACTTATTTCTAGATCAAAACAGAATCACATGTGATTCTATTTATAATAACAAAGAGTAAATCACACGTGATTTACATTTTTCCATAACAGAACACAACAAAAACAAAATCACGTGTGATTTACTCCTTTCTAGATGAAAACATAATCACATGTGATTCAGTTTATAACAGCAAAGAGTAAATCAAACGTGATTTACATTTTTCCATAACAAAACAGAATCACACATGATTTTACATACAATTTCTTGTACATCATCTTCTAGATCTGCAATTTATAGTTCATCATCTTCTGGTTCAATAACCTCTATTTCTTTCATGTTTTGTTCAATTAAATGATTTTCAACCATTTTTAGATCAACGGCGGATGGCGGATCTACATATCGACGGCGGATCAATGACGGATCGACGGTGGATCTACGGCTGATCAACGACGGATCAACGGCGGATCTATGGCTGATCGATGGCGGGTCAATGGTGATATGGAGGATCGACGACGAAGTCGGTTTATGGTGGTTTGTATGTGTTTTTGTGCGTATTTCAGTTGTTTGTGTGTGTTTTTGTAGAGAGAGAACTGCATTTTTTTTTTTTTGTTATAATAAAGGTTGGCTAGATATTTTGTGTTTTTGTAGTGGACAAATCTACCCTTGATATGAGATTGGGTCTTTTGATGTCAGCCATTGGATCAAAATAAAATCAGTGAACAAGATTGGCTACTTTGTTCTTTAGAGATTGCATGTTATATGGGGATCTCACCTCATAGATCCAGTAATGTGTTAGAGTTAACAATCAAAATTTTGATTTTTGAATTCTAACTGGATGGTAATTTTTAATGGGTCGGTGGAATTTTTTTTTTTTTTAGTGCAGGTTAAAAAAATTCTCCTATGCTCTTTCTTATTTATTCCATTAAGGTGTGATTGCTTTGGAATATTTGATAAATCTAAAGTTGCTTATGTAAATAATTGATTTTTGGTTTGTTGGCACATAGGCTTTTCAATTAATATGTTGTTTGCATATTAGTTTAGGCTGGACATATTCGTTGACCCAAGCGACCTGGGTCACCGGCTGCCATGACAGCTTTCTCTCTCCGGCGACCGAAAGCGACCAAAGTGCCACAGTCGATGACCGACTTTTTTTTTTAACATCAAACATTTATAAAAAACGTAAAATTCATTAATAATAAAAACATTACAATACTAAATTAAAAACATTACAATAAATTGTATTTGTCTTTGAAGTCTGCCTTAAGCTGCCTAAGACGATTTTGGTGAATTTCGGGCAAAGTTGGGTCAATTTTGGTGTAGTAGAAGATCAACTCTTGGTTCTTGGTTGATTTTTCCATGAGTTCGACCTGTTTTCGTTGAAGTGCTATTTTTTCTCTTTTCATGGCCAGCTCTTCTTGTTTTATCTTCAGATACTCATCTCCACCGACCTTATTTTTTCCCTCTTTTGACGGCTTTGATTTGAAGAAGTTCTTGGTTAGCAAAGCTACAAATGATTGTGGTGGATCACGAGAGGAGGACGATGATTTCTTCCTAGCTGCGTCATGACCTTCTGGTCGTTATTCTCTAGTATCGTCTTCAATTTCAGAATCATCGACGTCTTGAAAATTCAAGGAACCTTGTGTTGACCCCGAGGTTGTTGTAGAGCCCTTTGTTTTCTTCCGACTATTCGTTCGGATAGCATCCCCCTCCGACTTCCAAGCATCGTGATGCCGCAAGATTTTCCAACATTCCAGCAAGTTGAAATCATGACCGTAAATCATACGGTATTCCCTCAAAGCTTTTTCACTATCATCAACATCATTCTCACCACTACCATGGTTAAGCTTGATATTATCCATGATAGCAGCAAAATTTCCAACCCTACTCCGAATCCGATTCTTCCACTTGCTGTTGATAGAGTCGTAGCTTCTTGCTGATGAACCGGTTTCTTTATGAAAATACGCTATCACCTCCTCCCAAAAGCGGTGTCTGTTAATAGCGTTTCCTCGATGGGAATTTTCCGACACAAAAACCCAAGCTTTAAAAAGAGCGACCTCTTCCGCCTTTGTCCATGATGCCTTTTTTTAAGACGGTTCGGCCTTTTTCCCTTTGTCCCTCGCCTTCGCCTTCGCCTTTGTAGCACGTCGCGAAGCGGTCCTTGGTTTGACGGGTGATGTCTCTTCGACATCGTCATCGTCTTCAACATGGAAAGAACCGTGGTACGAACCATGGTAACAACCGTGACCCGAACCTTGCCCCATCGATGCATCTTGAGTCGGATATTGTTGTGTCGCATGGTTCTCCATAAAATCCTCAAAATCCATATCAAGATTAATATCCCGAATCGGGGAATAATCTTGATACGGTTGGGGAGATTGCATGAAATCCATGTTAGGCCGATATGACGACCCACTTTGTTCTTGATACGGTGGAACATATGGATGATTAAGGTAAAAAATGTTATGATTTTGGTTAGGTTGGGGTAGTCGTGATGAATATTCAAAAGAGGGTGCACGAAATCGAATACCCCGTTGTTGTGGTGGTGTTATGCCGGTTAGTTGGAAGTTGTTTTCCGGCGAGAAGTTAAAATTGGGGGCATTTTGGGGTAGTCAGGATCGTCGATCTTTTGATGTGGGAGAGTTTTTCATTAACATGATGAGAAGTTGTTTGTGGATGATAAGTTGAATATGAATTGTGTTTGAAATTGTGTGTTTAGATGTTTGTTTGAGGTGGGTATTTATAAGGTTGAAAAAGGTGGTTGTTGTTGTTGTTGTTGTTTTTTTTTTTTTTTTTTTTTTTTTTTTTTTTTTTTTTTTTTTTTTTTTAAATTGCAACGGTTTGATTTAATTTGAAATGTGTATTGATTGGTTTGATGCAAGATTTAAACTCGGTCGGTTGGCCGATCGATATTCATTTTCCACCACATGCGACTGATCTTGTACAACTATGGCGACCGAGATTTATATCGGTCGGTTTATAAAAAGTAAGCCGACCAACCGATAATTTCCATCGAGTGTGTTCAGCCTTAGTTCGAAGGAGACATAATTTTATTGGAGTTTTTTTAGATTGATATATTAGGTTTAAATTTGTTTGAGTTTTGATGGATGGTGGTTCTGTTTAGTATTACTAGTATTTGCACCGAATATATTAGTTTGAATTTGGTTTGTTCGAAGTTTGGTTCGATCGGTTGTGTTTATTAGGCATCGTATTGGTATTGATATTGGTATCGGTATTGGTATTGTTGGATGATACGGTTTCACACGTGGTTCTGCATCTGGTTTCGCCTGGTTTTGTCTGAATCTGAATATGTCTGTCGGAATCTGCTTGTCTGAATCTGCATCTGTCTGTCTGAATCTGCTGCTGTCTGAATTTGTCTATTGCCTGCTCTTCGTCTACCTCTGTTTGGATCTCTCAGCCACTGAATCTGTATCTGTCTGCTGCTTCTACTCTTCGTCTACCTCTGTTCGGATCTCTCTGCCGATGAATCTGTATATGTCTGCTGCTTCTGCTCTTCATCTACCTCTGTTCGGATCTCTCTGCTGCTGAATCTGGATTTGTCTGTTTTCACCTGTCCGTCTGATTTTGGAGTTTTCTTGTCAAACTCTTAATTTAGCATTGTGAGTTTGAGAGGGGGTGTTAGCTAATAAGGCCTATAGGCCTGACCCACTTGTTTAGGCCCGTTACACTTAGGGTTTTGTTTTTATATTTTCTATTTATTCATTTGTAATCTCAGTTATTTAGTGAATCTGATAATAATATTGTTTTCAGTGTTCCCTTGATTTCTACAAATTCAAGCTAACTCGATCTTAGTAATTGAAGAAGCAAATTAGAGTAAACTGCATAAATGGACCTTGTGATTTGTCAAACACTACGGATTTAGTTCATTTTCATTTTTGAATCATATTTGGTCATTGTGGTTTCGATCCACTAGGGATCCGATCCATTCTAAATAAATCTGTTAACTTTCTATGTTGAATGACACACTTGACATCCACATTGTGTGTATTTGATGGGCATTTTTGTCTTTTCACACCAAATAACCAAACAAACACAAATACAATCAAATGCTCTCGAGTCCATGACTTTCTCATTTTACCACCTCTCACTTTCTTTCTTCTATTCGGGCTCTCTCTCTCACACACACTCTCTCTCTTTCTAAAATTGGCAATTGCCACCACTGCAACTGATAAGGATTTATTTGGTACATTTTTAAGGGATCATTTAGTCCCAAAAGTCCTATGTGTTTGATCAAATATTGCCCAAAATTGTTTCTTTTTGTATTTTAGGTACTTGGGACGAGAAATATAAAAACCGGCACATTTAAGGCTATTTTAGACGAAGAAAAACGACATAGTCAAGAATCTGTCAGAAAATGGGATCTGACGGCATCACGAGCCACAAGGCGACGGCGTCACTTGTATTTGAAGACCCAGATTCAGTGTAAAGTTAACAAGCGGCGTATTAGATGTTTTCAAGAGCGACGACATCATGCACCATATTACGCCGTCACAACCATAGAGCAACGGCGTCACAACGGCGATTAAGCTAAAACGAAACCCTAATGACGGCGGGCTGAGGGCGTCATAGTTTGCAAGTGACGCCGTCACAACTGTAATCCTATATACATTTTCATATGTTTTCCATTATTGAATGTAACACTTTTGAGAGGTAAACCCTAGACGAATTTCCCAGTTCTTCCTACGTTCTTCATCCTCCCTGGCTTGCCGCTCCAAACGAGCAGCTTCCTCTTCTCTTTCAAGTTGTTCCATTTCTAGGAAGACTTGCATATCTTGGTCCATTTGTCTGAGTTGTTCCTTTGTCAAACCAAACGGATTTAGGTCTTGGTCGACAACTGGTGGATTGTGCACCGGTTTATTTTTTGGTGGATTGTTAAAATAGGCTCCAACGGCTAACGAATTAACCAGCAGAGGTGCAAAAGGCTATCCTCACCCGATTACGCAATGAACAAGAAAAAGAACTCAAATTGATTAACAATTTCCTAGGTGAGATAACTCGTATTATGCTACTGATGCATAATCGTGCTCCAGATGTCGAAAGGTTGTGTGAGTTGCCTCAAGACCATCCAGCTATCAGGGTCGGTCTAGAAACTCTATTAAGAAATGATGAAACAGGGTCGAAAGGTTGCGTGAGTTGCCGAAAGGTTGCGTGAGTTATTGTTAGGTGTGTTAAAGCTGAGTTAAGGGTGAGTGTGTTAAAGCAGACGTGGCAGTGTGTTAAAGTTTAAAGCTGAGTTATTGTTGGGAGTGGTTAGAGTATTTTCTTTTGTTTTGTCGGTGGATTTTAGCGTGACTTAATCTTAATACCGCCAATTTTGTCCATATAATATTCAACTACGGATAACTGATACCCGCGGGGAAACCCGAAAAAACCAATGGATAATATTAATCGGGTATCCAGTGGGATATGGGGCGGGTACGGGTATATTATAAACGGGTTCAGTTACGGGTACACTAAAACCCGCCCCGAACCCGAACCGTTGCCATCCCTATTTACCGGCTATAGCCAGATTTCACCGCCATGTCATCACCATTAGCCATATATATTTTTATTTATTTATTTTTTATTTTTTTATTTTTTACAAATCTTGCCACGTCAGCTATAGTTAAACCAAACCACAAATTTAATATTCAACCGACAATTAATCCCTTTACCCTATCATTTGTAAACACACACAATAATCAATAAACCCTAATCAACACACACATTCTTCTAGCAAACACAAGCACGCAAACAATGAATCCAAATAACAACAAATGTATGTTTTTAAATGTTTTCACATATCAGTTGATGATTGATTGTACAATAATTAATATCAGGCTTTTGATCTATAAATGGTGATGTTAGTGGTTGTTACCGATCGATTATATTGTAAAATGGGGTTGTTTTGTATTTTATAATGGTTGTTATGCTATGCCTAATGTATGCTCTGTTTTTTTTGTTTTCCATACTCTGAATTTCGTATACATAATGGTTGTTATGCTATGTCTAATTAAGTGTTTTGTGCCTGAGTATTTTTTGTTGCATGTTTGTGAGTACACTGAGAGGTCTAAATCAATGAGAGCATTGGAATGTGCCTAGTTTGTGATTGGCCAGTAATGATAGTACCTAGCAGACTTGTTTGTGCTTGGCCACCAATGAGAGGTCCAAATGCAGCCTATTAGAGTACACTGACATGTCCATTGAGACTACAAATACAGTATTTTGAACTGTTTGTGAGTACCCTGAGAGGTCCAATTGAGACTTCAATTGCAGCCTAGTTGGCCACCAATGATACTTGAAATGCAGCCTAGTTTGTGCAACATTGCTTCATTGTTTGGGATACCACAAAAGAGGACCAAAATTTTAGAACACAGTACAATGGATTCTTCTGCAATGTTAAACCATCAAAAGGTTTTTCTTTGATTGTGATATAGTTTAACATTTGAATCAATCAAACTGATCTAACAGTTGTTATTTGTAGATGTCATACAAATTTCTTCTGATTCAAGCAATTCAGAATCAAATGATGGTGCTCTCAACATCCTTCCTGGCCTCCTTGCTTGGTATTATCCAGAGCAACATTCTGATGCAAGTACTGATACTTGGGAAGTGGAACCTATCCAAGCCATTGAACCTCCAGAGGAACTCCCATCTCAAGCTCCTATCCTGGCTCTCCATGTGCAAGTTCAAATACCAATTGAAAAGGCACACAAAAAGAAATTTACTCAGGATATTGTCTTGGGAATGCCGTGTAAGAAGAATCCTATAGGTTTTGGAGCACCTTCTAGCAGCCATGGGAAAGGCAAAACTAAGATGGTTTAGGGGTGTAGGATATACATTAACAGTTTTTGTGATTTGTAAATGGTATTTGGTTCAATTCTGACATTTAATTTGGATACTGATTTTCCCTTATGTATGTACTGTATTATGTTTTAAATATATTCTCCTTTCTGTATTCCCCAGCAACTTGCTGGTTTTTGTTTTCAATAGAGTATTACTTACTTAATAAAAAGTCTTCAATGTTCAAAAAAAAAATGTGGCAATTTGTGTTTTGTAAATGTAATTAGTAAGGGTACAATAACTGGTAATTATGTAAGTATTTTGGTTTGTTAAATGGGTAGTAGTTTGTATTGTTGATGTGATGGTTGCACAGTATGGTACATTTGCGATTATCAAGATAATGATATATAACATTTGGAGCCAAAATTTTGATTCATTCAAGGTTATGCTTTAATTAACAGGTTCAAAGGCAAAATTTTCAAATAATTCAAATGTTAATTTCAAATTAAAACTTGGAGGCAAATTTTTGGATCGAAATTTTTTGAATCACAACGATTCATATTCTTGGTGTATAGCCTCTTTTCTCTCCTTAAAAAAAAGACTGCAAAGAAAAAACAAAAGTCAAATCTTCTATCACCATTACTCTCCAAGCTAAGCCATAATCATTTTCTTTTACCCTTTGTTGCTCAAGAGTCATGGATATTGAACCCATTGCTGATAATCAAAGTTTGCTTCCTCCTGATCATGATGTTGTAGTTGATGATAACGTCTTACAATATGAAGCCGAACACTATTCTGATGATGAAGATATAGATGCGACTGGAACCAACCAAGCAGAGATACTAGCTAAGAGGGGCTCAACCAGGCTAGTAAAGTTTCGCGTGAAGCATGACAAACCTGGTGCAATAAAGCCCAAGGTAACCTTCGATGCATTCGGTAGGGTATCAGGGGCAAACAGAGCAGTGTTTGTGAGTTTTTTAGGAGATGTGGCTCTTGAGCAGATAGGTGTGAAGATTCTACACTGGAAGAAGGTGAATAAACAATCAAGAGATAAACTATGGGATGAAATCACGGTACATATATACTATTTTGTAACCCAGTACTACATAAGTTTATGTATGCAGTTACATTATGTGCAACTAATTAACAACATTGTGTTAATCTTTGCAGAAATTTTTTGATGTTGACGTGAAATACATAAAATTGATAATGATTCGTCTTGGTAAAATGCTAAGGAATTACAGAAGGAAGCTCAAATTCAACTACATTTTGCCCTACCTAAATACACCTTCCAAAATGACTGAAGTCCCGGACTTGTATAGTACAATAATGAAATCAGAAGACTGGGTCGAGTATGTTAAATACACGACCACCGAAGCATACAAGGTTTTAATTAGTCATCTTTATTTAAGTGTATATGTCATTTTATAATTTCCAGTTTGCAGCATTACCGCATCTAAACGCCTTATGATTTTTTGTTTTTAGGAGAAACCTGAGAAAGCTAAAATGGCGTGTTCCCAAAATATTTATCAGCATAAAATGGGATGAGTTGGATATGTTTATGACAAAGAGAAAATGGTAAGATTACATAATGTTTGTTTTACAAATTGTCCATGAGAAATGAATCTGTTTACATTGCCCAATTTGCACATTTGCATTAATACCCTCATATTTTCGTTTATCTTGGTTTAACTTTACATGTGTATGCATTTGATGTTTATTAGATCCAAAATAAAGAGATTGAAGCGGATGAAGAACCCCCGCGTGATGTAATGTGGGTGAAAGGAAGGGTAAACAAAGACGGCGAATACCCAAATGATGATATTAAATCAAAGGGAGATCAACTTGTAAGTTTGACTGCTAATTCTATTATTATGCTTATATAGCAGCAGCATTAACTGTGTACTAGTAGTTGTATCTTGTATACCAGCAGTAACTGTGTACTAGCAGTAGTATATTTTTCATTGAATTTCATGAGCAAAACTAACTCCATCTGAGCAGCATTGACACAAATATGAGCAGCAGTTACTCTAATAGCATCAAGAAGACTTTTAATCCCAACATTTCCTATATTTTTTGTGCAGAAAGAAGCTGATGACAAGATCAAGGAAGGAACCTCGAGTGTTGATGATGGCACTGATGCCATGACAGTTGTATTTGGTAAGGAAAAGGGCGGTTATGCCAGAGGAGTAGGAGGTGGAGTAACATACAA
Organism: Artemisia tridentata subsp. tridentata; assembly: GCA_021014915.2. Taxonomy (NCBI): domain Eukaryota; kingdom Viridiplantae; phylum Streptophyta; class Magnoliopsida; order Asterales; family Asteraceae; genus Artemisia; species Artemisia tridentata. The sequence goes on from CP139506.1 coordinate 291,020,671, forward strand.
AGAGTATTTTGGCCTTCCTCGAAGAAAACAAGAAGCCGATGAAAAACTTGCGTTACTTCAAACTCAACTGGATAATGAGAGACACGAGCGTGAAGAAAAAGATAAATTGGTCAAGAAATTGTCCGCCGAGATGACCGAAAAAGATGTGCAGGTCAAGAAATTATCCGGTGAGGTGGAACACACAAATAAGCTCAAATTATGAAATAGTTGAATGATCAAGGGATGAATATAACTTTGTCATCTGAACCATCGCCAATAGCCTCAGTTGTAAGCCATTTTTTATGTTGTTAACAATTTCATTTTCTAATGCTAACACCACTGATGCTAATGATACCAGGCATTGAACATAAACTGATGAGTGACTGTATTTCTTAATTTATATTCCAGGTGACTCCAATGGCCATTGACAATATAGAGAGCAGCGCTAATGAGGTGGACGGCACTCAGACAAGTGATGTTGTAAGTGCTAAAGATGCGGGAATTGAGGAGAAGTCCAATGGCCTTGAAACTTCTAAAAAGGTAACGAAAACAATGGTAATTAAGTATAGTAATAAAACATCCCCTTTTGATTTTTGAATTTTACATACATGATCGACTAATGTACCGTGTTTTATATATACGTATAGGAACTTGCTAAAATTGTCAGGCCTAAGCATAACCTTAAGTCACGACGAAACGGGTCTCCAGATTCCCAATCGCTACAAAATGTGTCGTCTCCAACACAACCACTCCCAACAGTATGTATTTCAACATGTTTCTTGTTACTCTTTTGTTTAAATAATGTAACGTGTTTTATATATACATATAGGAACTTGCTAAAACTGTCGGACCCAAGACAAAGCAAAAGAAGCGAAAAAACGGGTCTCCGAATTCCCAATCGCAACAAGATGTGTCTCCAACACAAGCACTGCCAACAGTATGTATTTCAACATGTTTCTTGTTATTCTTTTGTTTAAATAATTTCTTATATATACATGCAAAAATTCTTTTTTTGTAGACACTTAAGTGCAAACTGTGGATTATAAAGCAAACAAATATTGTTGCTTTGGGTACCGTATACCAGTCTCTTGGAAAGCAATTGCTGCATAACCGACCACTCCCAAGTGATTGCTACAAAGTGTCAATTGATGAATCGTTAGTTGATGCAGCATGCATACCGGACGTAGCACATAATGGGTTAAAAACAGTTAAGAAAGTCGAAGGTAGTTTCGTTGCATGGCCAAAGGATCAAGTTATTTTTGAAGAGGAGGTACATACATGTGTTTTTTCAACCTACATATATATAATTATTCATATGTAATTCAATGTTTGATAGAAGCGTCTTTTGTTTACTACAGGTTACACCAACAAACCATGTGACTAAATGTGTACCACCGGCACCATTGAAGAAACAATATATATCTGCTAACGACTTAAGGCAAACTGCTAATAAGGCGGTGAAGGTTCAAAAGTCTTTAGATTATTGAGAATTTGATTAATTAAGTACGACATTACAATTGTATATTCTGTCCAGTTATATACATTCGAGTTTAATTCAATTTGAAATTTCTTGTGGTTTTTAATATTGTTTTATATATAATATATATACTCATTCCAGCAGCACTAGCATAGTACTAGCAGTAGTAACTCTGCTTCAGCAGGACTACCTTAGTACTAGCAGTAGCAACTCTGCTCCAACAGTATAGTAACCCTGTGACTAAAAGATGCAGTCACATAATATGGTCACGCTTATCAACATTATTGGTCACTCTTTGTTTAATTCGATGTGTGACTAAATAGTAACAAAGGCCACACAAACTAAAAATTCATGTGACCATTAGATGAACAATAGTCACAGAAAATACACATTTCTTTCACTTTAAACAGCATATGGTCACACTTATTAACACATTTGGCCACTTTATGCTTAATTGTATGTGACTAAATACCCAAAATAAACATGCTTTGTATGACTAAATATTACAAAAGGCCACACAAACATAAAATTCAAGTGGCCATTGGATGATCAATAGTCACACAAAATACAACTTTCTTCACTTTAAACAGCATATGGTCACACTTATCAACATTTTGGGCCACTTTATGCTTAATTGTATTTGACTAAATAACCAAAACAAACATGCTTTGTGTGACTAAATATTACAAAAGGCCACACAAACAGAAAATTCAAGTGGCCATTGGATGATCAATAGTCACACAAAATACAAATTTCTTCACTTTAAACAGCATATGGTCACACTTATTAACACTTTTGGCCACTTTATGCTTAATTGTATGTGACTAAATACAAAAAAAAACATGTTTTGTGTGACTAAATATTACAAAAGGCCACACAAACTAAAAATTCATGTGACCATTGGATGATCAATAGTCACACAAAATACACATTTCTTCACTTAAAACAGCATATGGTCACACTTATTAACACTTTTGGCCACTATATGCTTAATTGTATGTGACTAAATACCCAAAACAAACATGCTTTGTGTGACTAAATATTACAAAAGGCGACACAAACTAAAAATTTATGTGACCATTGGATGATCAATAGTTACACAAAATACACATTTCTTCACTTTAAACAGCATATGGTCACACTTATTAACACTTTTGGCCACTGTTTTTTAAATTGTATGTGACTAACTCGAAAAAAACAACACACGTTGTGTGACTAAATTATCACAAACGTCACATTTATTATATTTTCATGTGGCCATAGGATGGGAAATAGTCACACATACTGATGAATCCAACAAAACTTGTGCCTAATTAGTCACACATATTCGGGTTTTGGTCACTCTTTTTCAATGAAAACGACCACAAACTAAACAATGTGACCATATGATACCTACGGTGGTGCGACTTTTTGTCACACACACCCAAAAAAACGTGTGTGACTATATGCATATAATCACGCATTTTTGGTGTGACGAAAGGTGAAATCTGTACCAGTGGTACCATTGCAAAAATCGTTTTCCCAAACCTGTCCAGAAAGTGCACTGCAAGTATACCCCAAAAGTTTGTATTTAATTAACCCATTTGAACATTTCAGAAAAATCCACAAAAATTCCAGTAATCCATATACATCTTAGACATTATCCCTGGCAAATGAGACCTCTTAATTCCTTATGGTTTTAAAAATAAAAATAAAAAACACCAACTGATTTTCAGACATTCAAAATACAGTTTTGACACTTAACCTTGTAAAAATTAAAAGGCCATCTTCGCGACCTCCAATGGCTATAAAACTTGATATACAGAAAGTACACATCATGAACTCAATTTTAGACTTAAAATCATGAAAAAGCTTGTTGTTATCATTAAGTTTGACCCCTTGCAATATGACCCATCTCCTGGACAGCATGTAGTTGAGACAGAAACAACCCTAACCTAAACCCTTTTTAAATCTGATTAACACACACTATTTATAGGTTTAAATCACACAAAATAACACATGTTTCCAGCCCTAGGTCGATACACACATTACACACTCATACACATAAAATAACGAGCACATGCAGTCCACATGAAATAACGCAACCCAAGCCCTAATCCATCTCATTAATTACATATGCACCATTACTAGTTTTAGGGTTTTATTTCAGATTCTAGGGTTTATTGAATAAACATTAAAGGGTTTCTTTAGGGCTATTTGACCGAACCTAGGTTTGCAAGAGTTGGGTCGAACAACAACACATGGGTCGAATATAGCTTAACCATGAGTCGAACAAAACAGAAAACACAAGGCTGAATAGACAGCAAACAAGGTTCGAACATAGGAAAGAAACACAAGTCGATGTACACAAGTTTTAACCATGGTGTTTTATGATTTCTTGTGGCGTTTATACGTGTTTATAGATTAACAAAAACCACTATATCAAACAGGTTATCAAAGCATGTTACTGATTTGGTTTAAGATATTATATAAGTCGTGTGAAACAAGAGTGACCAAGAAGGAAATCGTATGGTACCTTTGGCAGATTAATCGAGACAAAAGAGAACAAGGACCACACCCAATCGACTATCACCACCGCAACAAACCCTTAATCACCCCGAATAGGATCACCACAGTCTTCAAACCTTGGATTCTTGAGAGGAAAATTTTCCAGGAACCTTTGTGTATGTGTTGTTTTTGTGTCGAATGCAAAAGGAAAGGAGAGACCGAGTATATAGATAGGGAGGTGTGTGGTTTGGTTTAGGAAACAAATAATACTGAATATCGTATGTCATGAAGTTGGGCTAGGAATTAAACAAAGGAGATCTTTTATATTTTAAGGTTATACACATTTAATTTATGTTCTTATCTTTTGTGTTATAAAAAAAAACACGAGTAACAAGGAGGAGGGGAGGGCCGGATTTTAGCTAAGATTTAGGAAGGGATTTGTAACAAATTTTAATAGTTAGTAAACTTTAGGTTATAATTAATAATGTGTCTAATTTACATATATCATTTGGTTTAATGTCATTTCTTATTAATCATAATATAACTTAGGTTAAAATTTCAAATTTGATGAAAAATGTGAAATCAGAATTTAGGGTTTTACATACATCAAGTAGTCTTGAGTCTTGTTTAGTTAGCTTGTGTGAATCATTGTGATCGTGTAGAGGTCGTGGAGATCTCGTGTTGATAGTGTTTAGATTGTGAAGAAAGTGTGTAGATCTAGTGGATCGTGAGAAGATCGTGAGGATCTTGTAGATTGTGTTGTGTGAGGATCAAGTAGATCATGAGTGAGATTGGTACTAGCTACATTAGTACTCGACATTTAGATTAGTTTCGGAAATTGTGATAAGCGACGTTGTACGGTTTTCTCCGCCTGAAGGGAGTATTGTTGACATAGTGCTTGGAACTCTCGAGTTGGACACTCGAGGAGTGAAGTAGGGCGAAGAAGAGCTTCGTTACCGAACCACTATAAATCTCTTTGTCTCGGTTTGATCTTTCCATTTTTCACTCCTTATCTTGCAATTTATATCTTAGTAGTTAGAACTTATTTATTGTAGTGTAGTTATATAGTGTTCATATTACAATCGATTGATTTCACAAAACTACGAATCAAAGTTTTTCATAAAAGAAAAGTTTAAATCAAGTTGAAACACGGTAAAACTATTCAACCCCCTATTCTAGTTTTCCATAACTTTTATTGAAAAAAGAGTAAACTCCAAAATACATCCCTGTGGTTTACCCTATTTCGCACCATACATCACTCTCGAAAAAGTTGCAACATACAAATCCTAAGTTAGTAAAAGTTAACCAATATACATCCAAGAGGACGAACGGTGCAAATATTGTGTCGTTAACTTGGACACGTGGCAGTTATCTCTTTTTAAGTAAGGGTAATTAAATCCTTTTATGTTTCCCGCTTTAGGTTTCCCGCTACCTAACCTCTCCTTTTAAAGCCAGTAGTAACCCTAATTGAAAAACGCACACTCACACAGTGATTATTTATCCTCCCCAAAATTTCCCCCAAATTAAAGAACCCTAATTGAATACCCTAAATTTAAAAAATCCTAACACACACACAACAATGTACAACCCCAAAAGTTGTAGATGTGGGTTACCCACAATCCTTAAAACATCATGGAAACCAAGAAATCCTGGACACCGCTTTCACTGTTGTCCCAGAAGTGTAAGTGTTGATTAATATTTGTTTACATTTTGATTTTCAATTTATTTGATAGTTTGATTCACAAATTATTGAAGGAACCAAATTGTGGGTTTTATGATTGGTACGATCCACCCATGTGTGAAAGATCAGTGGCGATTATTCCTGGATTGCTGAATAACATGAACAAGCTACAAGATTTATCAAGGGAAAATGCTTTAAAAGCGAGAAGATTGAAGTTTCTTTTAGGGTTTAGTTGGTTCTTCTTTATTGTGTATCTGATGATGAAGTGAAATTAAGTGCTGCAATCTTTTGTCTCTTTTAGGATTTAATACTGATGATGAAGATGATGTGAAATTAAGTACTTTTCTGTTTAAGTCTTGTATTGTAAACTTTTGGATATCAATGAAGTGTTTTTTCTTTTCATATCAAAGTACTGTGTTTTTGTTATCATTTGCAGTCAATGGGTTGAAGTGGGTTTAAATGGACATTTTGACCATTTGCAGTCAATGGGTGAACATAAAACAACTAAAAATTTGATGAATCATTTGCAGTCAATGGGTTAACCAATACAGAAAGAGTAATCTACTTAAACCAATATAGATAGAGTTAACCAATACAGTTGACCATTTAGAGTCAATGGGTTAAAATAATACAGAAAGAGTAAACTACTTAAACAACTGAAACTGTGATAAACAAATACACAAGTTAACATAAAACAAGTGCATTAAACTGAGTAAACTAGAATACTAAGATCCTTAACAGAAAGTTAACATAAAACAACTGCATTAAACCAATACAGTTGACCATTTAGAGTCAATGGTTACAAAAGCATGAACATGGTTCCAAAAGCATAAACAACCAAAATACTTAAAGTAGTTAAACTACATGAGTCCAAAAGCATTAACAACTAGACTACTAAGATCCTTTCTGAACTGTCTTCCCCTTGGCAGATGCATTTGACTGGCCTTTTTTGCTTGAGACCTTCTTGTGGACTGTGATCCACCAACTGTTGAAGACTGTCTTCCCCTTGCACTGGTTTGTGATCCACCAACTGTTGAAGACTGTGATCCACCAACACCAGAAGGCTCTTTACATGTCCTTTTGTTGTGACCTGTTTGGTTGCACTTAAGACATGTGACAGTCTTGCCAGCCCTTGACAGCTTACCATTTGCACTCATCTTTTGCATTGAAATCTCTTCTGCAGACTTCTTTCTTTTCTTTGGTGGCCTTCCAATTTGTGGTTGAATCTTTAGTGCAATGATAGTGTAAGGGCTAGGGTGTTTCTTCCACAAGCTTGGTCCATTGCATGGGTTAATGGTGTAACTATATTGCTTCTCCCAAGTTACTAGACAATAACAAGCATGCACCCATGTTTCAGGTAACCCAACATCATCTCTATTAAGAGCCATATCATTTAACACTGCTACTGCATGCTTGCAGGGCATTCCAGTTAATTCCCATTTCCTACAACTGCAACTCTTCTCTTCTATATCCACTACACACATATCATCCGATGGACCACTTGCTTGATACTTGGTTCCACCATTCCACATTACCTTCATATACATAACAAGTATTACACATATGACATCACAAATACCAAAATTGAACATCTACATGAGTATAACAGTTTACCGTATAAGAGCTAGCTTCAGTCTTGATTGCATTGAACAGCACAGTAGCAGCTGGTGTTAAAGGCCCTTGACTCCTTGCAATTACTTTTTTAACATTGGCAATCTTTTTAGTCAAGTAATCCTTAACATACTCTAGACATGTGATAATAGGAACATCTCTTCCATCCAATAATCTTCTATTAAATACCTTACACATATTGTTAAGTAAAACATCACAGTGTGGCCTACCTACAATTTTTAAGTGGGATCATAATTTAAGTAACAGAACTAGAAATATTAGTGAAAAAAATTACAACTGATATGATTAATGGTGAATAAAACATACCACTGAAATGTGCTCTTGACCAATGCTGTGGTGGTATCTTTTTGAGATAATCATAAGCTTCTTCATTTAAAGTCTTTAACTGCTCCATTGCCCTATCAAATTGTGGCACAGTAGTAGCTGATGCACATTTCCAAAGTAAGTCCTTGTATAGCTTACCTCTCCACTGTAGCTTCATGTTCTCATGTATATGTTTTAAGCAATACCTATGCTCAGCACATGGGAATACTTTTGAGATTGCTGGTATGATGCCCTAAAAACAAAATTGAAAATTAGAATTAATAAGTATTACCACAATGAGTAAACACAAGTTAAAGTTAGAGTTAAAAGGAATACCTTTTGTCTATCAGAAACAAAGGTAAAATTGGACATGGGTGTCAAATCCAGATCATCTCCTAAACAAGTTAAAAACCATGACCATGAGCTTGTTGTTTCTGCTTCCACAACAGCATATGCAAGTGGATATGTCCCATGGTTTGCATCAATGCCAACTGCTGTAAGTAGTTGGCCAGGGTATTGTCCTTTCATAAAACACCCATCCAGTCTAAGAAAATCCTTTAATCCAGCTTTAAACCCTCTCTTCAAAGCACCAATACATACATAGATCCTTCTGAACTGTCTTGTTGTTTCATTTGGTTCAAAATCTCTTTCAAGATCTATTTTAACAGTTGTATCTTCATTGGTTCTTTGCAGCTCTAGCACATAATCCCTTAACCTTGAATATTGTTCTGTAAAATCACCCTTAAGTTTCATCTGTGATTTAGCCTTAGCCCTAGTTACCTTGTTTGTAGTGATACCTACTTGATACTTCTGTTGCAATTGCTCTTTCAGGGCTCTAATAGGGATGTTAGGATTAAGCTTGATTCTTTCTTCAACTTCTTTGGTAAGAAAAGTATTGGTGAGCAGATTCACTTGTCTAGTTTGCAACAAGTATGTTCATCAATAAGAGTAGAGACAGTCCATGTTTCTTCCTTGGATCTATTTTGTTTGGATATTTGTAAAGTCCAAGGACATGTGACTGTTTCATACTTGTAATTACCTTTTGTGCCACCCACCTTTATTCTCTTCCCACCTACTATATTTATTCCTTCTCCACTTGCATTGGTCTTAGCAACTTTTGACTTCACCCACTTTCCACCTACACATTTTAATTTACTTAGACTTGGACCACAATTTAGCCCACTTTCCTTTGGGCCTTCATTAGGGTATCTGAAAACAGGACATTTGCCTCTACATACTACCCTCACCCTCCTTTTATCATTTTTCCATATATATATAACTGTCTTCTAGTAGCAATAGCATGAGCAGCCACAAGGTCTGTGACAGTTTTTTTATCCCCAAATTCTCTCCCAACAAAGAATGTATCACTGCAGTTACTTGCATCAATGCCCTCACACTCTTTTGCTTTTTTTCTCCTTAACTTTCTCAGAGTTTTCTTTCTTTGACCATCATATTCAGAATCAATTGCACTCTCAAAATCATCCAAATCAAAGGTTTGTTCAACATGACTGTTATCTGGAACTTCTACATTCACAGACTGAGATCCCATCCATTCTGCATCTTTGTCTGTGTTTTGATAATACTCTTTCATATCCACATCCACATCATTCATAACATGTTCATCATCCACTATATAGTCACTATCTTGACTATCATCTGACTAACTACTACTCTCACTCTCAGAAAGACTTGCTTCAACAGAACTGTCAACCTCATTATCACTCTCACTCTTAGAAAAACTTGCTTCATCAGAAACCTCATCCCCACCTACTGGCATTGTCTTTGTCTTCTTAGCAGGCCTCTTAAAAGGCCTCTAAAAAGGCTTCCTAACACATGAACTAGATCCTTCCTCTACTAAATTAGCAGCAACTGTCTGACCTTGACCATCTACACCATCAACATTTATTCTAGGTTCTTCTAAAACATTACCAGATCCCTCTCCCATATCAAGCAATAGAGGCATCCTATTTCTCTTCTTACCAGGCTTCTTAAACGGCTTTCTAACTAATGCTGAACTAGGACCTTCATCAACTATTTCCTCAATCATCACTCTCTGTGGTGACTTCCAATAAGTTTCCAATACAGTATACTCATGCTCAATATAAACTTCAATAAGTTTGTACTTATCAACATACCTAACTAGGTTCAACACATCCCCATCATTTCCTAGTGCTTGTAACCCGAAATCTAAATCATTGTTAGGTATTTTGAAATGATAGTACATTGCACAATCTTTCCTCTTGTAACCTAACTTTTCAATTATATCATTGATTTCTATAACTGAAAACAGGTCCACATCTATAAAGTCTATAAAATTATAGGTCCCTTGTATGTACTTTCTACCTGGACTTTCAGTAAAGAATCCACCATGATGTATCTTCAGTGAGAACATGTTTGGAAATTTACCTACAATGACCAAATTAGTTTCAAAAAATTAGGGTTTCTGCTTCAGTTAGGTATTTCGAAAAATATAATCACGAACCAAATAATATTACAACTAGGGTTAGCAAGATTAACACTTACTATAAGCTTCTTGTTCGTCCACTGGATCTTCATAATCACGAATACGCCATTCAGCGACCACCATTCCTTTCTACCAACCAGATACTAAAATTGGAAATGTGGGTTTATTGTTTTTGATTTGCGTCTTTGATTTGTGATTTTGATTTCTGAGTTTGATTTCTATTCGTGTTTTTGATTTGGGTTATTTGATTTTTGTTTATGAATTGTGTTTGACTGAGAGTGTATTAAAAGAATGGTGAGAGTAGGTGTGACACATAAAAAGACATAATTACCCTTACTTAAAAACACATAACTGCCACGTGTCCAAGTTAATGACACGATATTTGCACCGTTCGTCCTCTTGGATGTATATTGGTTAAATTTTACTAACGTAGGATGTGTATGTTGCAACTTTTTCGAGAGTGATGTATGGTGCGAAATGGGGTAAACCACAGGGATGTGTTTTGGAGTTTACTCTTGAAAAAAAATACAGCTTGTAGCTAATGTTAACTGCTTTTCAAACACTTTTTTATAAAAAGAGATCCTCAAACGAGTGCGATCCAAACATAAAAAAAAGAAAGAGATCGTCGCCAACACGGATGCGGTCTATAGAATACAATACTCACACTACAAACACCTTTATTAACCAAACGATTACAAGACGTAAACCAAAACAAGATCAAAACCAAACTGTAAACAAGATAGCAAGAATATGTGTGTGACGAGATATAAGAGGGGAGGGAGTGGCAATCGGGCAAGGCTCGGCAAACGTCGGCAAGTTTCGGCAACACCGTTGCCGCCGGTCGGCAAACTTCGGCATGTGGTGTTTTCGGCAACTTTTGCCGATTGAAAAGGTGGACCATGTTTGCAAGATTCAAGGAATAACGGTCAACATTTTTAAAAAATGAACCGTTGCTATTTATTGTGTTAAAAAAAAAAAAAAAAAAAAAAAAAAAAAAAAAAAAAAAAATCCCTTATTTTTTACCTTTATATACATACCATTTTATACCATTTCACATACAATTTTATACAGCCAGTGTTTGATGATAATGTCCAAGGCGAGTTACTAGACGAAGACGTCCATCTTCGTCTTCGGTATGATCTCACGGAGTACGTGGTCGCTCAAGACTTGCCATACCTCAATGACGATTAGTGCTTTTTTTTTTGTTATTAATAAAATGTTGTGTTTTAATTTTTAAGTATTATGTAATGTTTTTTTTATTTTTAAGTATTATGTAATGTTTTTTTTTAAGTATTATGCAATGTTTTTTTTTTTTGTTATTAATAAAATGTTGTGTTTTAATTTTATATATTTTTTGTTAGATTATATGTATTAAAAAAAATGTGATGTGGAAAATGTGGATTTGGTAAACTTTGGTGACCGCCGCCACAATTTTGGTAAAGTTTGGTAAAGTTTGGTAAACTTTGGTAAAGTTGGAAGGTTATGATTGGTAGATGATGATGTGGCAATTTGGCAAACTTTGGTAAACTAGTGACCACTCCCTCCCCCTAAGAGACTGAAAAGTTATGAAGCTCTAATCGGATAAGAAGCTTATGTACCCACAAGTTTTACTTAAGCCTCGGAAATATTAGACTTAATAAAAACAACACTAACGTATTAAACTTTGAGATATTAGCAATAACAATCCTTGCACTTTTTTCGCAAACAATATAAGTTTGAACCTATATCTTTTAACGTCTACTTATAAAAAAAAGGTATGTCTAACCAATGCCCTAAGGGCATTGGATAATAGGGCAAGGACCCATATAAAAAACACTCATGAACAAAAAAAAAAGGATATACAAAAATATTTTTTTAGTTAAAAAGTGACAGAGACCCACGTAAAAGACAAAAAAAAAAAAAAAAAACAAATATTATCAAATGCCATTAGGACATTTGTTAGACATTCCCTTTTAACTATATATATTTCGTATACGTACCTACTACATACGTTTGGTTCTTGCTCTTTTAAAGGAAACATAAATTCCTCTCAATCTAAAACAAGGACTATTAAAATATAGATTTATATGTAGTTAGCATGAAATAAAAAAAATTAAATGAGAATGAAGAGAGATAACTAAAATCATATGTTGAAAATGCATCGACTTACATTAAATGCATATCTAGTGTTTTATATGCATCTTAATACATTTTCTAGCTCAAACTAGTCAAAACTAGAAGCAATTCATATGTTAGACCCATTTCATCGAGTTAGGCGTCAAATGTGCTGCTCCACATATGTATTTTTCATCCACTGTGTGTCAAATGTGTAGCTAATAATTATTTGCATCGTTTTCACTTCAAATTCATTTATGTGTTTCTCATATTTCGCTATTTTTTTCTCTTGAATCACTACCCAATATAAATATACGAATTAACCGCTCGAAAGTGATTCTCAATTTCTCATATCATATGTTATCTTCTCTTACGAAAATAGATTACTAAATATTTAAATATATGTTTTTCTAAAAAAAATATATTTAAATATATATTTGCTTTTTGCGCTGGCCTAGACTTTTGGTGTTTCTTTTTCGAAAAAGAAAGAAAAAAAGAAAAAGAAGCTACTTCGACAAAATGAGGACAATCAAATTCACTCAAAGATAGTCTAGTTTAATATAAAGAATTACTTCTTATGTCCTGAAAAAAATGTTTATAAATAAAAAGTAGACTAATTATCATATACATACTTAATGTAAATTTTGATTAGTAAAAAATCATCTTTACCATCACTTTTATAATAGATATTAGAAATGAACAATTAACGCAAGTTTTGATTGTAACGACAAATTAAGAAAACTAGTCATAAATATCATTCATAAATAAAAGCTGAACAATTTTTTTGGGACAAATATATATAATAAGATAGACACTTTTTATTAGACGGAAGAATTATATAATTTTATAGTGGGTAAAAGCTAAAAAATAGCCACGTACTTTTAAATTTGTGACGACTTGAAACAATTACTATTTTATTCAATTACTTCAACAACGTATTTTCAAATTTGTCCGACTTGACCAATATGACCCTGAAATAACTATATTACGCTTATGTTCTTTAACATGATCACACCCTTGTCCTCTTTAAATGGTTCCTCACTTGCATCGTTAGTCCTTTATGCTAACGACCATTAATCCTTTTACATGTTTTTGTCCATTTTTACACGTTTTTTTTCGTTTTTACGCGTTTTCGTTTGTTTTTGTACTCTTTCATCCGTTTTACACGTTTTCGTCCGTTTTACATGTTTTCGTTCGTTTTTGCACGTTTTCGTCCGGTTTTACATGTTTTCGTTCGTTTTTGCACGTTTTCGTCCGGTCTTACACGTTTTCGTCAGGTTTTACACGTTTTCGTCCGCTTTTACACTATTTCGTCCGCTTTTTTACATTTTTTACCGTTATTACACTTTTTTGTTCATTTTTGCACGTTTTTGTCCGTTTTTACACGTTTTTGTTTGTTTTTCCACGTTTTCGTCCGGTTTTACACGTTTTCGACTGCTTTTTTAATTTTTCGTCCGTTTTTACGCATTTTCGTTTGTTTTTGCACGTTTTCGTCCGTTTTTACACGCTTTCATTCGTTTTTGCATGTTTTCGTCCTGTTTTTCTACGTTTTTGTTCATTTTTACACGTTTTCGTCCGGTTTTTACACGTTTATGTTCGTTTTTGCATGTTTTCGACCATTTTTTCACTAAAGAAAACATGTAAAAATGGATAAAAAAAGGTATAAAAAGAACGAAAACGTGTAAAAAGGGACAAATACGCGTGGATACGAATCAATACGTATAAAAACGGACGAAAACGTGTAAAACCGGACAAACACGTGCAAAACCGGACGAAAAACGTGCAAAAACGAACGAAAACGTGTAAAAACGGACAAAAACGCGTAAATGCGGATCAAAACATATAAAAACGAATGAAAACGTGCAAAAACGCGTAAATACGGATAAAAATGTATGAAACGGACAAAAATGTGTAAAGTCAGACGAAAACGTGAAAAACCAAACGAAAACGTGCAAAAACAAACGAAAACGTGTAAAAACGGACGAAAACGTGTAAAACCGGACGAAAACACGTAAAAACAAACGAAAACGTGTAAAAAAGGATGAAAATGTATAAAAACGGACGAAAAATGGATGAAAATGTGTAAACACGGACAAAAACGTGCAAAAAGACTAACGACCGTTAGTATAAAGGACTAACGATTCAAGTGAAGGACCATTTAAAGAGAACAAAGGTGTGATCATGTTAAATAAGATAAGGGTAATATAGTCATTTCAGGGTCATATTGGTGAAGTTGGACAAAATTTGAAAGTACGTTGTTGAAGTCATTGAATAAAATAGCAAGTGTTTCAAGTCGGCACAAATTTTAAAGTACATCGCTATTTTGTAGCTAATAACTTGTATTATGTGATTTTCGAGTTATTGCCAAGTGTTTCCGCAATTAAAATAAATGTTTCTAGCAGGGTCGGACCGAGGGGATTCTTGAAGGTGTACGAGATTCTCATGAATTTTTCTTGCGTAATGTAAAATTATGTCAAATATATTCTAATTTTTTTTAAATAAATCCGATCTTTAATTTTTGATTTATGATTTTCAATAATTAATTTTATTCATGGGTCCGTCGGTGGTTTCTAGTATCGATTGTCCAGGTCCCACTTTTTGTTGGGGACAAGTGTTGCTTTTCATACTCCCATCAACACACTCGGCAGTCGGTATACACCTTAGATTTCCCTTTATTATTATCCATTCCTTCTAATTTTATTTTTTATATTTTGTTTCATTAAACTCTTTTGGTCGACATAAACGAATAAAGAGATGCAATCTTTTACAAAGTAAAGAAAATTAAAAAGGCTAAAAAATCACTCATAATGTAACAAGTGTTCACCATCCACTCCCTCAATTTTTTCTTATTAAATTCGGTTAGAGGGCATTTTGGTCATTTTAACCCATTTTTTTATTCCATCCCAAAACTTCAAACGTAAATAACTTTCAAACGATAAACTTTTATGAAAAACTGATTTCGCCATAATTTTTTAAATTTAATTCTCTTTAATTTGGTATGCATTATGATATATGAATCGCAATTTTTTTTTTTTTTTTAACTTTTTAAGTGGGTGTTGATTTTCTTGAAATTTTCGGCTCTAATTTTGCCTAGTTTAAAGGCCGAATTTTGCAAAACTTAAAACACAAAAGTTGTAGCTTTTTGGCCATTCTTTACCCATAAATTTGAATCACTCAAATCCGATATGATATGAGTGAGATATCGCACGTTAAAGATGAACAATAACTGATGAACGTTATCAAAAATAACTGATGAACGTTATCAAAAAATAACTGATGAACGTTATAAAAAATAACTGATGAACAATATCAAAAATAACCGATGAACGTTATTTTTTCGAAAACTGATGAACATTATAAAAGATAATCGGTGAACGTAATAAAAAATAACTGATGAACAATATAAAAAATAACCAATGAACGTTATTTTTTTTTTTGAAAACTGCTGAACATGATAAAAAATAACTGATGAACGTTATCAAAAATAACTGATGAACAATATCAAAAATAACTGATGAACGTTATTTTTTCAAAAACTGCTGAACATTATAGAAAATAACTGATGAACGTTATCAACTGATGAACAATATTAAAAATAACTGATGAACGTTATTTTTTCGAAAACTGCTGAACATTATAAAAAATAACTAATGAAGCTTATAAAAAATAACTGATGAACAATATCAAAAATAATTGATGAACTGATATGTAACACCCTAGGCAAATCCCACATCGGCTGTGGCCTGGAGAGATGCTGGGTTCATAAGATAACATTCGCCTTACAATGACACAACGCGTTTTGTGGTCTACTGCGAGTGGGGTTCTTAGGAACTGGCAGTTAAGCGTGCTCATGTGGGAATAGTACTGGCTTGGGTGACCTGTCGGGAAGTCTTCAAATGAGGCCACAAAAACAAAGCCGTGAGCCTACGGGCAAAGCGGACAATATTGTGGTCTGAGTAGGCGGGATGTTACAAGTGGAAAATAACAAAAATTGTAAAACAGCCACTGCCAAGGTTCGAACACGGGAAAGTTGAGAAGCTAAGCATGCACCACACCATTGGCCAACGTGATAATACTTATACCATATAACGTGCCCTCATTGTGGCCATAGGATATCTTGGGAAGTACCTAAGAAGTTTAGAATTTGATTCCCGTTGGATTATTCGTGATTAGTGAGACTTTAGGTTCATCCTACATGTTCGTATACTCTGCCCTTGTTCATTAGATGTCTGGACAAGTTTAGACTCTCGTTTTACGTTCTGTTGATTTCAGTTATAAATCTTGAACTCTTGTAGAGCTCTCTACTGTTGATACAGTTAATTCGATTTGAAATCTTGTTCGTATTTCCATATGAGCTTTCCTTTTTGGAAGAACCTCCCCGGACGTGAAAATATTTGTGACTATCTTTTGCGACTTGCTGCGACTTCGTCTAACCTTGCGACTTCAATTTTCGAGGACGAAAATTTTTTTTAAGAGGGGAAGAGTTGTAAAACCCGAATTTTGGACGATCATTTTACGAGCCAATTTGAAATTTTTAATTATTACATTTCTAATCAGTTACTAATGATGTGCACGTTTGGAAAATAAATTGGTCACTTTTTATTAGAACCCGATTGGTTTTATAAAACCAAATAATAAACTAAGCCAAAACCAATAATTCCCTCCTCCCTTTACAGCAAATAAAGCAACCAACAACATGAGCTTTTAATAATGGAATAGTTAACACTCCACTAATTTTATTTTATTTTTTCAAAGGCAAACTTTCGGCTGGAAACAAAAATAAAAACAAAGAAAAGAGATAATCATGCATTAAGTAAAAGATATCATAATCCCACAATTATAGGTCTCTCCTTATTTAACCAAATCCTTATACACGGTTTTCCTTATCCTCCATATATACCGTACATTCTTTTCTACACTTTGCACAAACCCTAAAAACTCTCCATCACAAAAGATCGATCTGCTGCCTCTTTTCTACCCTTCTATGTCTCACCTTTGGCGTTTTGAAACAACTTTGAACTCCCTACTACAATTACCTATTGTTAAACCTTGGCTATCACTATTACTCCGGAGACTCGATTATGCTTCCTTGCTGCACCGACGGTTTTTCGTATGCATCAAGACAACTAGAAACAGATCAGAAGATTTATTTCCCTGCCGGACCTGGAGTTGACAACAATGGCAGCTACCCTGAAGAGTGAAGACATTCCTTACAAGGTAGAAGTGTTGGCGATGCAATTCTAGTCAAGATGGCGAGCATGGAGCTGATGAAGACATGCAGTCTCACTTCCCTATTCATCTTGGTTGTACTAAGATGAATTGAGAGCAGAAGCAGACTGGATGATGAAGAGAGTTAAAGATCGTGCCAGAAATCCACGTTACTCCATCACAGTCTCAAGAAGAAGTGCCGAAGGCTTGAGGGACCAGAC
This sequence comes from Artemisia tridentata subsp. tridentata, assembly GCA_021014915.2. NCBI lineage: Eukaryota > Viridiplantae > Streptophyta > Magnoliopsida > Asterales > Asteraceae > Artemisia > Artemisia tridentata. Next base: position 291,038,217 of record CP139506.1, read on the forward strand.
TCAAGTTTATCACCCCTTCTCACCGTACGATCAGATGGACAAGCATAGACAGACTACTCGGACTTGGAAGAGATTTGAAATCATGAATTCGAGTGGACGATTTTGGAATGATGAATTGTGGTTGGATGAGTTGCTTTCGTGAAGGACGAAGTTATTGATGGCGTGTTCACTTCTGCTTAACCCACTTAAGCTCCCGTTACCTGATGATAAGATCTTTCGAATGATTCGGGTTCTCCGTTAGTATTTCCGTTTGGTGTTCTTTCTACGTATGTTGGGTGACGGTTTTGTCATGAGAACTTCGATGTATTGTAGGAAACCTGACGCTTCGGACGACGTACTTCTTTGATGCTTATTAACTCCGTTATGATCTGTTTCCTTGATTTTGAATCCGTAATGATGACCGATTCGGACCAACCCTAGGATATAGAATGGTCTGAGTAGGCGGGATGTTACATGATAAACATTGTGTTTTTATTAGAAAAATTGATGAACTGATAAACAATACTAACTTAAACTAATGAACATTATAAAAAATAACTGATGAAAAAAATTAACTGATGACCAAAACTAACTAATGAACTGATGAACATTATCAAAACTAAGAGGATCAAATACAAAGTTATACAATCACTATTTAACAAAAAATCACACCTTTTTATAACAAAAAAACTCTCACAGACTTTTCATCAAACACCTTATATTAAAAAAAAAAATAAAATAAAAAAACCTCAAATGCTTTACTAATTACATCACTAAATCGACTCTCTAACATTCATAAGCTCAACACTTCATACGCAAATATTAAATACCAATTGCATACAAATACCAATTGCCAAGGTCAAAATACTGAAACAGAGTGTTGAAGTAATTTCTTGCAAACACTTCAGACTAACAAATAAGGTCTTTCGGTCGAACTCGGTGAAGGTTCTTCCGAAAGAAAGATAGATCAATCCCTTCGGCCTCTGAGGGTCCTTCGGTTAACTGCACACAAAAGGGATTGATCTATCTTTCTTTCGGAAGAACCTTAAACAGTAATTGAGTAATCCTAAAGACTTAAACAGTAATTGAGAGTAAATGTGGGTAGCTAAAAGTTGGTTGAGAGTAGTAAATGAGCTGAGTATTTATACTACCCAGCCTTGATACCTGAAATGGCGGCGCCGGATTTTTTGGGTTTGTGTCCCAGACACAATCCCGTCAATCCTGGGGCTGCGGTGGCGGTGTCTGCTGCTGCCATCTGTCATAAAGGTGATGCCATTTGTCCTATTGCTCACAGTTGCATTCTCACAGTTGCATTGGCCGGATCAACTAGGTTCCTTCCGGTCTTTACCGGACGACTTAACTCCGCCCGGACGGTCGGACGAGTTAGTCCGTCCGGACACATACGGCAACACAAAGCAAGCTAAGTGTAGGCACAAACAGATAATTAGAGCAAGATAGCACCAAAAGCAGCAGACAAATATGAGGGATGAATATGGCAATTAGGTAGAATCCGGCACAAAGAACCTTGCACCTAATTCTCAATATTTGCTTATCTGAAAACTCATTTACATATATCCAAGCTTTATCAAAATGTGTACCTTGTGCATCCCTTAATCACAAAATATGTCAATACCTTTTTCAATGTAGTAACTGCATATACACCGACATGATGATTCCCATTACTTAACATCATCCCATTTCTCTGGACTTTAACTTCTGAAACACTTGAAGCTCGAGTCACAATCAACCATGAACCAACATCATTCTGGATCAGATGATACAACATTCACATCATCAACATCATATAATTCTTTCTTACAGATTTAACACTTCGGAATCATTGATGATGATGACGGATCAGAGATTATTTGCGGTGGTTCTTCCATTTGACGGATCGGATTGATGATGATGACCTAAAATTTTTGGATTTGAGATTGGGGATCTATGAAAATAAAGAGGAGAGATGAGATGAGAAATAAATAAATGTTTTATTGAGTATAGAAGATAACAAATGACGAAGATGCTCCTAAATTAAAAAACAGGCTTCATGTTGTTAATCTAACAGTTTTTTGATCCAACGGTTAATAATACTTTTTAGTCTTTTCAAAATATCATGACTTTTTAATTGATCTCCCTCCAACGAATAAAAGGGTCATTTGTAGATATAGACTATAACGAAATTGGTCGAATTTGCTAAAACCGCAAGAAAATTAAAGAAACAGAAAAAAAGAAATAGATTTATATTCAAGCAGCCAAATTCCCGTAATATTGCAGATTAATCCGCGAAAATACTCATACAATTTGAGGACTTGAGACTTGTGTAAACTTGATTCTGAGCGGTGACACAAACACTACACTAAAATAGCTATGTTTTTAGAGCAGACTTATACGTTATGTGGTGATCTCAGTAAAGAAGATGATTAACAAAAAATAATATTGAAACAAACCAATTAAAGCTAATCATTTTTTCATTGAAACTAGAAGGGTACCCGCGCAATGCGGCGGCGGGTACCTGGTGACTAAACGGTGGCGATGCTGTTGATGATGGTGGCAGAGGGTGGCGGGGATGGAGTAAGGTAGAGATTTGTGTGTTTTGAGGGTAGAGAAATATAAGTGAAATATCAAATATATTGCGTGTGTTTTTATGTGTTTGGTCATTGTTGTATAAAGCAGGGTACCTGCGCAATGCGGCGGCGAGTACCCTGTAACTAAATTTTGTGGCAAACAAATGTTTTTCATTTATATGTTTAGGCGAACGGATGTCTTTCGATTAGGCGAACGAATCCAAGGAACACACCGATATGTAACGGCGAACGGATGTCTTTCGTTTATACGTTATTCATGATGACAACTTTATCGACAGTGTTGCGCGTCTGTGATAATAACCTTATCGACGTTTCACATATATATCTTTTTTCTAAAGCAAAACATATAAATCAATAATTGAGTAAATTGATAGTATATTCATTTTTCAATTTCTATCATTAATATACACGAATGTTACAAGTTAATAGGCGTTCAATGTTTAATTTTTTAGCAAATTATTAAAATGGTGGTAAGTTTAATGGGTTACTTTTATTTATGAGTATAGTAGGGTACCCGCGCGTTGCCGCGGTGGGTACCCTAAAATAAATGTTAACGACATCAAAAGGAAAAAGTGATAGCTAGGAGTGGTAAACCATTCGGGCTCGAGCCCGTTGGCCCGTGCCCGTTCGGGCTTGAGCCCATTTGGCCCGTGCCCGTTCAGGCTTGAGCCCATTTGCTCGTTGCCTGTTCGTGCTTGAATATTTGTATAATGTGCTTTATTATTAGTATTAATGACATTTAATGCAGAAATTGTATTTTAGTTGGTTGTACAATATGCTTGATAATTTGTATTTCTTATGTAAAGGGTGTTTTAATAACTGCATTAATTGTTTTTATTGACCACATTAATAGTGCTTAGTATTGTATTTAATGTTAGTAAATGTGTTTTAATTAGTTTTATTTTTAGTTTAAGACTTGTAATGCTGAATTTTAAGTATTTTTATTTAAAGATTGTATTTAATGTTAGAAAATCTGTTTTAATTAGTTGTACTTTTAGCTTAACAACTTGTAATTGTATTTAATGTTAGAAAATGTGTTTTAATTAGTTGTACTTGTACATTGAGCTTAGGTAGTTGTAAATATTGGTGATGGAGTGTATTAATTGTATGTATTAATTTGTACAATGCATTAGTTGTAAATATTAGGGAAGTTTCTATAAGTAGTATTGATTATTGTACTTATAGCTTTAGAACTTGTATTGCTTAATTTTAAGTATTTCTATTAATAGTAGTCATTCCTCCATTATAAGATAGTTAGATAATGCAAGCTATTCATTTAAAACATCATCAACAACAAAATGTTGCACAAACAAAAAAGTATACTAAATAAAAACATCATGACTTTAGATATTTCAAAATGAGTAATGGTATTTAGGCCTACAATCCATGTCTAAATACATGCTTAATGCATAAATTACTTGTACAATTGTATTATACATTTTCTCTCTCCAAATTCTCACCAATCACTTTTTCAAATCAACCAATCAAATCATTAGTCATACAATTAAGTAGGCTTGCTAATTAGGCATAAAAATAATTTTTATTTTAAAATTAATCACTTTGTCATTAATTAACCAATAACAATACTGAAAATCAACATTAACTAACAAAAATGGCTAGGCCCATTAGCAATCCATGTTCTCGTTTAGTATTTGTTAAAAGTCCGTAATTTTCGGACAACTAAATAATAGTAAAAAAATTCGGATATTAGCTCAATATAAGGCCCAATTTTCGGTTAAATCCAACTCATAACCCAATAATACTATTTACCCTAGTTTTTAGGTTATGAATAACACCTCCTAATTTGTCCTACCCTAAAAACACTCATCACAATTTTCCTTATCACTTCACTTCACACAAACCAAAATACATAAAACATTTCTTCTTCCAGCCATTAAAAAATTCGTCCCTTTGTTTCTTATCTTAACACACCGAATCACAATAACCCTTTTTTTTTGTAAAACTCACAACCAAAACTCAAACAAACACCCTTTTTGGTTTTCTGCTGCTAAGTACCGGACCAAGGACCTTCATGTCTTCATTTGTTTACTCAAAACAAGGACCACAGACACTTGGCTTCAAGATCTTTAATGGTCTCGGGTAGTTTTTTTTTTTTTTTTTTTTTTTTTTTTTTTTTTTTTTTTGAAACTAAAAATAAAGTGTAACACAAATTTGTTATACATCTTTCTTTGAAAGTTTCGTATATAAAAGAAGCTATGCTTCACATAGATCAATGATGGGTTATGTTCATATACGAAAATCTTTGAAGATTTGTACTAAAATGAACAAAGTTGAGATCTTGTTTTCTTCTTTTTCTTTTATGAGTTCGAGACTTATGGTTATTGATTTGGAGATGGGTTATTGTTGCATGTTTCGATTATAGTTGTTTGGAGATGGGTTAGTAGATTCGGTATACTTTTTGTTTGTTGTGAAGGTACATAGGTTTAGGTATAGGAAAGATTGGATTCGGGTTTTGAGTGGTGAATAAGAAGCGTATTATGGTTGGGTTGCTTTGAATTGGCATGTTTTCAGATCAAAGATTGGTTACCTTGAGCACGATATAATGGCAGTGTCGTTAACGTTTTTTGGGTTGGCGTAATAAGCCTTACACGTCGGGTAACGCGACTGACTGAGACTCCATTACTACACTCGGACTTATTGCAGATGTGTGTGTGAGAGATATGAAATAGTTTGTGTCTATTTATATGGAGGATGCGGTTACATGTTATTAATGATCATTATTGATAATAATTATTTTTAGTGGTTACATGTTTTTAATAATGAGCTTTAAATATGAATATGAATACTATATTGAAGAATGGGCCATAAAAGTGGGCTTTAATAAGTAAGTTACATAGTATTGTTAGCATGTGTATGTATTAACAATAGCAGTCATTGAATATTTCCTGGACGTTTTCTGTAAATGAGTATTGGCTGGAATTGTAAGCTAGCATGTATTAATGTAGCAAGAGACATTATATTTCCATAATAAGTAAGTTACAAAGTCTGAATTTTAAGCCTTGCTATTTAGGGAATGTCCTAAATGCATTATAATGTAGTAGAGATAGACACTACAAGAAAATTAACTTTTAGTGACTTTGGTTCTAATAACATAAAAAAAGTGTCATCAATTCTAACTTTTTAATGACAGTTTCTAAAAAATGTGAGCAAAAGGTCAAATTTTGAGATTTAATGATACTTTTTTATAAAAATCATGTGTTTCATGAAATTAAAAAACAATAAATAAATAAATAAATAAATAAATAAAAAAAATCCTTGCACTTTTTTTGTGTTATTATAAGGTATACTTTTACCGACTTTACTTTTACTTACACTTTTTTAAATGTATAAAAAAAGCACTCAAAAAATAAAGTAACATCTTTTTCTAACTTTTGTCCACATTTTTAATATTTTTGCAACATTTTTTTACTTATAGGGACACTTTTCATTGTGTCACTATAGAACAACTTTTTCTTTTTTAATGAGATAACCAATTAATTCCACCTCCTTTTTAAGATCAAAATATTTTACAAATAATTAATTGTTAAACGCTAAGTTATCATTTAAATATTTTGTTTCACAAATTACATGTAATTGAAAATCTAACAAAAGTATATAAAGGTGTCCTTCAATCTTTATGAAATATGATATTTTGCTCATGATAGTGATACTAATTTTGTTTAACGATTAACTTTTTACAAAATATTTAATTTAAAAAAAAAAAAAAAAAAAAAAAAAAAAAAAAAAAGTGTGTAAATTGAGTTTATATTTTGGTTGAAAAATTAATAGCTAGAATTGTTCATTTGATTTTTATTGAACCAAATTTTATGGGTATAGGGTTTTTTACCCTCGTAAATGGTATATAAATAAAAAATAAGTGCAGGCGATATGACAAAGCACCAAATCGACTATACAAACACACGTACCGATTGTGCTTCTAACCAAATCAATAGAGTGACATGCCGCTCTAAAGATAAACTAGAAACTAGACGTTACAAATGAATAGAACATGACCAATACTAACGTCTAGCTCAAGAAAATGCTCTAACGAGCTACATGATTATGCATAAGAGAAGTAGGTAAATCCCACTCGTCCATAACTCTTTCCACACGACTTGAATTCTTGAATCTAACCGAGAGAAGCTTTAACCGTACAGTAGCCATAATCGTGTCAATTAGTTGCTCCTTCGTCCGTTTGGTTTGCTTAAAAAAAACGATAGTTTCTCTCTTGCCAAACATAATAAACCGAAGCAGCCAAAACAAGTCTCGCAACAATGCTATTAATAGAGCGTTTATTAGGTAAAGGAGAAATACCATTTACTATCGAATCCCACGAGTCCAAGACCTGATGGTTACCAGCCTTTACCTTCCCGACCACACCTGTGAGGAAAAATGACACTCAAAGAAAAGATGTTCATGAGAGTCTTGATGTAGATCACACAATGGGCACAATAAAGCTAAAGTATTGGAACCCTGGACATCCCATTGTCGAATCACATCTTGTGTTTTCAGCTTTCGTTTAAACACTAACCAAAGGATAAAAGAGTGCCTAGGAATACACTGAGCAAACCATACAAGACTAGCCCACACAACTTCAGGCTCTCTTGGACGAAGGTCATTCCATGCAACTCCAACCGAGAACACTTTAAACTCTCCATTCCTACCCCGGAACCTAGTGAATCAGGAGTATGTGCATCAATAACAGGAACTAGAGCATTAGGAAACGTTACATTCCAATCAGAAGGCCAGATCCACTCTCCATTTGAGATGATGTCCACCACTTTTGTGGTCATATTAAAGCCAACCTTATGAATCTGTCTAGCTGAAAGATGCGTCATAAGAGGACAAAAAGAACACCAATTATCAAACCAAGCTGAGATAGAAATTCCATTACCAACTTTATACTAGAAGAACCGGCTGATCATGGGATGAACATGGAGGATTTTACGCCAGCTCCATGTCATACTCCCCCGAAAAGGAATATCCCAAAAATTGTGCCCTCTTAATTTATGAGTATGAATCCATTTTACCCATAACTACTCCTTTGAAACAAGAATACTCCAAATATAGGACGTGATCAATGCCACATTGAAAATCTCAAGCCGACGAATACCTAGCCTACCTTCCTCTTTTGGAAGACAAACAGATTCCCATGAAACCTTATCCTTACCACGTTGCATAACACCATGGCACCAAAGGAACCCTCTCATAATTTGCTCAATATCCAAAATAACTCGAGTAGACAATATAAACACCGACGACCAATAAACATGCATTAAGGATATAACCGATTGTACAAGTTGTAATCTTCCCGCAAAAGAAAGAAATTTGTTTTTCCAATCGTTAACCCTTTTTTGAACTTTCTCCACTAGCTCCTTACAATCTCTAAAAACAAGATGTGTAGGGCATTAAGAATACCAAGATACCTTCCTCAAAAGGTAGGACATTAAGAATACCAAGCTTAACATGATTAAGAACATTACAAAAATAAGTCGTACTCTTTGGAAGACTAGGAACCAAACCTAATACACTTTTGAATTCATCAAGAGCCTCCATAATAATTCGAGCAGAATTAACATCTCCATGCGAAAAGAGAAAAATATCATCCGCAAAACATAAATTAATTATGTTAAGATCAACACAGTGATGATGACAAGCGAACTCGTCAGAGTTAAAAACTTTACGCTTCAAAATACGAGTAAGAATCTCCATAACAAAAGTAAATAAGTATGGAGATAAATGATCACCTTGTCTAAGACCCCGTTTCCCTTTGAAAAATCCATGCAACGCCCCATTTATACATAAGGGGAAAGAAGTACTCGTTACACATTCCATAATCCATGACACCATCCGAGAGTGAAAACCAAAACCAATGAGGATTTCATTAAGAAAACCCCAGTCAACTTATCATAAGCTTTCCGAATATCAACCTTGAAAGCACATCTCGAAGGGCCTCTATCTACGTGATAGTTATGCATATGAGCTCTTGGGCTAAAAGAATATTATCAGAAATGTGCCTACCCAAAACAGAACCAAATTTTATGTGTGTTAAGATTGTCTTAATTATTGTTAATTCTTTTGGTAAGGGGTAACTGTGATTTTTGATCTTTTGGCTTATTAATTTAAAGTTTAGATTTACTATCACACGGACTTTAATCAAAGGAGCCCTCCCTTTTTAAGATGACATGGCCATTTTTAGATGTGTGCAAAATTCGGGTTTCACGCACAAAAACTGAAACCAAACTGAACCAAAAAGAAACCGAACCGAATTTGTAACCAAACCGAATATGCTAAAACCGAACCGGACCAAACTAAATATTCGGTTCTCAGTTTGGATATGGTTTTGGCACAGCGAACCAAAAACCGAATTCACATAAATTTATATAAAAATAAGACATTAAAACTCAGTGTAAATATAATATTTTTTAAGCTTGAATTTTTTTGTTGGTGTTAAAATTTATATAATTAAATAAATAAATAATTAAAATTAAGTAATTCGGGTTATTTGGTTCGGTTTAATTAAATTTGAATTCGGTTTGATTCAGTTTTGGTTTAACTAGAAAAAAAAGTTAATCGAACCGAATAAACCAGACAACCAGATAACCGCACCGATGAACACCCCTAGCCATTTTAGAGTTTTCTTGTACCTAACCGGAACCGATCTGGAGACCTCACACAATGTTAGTTATGAACTGATGATAGTCGATCTAATTGTAAGCAGATTTTAACATGCATAGATGGGATAAATAGAGTTCAGATGCCCGACGATTTTATATGATCGGAGAGCCCATGTCATACTTAGTGTTGCGATAAATAGCTATAAGTTGTTTGTGGTGACCCCGACCATTTTATATGATCGGAGAGCCCATGGCATGTTGCGATAAATAGCCATAAGTTGTTTGTGGTGACAGATATCGTCAATTTTGATATTTGGACCCTCATTTTAGAATAACCCTCAGTTTAAGTTATACTCCATTTCTAATTTGATTTAGTAATTAATGTAAATTGTGAGATTTACGGGATTTGCTCTATTGTACTTCCTTCTATGTTACTTTTTCGAGATCAAATGAGCTAAAAACATAAGCCAACTTAACACCCTTTTACTGTTGGACAAATGGTAAAGCAAGCAAAATGAATATGATCCGGTCAATACGGCCTAGAATGGGTATGTTTCTAGTGTGGAACAGAATGGGCTGGTTTCAGTTGGGTCGTCCCACATAAACTTTTTTGTTCTTTTTTACTTTCTTATGTTACAATTGTGATTTAAAAAGTATTATTACAATAGTCATTATCAAAATATTTCTCTCTAACAATGCAACTTAAAAATTGTATGCAGTGAATAGTGAAGTAATCTGTACTATATATAAATAAAAAAACCAAAAAATAAAAAGTGAAAACTTAAAACTAGTTTAGAAAATTAATTTGTTCTTTTACTTAATGGAAGGCTGAAAATTAATTTAGAAAACTTAAAACTAATGTATCCCATTTTTTGAATATTAAAATTAGCTATTAAAATTTGTTATTTTATTTAAAATTTATTATATGTTACAATAATTTACAGTTACATTTTATTTTTTACGTTGTATGAATAAATGTTATACGAAACAATTAACCAAAACATTACAATCATAATTATGTGCCGCGATAAAATCCAGTTGCTATGTACGGGTAGTCGTCTTTAATCCATGTGAGTAAGTGATCCGTGTCCGTTTTTACTAAGCTTATGGTATATTTTAACTCACACAAACCTAACCAAAATATTACAATCATAATTATGCGTCACGATAAAATCCAATTGCTATGCACGGGTAGTCGTCTTTAATCCATGTGAGTAAGGTGGTGTTTGTTTTTTTTTTGAATGTCTTAACAGCCTTTTAATGCCTCTTAACGAGCCAAACCTCTTAATTGGTCAGACGTTTTGGGCGTTCAGACCGTTTTTTTTTTCCCCTGTTCAGACGCGTTCAGAGGCAGTTACATCTTAATGATCTAGACTTGAGAGGGGTGTCTTAATGCCTCTTGTTGACACAAAATAACAAAAAAAAAAAAAAATTAGAACGAGCAAGCAAATGACACAACACCTTATTTTAACAAGATTTTCGATTCAGATTCAGACATTTACGCCTCAGATTCAGATTCAGATTCAGATTCAGAGCCTCTAAATAAACAAACAGCACCTAAGTGACCCGTGTCCCTTTTTACTAAGCTTATGGTATATTTTAACTCACACAAACAAAAATCAAGATAATCATTGTCGCTCAAAAGAATCATTGAATCATGTTAGTATAGTAGTCCACATTTCTTGCAGATGCTTTGATGATATATTGATATGGGTGTTATTTGTCAATTCTGTTAGAGTTTAAATGGAAAAATATTATCGTGTATGTCTAGATTCGAATACGGGACCGAGGGATTGCACACTTTACGTATGAATAACTAACGTAAATAATTAATATATATAATAGTTATGTATTATAATTATTTGGACACGAAATGATAACTAACGGACGTTAAGTAGTTAACCGAATTGACTAACGACCGTTAAGTAAATAGTGGAAGGACTATTGGTGAAAATAGGGACTTGGAAGGATCTAGAACCCATCTAGATGGGGTGGCCGGTTCTATGGGTTTCCATAACCCTTGGGTCGGTCGGCCTAATGGGTAACCCAACCCATTCGGTTTCTTTTGATCCAAGTTTAGGGTTTGCCTATAAATACCAAGGCATAAGGCTTAGGGTTTTTACTTAGTGCATTGTATCGATACCCTAAATTGTTTTCTCCTCTCCTCTTGCTTCTTGACCGATCGTACACCACTCTCAAGTGGGTCGATCCTTTGCTTTTCAAGTTAAAACAAATAGTTTGGTTTTACGTGTTCAATTGCTAGCACCATTCGTTAGTTGCTTATAGTACGTGTGTACAAGAGCTTGGATATAACTTACTTTAGTTATTGATCTTGGATTGTGAAACAAAACGGTAAGGGGTTTCACGGTAATCCTATTCATTGATCAAGTGAAGAGAAGAGAAGATCGATCCTTGTTCTTGCTAGGAACTTAACGATACGTTTACTATTTATTATTCTGTAATACTATTTATGTGTTAAGTTAAAGATCCTTGCTTCCGCTACATGCTCTTTGATGTTTTATTTATTTATTTGAATGTCAAGATATTTAAATTCCAACAGTGGCATCACGAGCCAATTTAACATGTAATTGTTATTACCTAAACGCATAATAAAAATCGAATCTTGATTTGGATTTACATGTTAATCGATTTGTGTTAAGTTTAGAACATAAAAATATAAATCGTACATAATTTAGGGGGGGGGGGGGAGGTTCGACCCTTCTTTTATTAAAAAGTTAGTTTTGTAACCCTAAATTAGAAAATGTTAAGTTTATGTGTTTATTTGAATAAAGAGTTACGTTCCTGAATGATCTATGATTTTTTTCATGCAAAGAAATCATGGATTAGAGTTTGTTTTATTTGCTACATGTTTTAGATAAATCTAAAATTAGGGAAGACCTAATATATTAATTAATGAATCAGTTATGTGCAATGTGGTATATTATTATTAAAACTTACGCGGTCAATTGTTGGCGTCTGTGGTTTCATTGGGTACAATGCGCTCGAAAACCAATGGGAGTTTTATTAATTATATACATAATAATTCACATAGAGATTATTAATAGGATTTATCAAAAGATTTGCATGTGGCTATATGATTAATAGTTAAGATTATATGCGTTATTAAGTGTTTATTTATTTTTGTTAAAATTACTTGTTCTTTTTTTGTTTAAATTGTTCTTGAATTGTAAGCAAAAAGAGTGTAATTTTTGGTATAAAAAATAAATGGACCTAATAACTATGAAACCTTGATGTGGTAAATTATTTATTGCCAAGTCTTATGTGCCGATAGTGATTCGCTTCGCACGGTAATTTGCTCCCAAGCGAGACTAGCAATTTAATAATTTACAACATAATTTTTATAAGATTTAGAATCATAAACTTTTAATCGATTGATGCAACTGTACAAATGGTCGAAGCGGCAAACCTAATGTTGACAAACTATAAAGTGGGTATAAGGTTGGTTTCGCATTAAATTGTGGCCTTAAAGAGACTCCATTCTGTCTCTCCGCTCGCCTGTGCGTCAAATTAGACTTACCAAGTACATCCATTATATGTACGAAACATCTTAAGGCAAAGTTGTAAGTTACTCAACGCCCCAATTAAAACTTTGTTGATTTAACTCTTAGCAAATCTGTAATTAAAATGGTTTTGAAAACCTATGATATGAAGATGAGTGCATGCTTCTTCGTACATATTTTGATTGTCACATCAAAATAAATACCCTAAAATTTAAGTCCATGCTATCTAATTATAAGAGACACTTGGAATTAATATCTAGTGCAAGTGAGACCTTGACACAGATATTAATGACAAGGTAAATTACATTCTTTCATTGCTAGCAGATCAACTGAATGCAATGAAACCATGTGAATTTACAAGTTTCTAAATTAGACTACTTAATTAAGTTATAAGTGAGACCTTGAGACTTAAAGCATGAGATGGGAAGAAACATGCTTACATTGCAAATTGTTTGGCAAATGTAATTCCCATAAATTTAGGAGTCGGAAATTGTTTCGCGATTATTGTACGACAAGTTACCATCTTTTGTACTTCCACTGCTAGCAGATCAACTGATGTGGTGGAACTATGAAAAGTTGGATCCTAGTTTTCAAGAAAATTAAAATGGTTATATTGTATTTCCTGGGTAGTTTTCTTTTCTTGAAATTTGTATTATTGAAAATACTAATATTTGAACTTTTTTTGTAGAAATGGCTCAACCCGATAACACTCAACTTGGTTCCGCTTTCAAAACTTTCTTTGAGAGGGAAAAACTGACTGGCCCTAACTTCAATGATTGGCATCGGTCCTTGAGGATTGTCCTGCGAGTGACCAAGAAGCTAGATTATTTGAGTAAGCCTTGCCCACAGAAGCCTGCTGAGACTGAATCTTATCAGGTCAAAGCAGACTGGCAAAAGGAGTATGATGCGCACAATGATGTGGCATACCTTATGCTCGGGAGTATGATTCCCAAGTTGCAAAAGCAATTTGAGCATTATTTTCCCAAGGATATGCTTGATGAACTCCAGAAAACCTATGAAAAACCTCCACTTGTCGAACTGTATGATTTGATCGATCAATTCCACAGCAGTAGGCAAAAGGAAGGTCAACCCGTGCGAGAACATGTGTTGGATATGAAAGATTACATCTATCATCTCCAAACTATGGGTTATGTCTTAGCCGAGAATGTTAATGTGAACTTGATCAATAGGTCCCTTACCAAGGACTTTAGTGGTTTTGTTCAAAATTACAACATGCATTGCTCGGGGAAGACAATAACGGAATTGCTCGCAATGCTCTTTGATTATGAAAAAGGTTTACCGGGCAAGGATAAGGCTCCTACTCCACAAGTACTAGCAATACAAAGGGGTAGGGTTCAGAAACCAAAACCGCAAGGGAATAAGGGGAAAGGTAAAGCTGATAAAGGTAAATAAGTTTTGGCCTATCAGCCTGAACCTAAAAAGGCCCCTCAGAAGAACAAGCCTAATCCCAAGAAGAAGGATCAAGGTTGTCATCACTGCCACGAGATGGGACAATGGAAGAGGAATTGTCCTCTCTATCTCGAGGAGTTGCGATTGAAAAAGCTGAAGGGTGAGACTGGGAAAGCCAGTACTTCAGTTAATGTTTTCATGATTGAATTATTTTCACTAACTCGTAAATTAAATTCCTGGGTATATGATACTGGATGCGGTATTCACATTTGTAATATGCTGCAGGGATTTAGAGTGGGAAGGAGACTCGCCTATGGGGAGCAATTTCTGCAAGTGGGCAATGGAGCACAAGCAGTAGTTGAAGCCATAGGAATTTTTGAATTAGTTTTGCCTTCGGGCTTGATACTGAATTTAAATAATTGTCATTATGCACCATCTATTGTTAGAGGTGTCATTTCCTTTTCTTGTTTGTTGGATCTTGGATTTCATCATACTATTATCGGCAATAAAATTTCTGTTTCATTAAATGATGTTTTTTATTTTAATGCGATTGTTGTTAATGGTGTTTTTGAGATTGATATGGATGAACATAGTGATTATAATTCGATGTATAGCATCAAAAATAAGAGAGTCAAGAATGTCTTGGATTCATCTTATCTTTGGCATTGTCGACTTGCCCATATAGGCAAGACTCGCATGCAAAAGCTGCAACGTGATGGGCTTTTGCAGAATATCAATGATGAGTCATTTGATAAGTGCGAATCTTGTATATCTGGGAAGATGACCAAGAAACCTTTTAATAACCGCATTGAAAAGGCTGATGATCTACTTGGTTTGATACATACTGATGTGTGCGGACCACTTAGACATACGTTAAAGAGAGGTGCTAGCTACTTCTTAACCTTCACGGATGATTTCAGCCGTTATGGTTATGTTTATTTACTTAAACATAAACATGAGGTGTTTGAAACATTTAAGGTTTTTAAAGCTGAAGTAGAATTGCAACTCGGAAAGAAGATTAAAGCTCTTTGATCCGACAGAGGTGGTGAATACCTTAGTCAGGAGTTTAAAGATTATTTAAGTGAGAATGGAATTGTTCAGCATCTCACATCTCCATATACTCCACAGCAAAATGGTATATCTGAGAGAAGGAATCGTACATGATTAGATATGGTGCGATCTATGTTTAATCTTACTACTCTGCCGTTATCCTTTTGGGATTATGCCTTGGAATCTGCGATTCGCATACTTAATATGGTTCCAACCAAGAAGGTTGATAAGACACCTTATGAGTTATGGTTTGGGAAAACGCCTAACTTGTCTTATCTTAAGGTCTGGGGTTGCGAGGCGTTTGTTAAACGTGACTCAGCAGATAAACTCCAACAGAGATCTGTTAAATGTATCTTTGTAGGATACCTAAAGGAAACAATGGGTTACTGTGGAAGGATTGTGCAAACACTTGGGATGTGAATCTTAGTAACGTGTTTGAGATATTTATGTATGAAAGTATTTAGTATGCGGAATCTACTACAACACACTTAAAAGAACACAAAGGTGGTGAGTTATGTAAACGTGAGTAGTAATGAACAAAGAACACAACTTTAGTTAACACAAAATGATTCAATATTATTGATGAAATAATACGGATGATCTAACTATCACCGGGATTACAAAGTAATCTTGAATCTTAGATTGTAAAAGGATTTGTGAAATGAGTAACTAAGTTACTTGAGAGGTTGTTCAGTTTTGGTTATTAGTTGAAGAGATGCATGCACAAAGGTGGTGACTAAGGGAACCTTTTATAGTATAAGGTACCCTTATTACAAGTTGTCAAGTGGTTTAATATAATATGATACTTTGACTATTCTAGCTTACAATTAAATACAACTACCAATGTAACAACTCTGTAATATTCTTCTGCATACCACAGAAGACTAAACTACTTCTACATAACGTATTACATTGTACAAAGACTAATAATTCAACAAATATCTACAAACAAATATCTATCAACTTGATCATAATCTTGGCAGGACCTTTGTCAACTAGCAGTACCTTCTTACCCAGAAGGTACTGTTAGTACATCTTCATATTCTTCAAAATCAACTAGCAGGCTCTTTGGCATATCTGGCAGGCTCTTTGACTTGAACATTTTATTCCCAACAATCCTCCCCTAAACTTGTTATTTCCTTTAAAATACACAAGTTTCTGATGAATAAAATACATACCTTGAGGATTTGAGGGAACTCTTCCAAAAACCTTTACTCTCTGTTCTTCCTTTTTCTTTCACATTGCTCAAATATGCTCCTCAGCAAACTTTGAACAATTTTTGAATTCTCTTCATCTTTGTCACATCTTAATCTCTTGGAGATCATAGTTGTAAGTACTTCATAGCTAAGTGGATACTCTTTCTCAGCCAACATAAAGAGTTCAATCCCACTTTGTGTGTAAAGATGATGAATACTGCTAAGGCTTAGAAATTCCCATGTTGTTGAAGGATCATGATAGGGAAACTTCCAATGAACATCTTTTGGACTAGGATCATACATCCTATTGAATTCTACCCATAGTTCCTGTTCCTTAATATCAGTACTAGAATTTGTGTCTAGCCTAATTTGAACTAGATTCCACAATTCTTCTAAGTCTGCTCTGTCACATGCTCTTACTAGATTTTCAAAATTCTTAAAGATAGCAGTCTGACCCCCAACCCTTGTTATTTTCCATGACTTTCCTAATCTATCATGGTGAATATCCCAATCAATAATAGGGCGTCTAGACCTAATTGGATCAGCATGTATGATAGTTGGCAAAGTAATTAACATCTTACTTACTTGCTTTGAATCCAATTTTGCTTCTTCTTTCTTCTGAGCATCATTCTTTTTCATTGAGGGCTTTGCATCAGATGGAATTTTGTAGTAAAGACTCTTGCAGGCTTGTAGATACAGGAAGTAGATTTCATCAGCTGTTTTCTTCTTTAGTTGATAATCAGTCCAATTTGCCTGACCTTTTAGAAATTTCTTCATAAAAGACACTTGATCTTTCTGAGATTTGCCCACCTTAAAACCTCTTTTCTGACTTTCCTTCATCTTTTCAAAAATATCAGCTAGAGCTGCTTCTTTATACTTTTTGTTGATAAAAGATTCAAGCTCTGCTGTTTTCTCATCAGAATTAAGATTCTTGTCATTCACTATTATTGCTGCTTGACCCTTCACAATTGGATCATTGGCAATAATCCATTGCATCTGTGCATCAAAGGTTTCTTGAGCAATTTGAGTTTCAAGAAGAGTCTGAGCAGCATCTTTTTGCTCTTTCATCTCTGTTAGCAGTTTTGAAGCTTCAAATGCTTTCTGCAGTTCTTCTTCATGAATCCTTTTTGAGACTTCATCATCTAAAGCCATCTGAACTTGCTCTGATCTCTTCAACTTCTTGGGCTTTGGCTCATCTTCAACCATAATGCTCTTGCCCTTATCCTTTGGAGTTGGTTCTTGAGATGGAGCAGAAGATTGCTCATCAGCAACATAAATCCTCCCTTGAACAAACAAATCCCCTTGAGGCTCTAAGTCCCTCTTTCTTTTGTACACATGATCAGCAGTACCTTTGTAGTTCATTGCCAATAGCCTCTCAATCCTAGCAGGCTCTCTTGAACTAGCAGGCTCTTGCTCTGCACCAGCAAGCTCTTCATCATAAACCTGAGTTCCTTCATGGAATTCAAATTGAGCCTCCTCTTCATCTCCAGAACTATCCATCCTTCCCTTTTTGGAAGAGTGACCCAACCTATCAACATCTGATCTTGAAGAACTAGATAAAACAACCTTTGAAGATCTTTTACCCTTTAGCTTCTTCACTTGAACCTCCAATTTCTTTACCCTCTTGACTAACTTGATGTTGATCTCAGAAAATTTCTTGTTCTGACTTTTAAGAGCATCTTCTAAGAGCTTCACCTTCTCTTTTAGTTCTTGCACTGTCTGAGGTGATTGGGGTGGTGTTACATGATGTGATGATGTTGGTGGTGTTGCAGATGGTACTGGAGATGGGATTGGTGATGTTTGATGTGTTGGTGAGATGTAACCAGTTGAAGAACTTGATGATGGTGATTCAGATGATGGTATTGGTTCTTCAGGATGTTGTGGTAACATTTCATCAAATAGTGGTATTTCTTCCCCTCTGAAACCAATTCTCATGTTGGAAAATACTTTGTGAGAAAGTTTTGGTGTTTCATAAAGTGAGCTTGGGGGAAGCAACAAATGTTTTGATTTTGCAATGATGCATGAAATAAATCTTGGATACATCAAAAACTTTGTTTCACTATCCACATTTTTAATCAATCCTTCAAAAATATGTTTGGAAAAATTGTATTTTCTGTTTGTAGCCAAGCAGATGAGAGCAGAAGCCATGTTTCCACTAAATTGCTCCCAAGAGGTTTTCTTCTGGCTCAAACAATGAAGGATTGTATGGATCAAAAATCTCCATTGTGGAGTAAAATGCTTTTTCAGAAAAGTGAGTTTGGTAGACTCAGCATGATACCCCATTCTTTCCAAATGTTCAAAAATTTCAGTATCTGGCAATTGACTAATACCATCAGAATCATCCAAATGAAGATGTCTTCGAATGGATGACTCAGTAAGAGTCAAATGTTTGCCATCCACTTTGGCCTTAATCCTTTGTTCCCCATTTTCAGAAGTTTTAATTTTAGCTGATTGCCAAAATTGTAAAATTTGAGATTCATAAATAGTGGGGTTGACTAGTAAAGCAAACCTGATGTAGGAAGCATTTAAAAAATCCACTACTTGATGAAAAGAGGCATTGTCCTCAGACTTTTCCAAAAATGCTAATTGATTGTGACGTTTAACAAAGGTCAGAACTTCCATGATGAAAGATAATGAAAATTTTGATTATGATGGTGGGATTTGTTGGTGGTACTGGTAGAAGATGAAAGGTGTATGTTAATTGTGATAAGGACTGATGAAAGATGATATGAGTGAATTACTTTTAACCGACAATAAGAAAGATTATAATAAGTAAATGAAATGGCGGTTAAAAAGATCTTTTATATGTGAAATATAATATAATATAATCATCAGTAATTTACATAACTACCCCAACGGCTAATTTTAACTACCAGGCCCAACGGCTAAAAACTTTTTCTGACAGGCTCAACGGTTATCTAGCAGTACCATTTTACTCTAGCAGTACCAAGTTTTGAACTACCAGTACCTTTGAAAGTTTTATCAAAAATCCCTTATAGTTTTTAGCAAACTACCAGCTATCAACGGATTTGAGTTGTCTTTACCAAAAGCCGTTTGCTTAAGGACTAGTTAACTATTTACTGTTAAGTATGGTTAGTTAAATACCATATAGTTTTTGGTAAACTATCAACCATCAACGGATTTGATTTGTCTTTACCAAAAGCTGTTTGCTTAAGGACTAGCCAGCTCTTAAGTTTGTAAAAACTTGGTGAACTAAATACCAAAAGCCATAATGGCCTAAAGATGGTGCAATTTTCTTGGATGGAGGAAATTAAAAAGGCAATGATGCTGTGTATCTTGGATGATTGGTTCAACAAGTGAAATCATCTATTAGCATGCCTTTGAGTTGAAACTTTCCTTAGTTTGATCTAGATAGAACTTTCTCCTTTAGGAATGCTTCATCCCTTCTGAATAAGTGATCTAATCCTATCTTTTTCAACCTTTGCATCATCTTGTATGCTCTTGTCTTTTTCTTTCATAAATTGGTTTTTCTTCCATTCTGGGCTATCATTTCCTCCCCTGAGATTGTTACCTCCCCTGAGATGTATAACTTTTATTTCCCCTTTTTGTTTGGAAGATCTCTTGTTTTGATATTAACCTGAAATGTGTTAGTTGCAAACCAAAAGAACAAAGTGCAAAGCACTTGATCTATAGTATTGTAAACATTTAAGCATTAATATGAACAAAACATAGCAAATTTCATACTAGCAGGACCAATTATGAACTGACAGTACCTTTTGACTAACTAGCAGTACCATGTTTAAAAGCCAATACCAGTTATTTTTATGTACAAAAACACATGTTTTTCAAAGATTTATCATTCCAATACCTCCTACAAGATATTTGAATCTACCTAAATCAAAAGCTTTGGTGAGAAGGTCTGCATAATTCTTTTCAGAATCAATTTTAACAACTTGTATTAACCTTTTCTCATTGCAATCCCTTATGAAATGGTGTCTGATTTCAATGTGTTTTGTTTTTGAGTGTTGAACTGGATTTTTAATGATACATATAGTACTGCTATTGTCAATATAAATAATGGTGTTAAGAAAATTGTACCCATAGTCAAGCATTTGATTTTGGATCCAAAGAACTTGCCCACAACAACTTGCACCAGCAACATATTCTGCTTCAGTTGTAGAGTTGGCCACCATTGTTTGTTTCTTGCATTGCCAAGAGATGAGTCTGCAACCAAGAAATTGACATCCACCAGTTGTGGATTTTCTGTTTAGAGTTGCACCAGCATAGTCACTATCAGAATAAGCCACCAATTCAAAAGATGATTCCCTTGGATACCAAAGACCCAACCTAGGTTGACCCTTGAGATATCTAAAGATTCTTTTGACTGCTGTGAGATGAGAAATTTTGGGATGTACTTGAAACCTTGCACATACACATACTGAGAACATGATATCTGGTCTTGATGATGTAAGGTACATCAAAGACCCAATCATTGATCTATAATTGTGCAAATCCACATCTTCTCCCTCCGCATCTTTGAGTAGCCCTTTTTCTGCATCCATTGGTGTACTTGCAACCTTAGAATCAGCAAACTGAAATTTCCTTAGGATCTCTGCTACATACTTATCTTGGCCGATAAATATGCCTTCTTTGGATTATTTCACTTGGAGACCCAGAAAGAAAGTAAGTTCCCCCATGGAACTCATTTCAAACTTACTATGCATAAGTTTTTCAAATTCTACACACAAGTCTTGGTTTGTAGATCCAAAGATAATGTCATCAACATAAATCTGCACTAGCAAGATGTCTTTCTTTGTTCTTTTGATAAGCAAAGTTGGATCAATCCTGCCTCTTTGGAATCCATTTTCTAGTAGAAAGCAAGCCAATGTTTCATACCATGCCCTAGGAGCTTGGTGTAGACCATAAAGAGCTTTGGTAACCTTATAAACCTTGTCTGGATATTCTGCATCAATGAAGCCTGGAGGTTGAGAAACATACACTGGTTCTTCAATTTCACCATATAAAAATGCACTCTTAACATCCATTTGATAGACAGTGAAGCCTATGAAAGAAGCATAGGCCAAGAATAGCCTAATTGCTTCAAGTCTTGCAACTGGAGCAAAAACTTCTTCATAATCTACCCCTTCTTCTTGAGTATATCCTTGGGCCACCAATCTTGCTTTGTTTCTGATCACTATACCTCTTTCATCTTTCTTTTTTCTGAACACCCATTTGGTTCCAATTGCCCTGTGACCTTTGGGCAAATCAACCAGTATCCAAACCTTCTGAAGCTTGAATTGAAGAAGCTCTTCTTGCATTGCTTCAACCCAACTTGAATCATCTAAGGCTTTGTTTATGTTTTTGGGTTCAGCCTGAGATAGAAAACATGAAAACAGGCATATGTTGGCAACTTCATGATTCTTTTCTTCATAAATAGAAGAGATAAACCCTTCTTGATCTGAAGTCAAGACTTGAGATAAACCAACTTGAGATCTTGTTCTAACACCAGAATCTATGCTACCAATCACATCATCAGTTGAGTGATCTTTAAGAATTCTTGTGTTATGTGTTGTAGGAACTTCATAAGTAAATGGAAGATTGCCAATCCCCACTTCTTCTGGCAAAGAATCATCTATTTGAACATTCAATGGCTCAACAGTATCAATTTGTGAACTGGCAGTACCATCTGGTGAACTAGCAGTACCATTGTCATTTGCACTACTTTCTTGATTCTCTTGATTTTGAGTTCCATGAGCATCTTCAGTACCTTCATTTGTTGTATTTGAAGGTTCTTCAAGACTTGAAGATAAATCCAACCCTTTCCAAATTGGCATCCAGATGTAATCTTGATCTTTAGGAGTTTCAACATTGTCTTCAAAACCTGCATTATCATTAGTATTTGTACCTGTAACAGGCACATAATTCATAGATTCTGAAAGCCTATCAATATCAAACATCCAATCTGGCCCAATTCCTTTCACATTTGTTAGTTTCTCTTGAAACTGTATGTGAAGATTCTCTTCCACTAGCCTAGTGCAACTATTATACACTCTATAGGCCTTACTTTGCAAAGAATACCCTATCAAATAGCCTTCATCAGCTTTTCCTTCAAACTTGCCTAAATGATCTTTGGTATTGAGAATAGTGACATGACAACCAAAAGGTCTCATAAAACTTAAAGATGGTGTTCTACCAAAGAAAAGTTCATAAGGTGTCTTTCTATGTGGTTTTATCACAAGAACCCTGTTCTGCACATAACAAGCAGTACCAACTGCTTCAGCCCAAAATGAAATAGGCAACTTAGAGTCTACTAACATAGTTCTAGCAGCCTCTATAAGTGTTCTATTTTTCCTTTCTGCTACTCCATTTTGCTGTGGGGTTCTAGCTACACTAAATTCTCTTTTTATTCCTTTTTCCTTGCAAAAGTCATCCATAACCCTATTCTTGAACTCTGTTCCATTGTCACATCTGATGACTTTGACTTTCTTATCAGATTGGTTTTCTACCTCAGTGATATAAGATTTAAGAATCTCACTAGTTTCATGTTTAGATCTTAAAAAGAAAACCCAAGAAAATCTGCTATAATCATCAGTAACAACAAGACAATATTTCTTTCCATTCAAGCTACTCACATTAGTAGGACCAAAAAGATCCATATGAAAGCATGTATAAAGCTTGAGAAATAGAGTTATGGGTCTTGGGCTTACAAGAAGCTCTATGTTGTTTGC
Organism: Artemisia tridentata subsp. tridentata; assembly: GCA_021014915.2. NCBI lineage: Eukaryota > Viridiplantae > Streptophyta > Magnoliopsida > Asterales > Asteraceae > Artemisia > Artemisia tridentata. Next base: position 291,061,264 of record CP139506.1, read on the forward strand.
CTTTAAGACAATCAACACAGGTTTGGTCATTTTAAAAAATCTTTTTGGGTAAACCTCTAACCAAATCATATTTAGCAATTGTATTGATTGTATTAAAGTTTACATGACCAAGCCTTCTATGCCAAAGCATAGATTCATCCAATGAGGCTTTTGCTACCAAACAAGTTAAACTCTCCTTAGGATCAATGTTCTTTAAATCAACACTGTACATATTGTTCCTTTTTGGGATTTTAAGAAGGATCTGACTCTCATCAGGCATTTTAAAATCAAAAGAAAGAACCATACATTCATTGTCAGTAAATAGAACATTGTTCTTTTTGTCACACATTTGTGAGACACTAAGGAGATTAAACTGAAGTTCTTTCACAAAATACACATTTTCAAAATCTAATTTACTGGTTTTGATAGTACCTTTACCAGTGATCTTTCCTTTTATTCCTCCCCCAAAGGTAACATATCCTCCATCAACTGTTTTGAAGTCTGTGAGAAAAGACATGTTGCCTGTCATGTGCCTTGAACATCCACTATCTACATATCCTTGATCACCAATATCAGTTGAATGTTCCTGCACATGAATAAACATATTAGTTTCCTTGGGGTACCCAAGCCATGACAGACTTGGGTTTGCCTCTTGCATCAATGAAATCAAACCTTTTTAGGATTGTTGATGCACCTTTTGATTGGAGTGGTTTCCAAATCCAACATGCTGAGGACTTAACAGCATTTTCCCTTTTTATCCATTTTGTGGTCTTTGGTCTATCAGTACCAATTTTGGCAGTACCATTTGGTCTAGCAGGACCTTTTGGTTTTGGTCTCCAAACTTGTGTTTTGACCACAGATTTCTTTTGAATAAGACTATTCACAACTTTTGGTACATATTTGAAAGTGTTTCTTGCACCCTTATTAGTTGGTTTTGTAATAACAGGCTTATTTTGTCTAACAGTATGTTTAACTTTTGGGGTGTTAGACTTAACAAAACTTTTTCTGGGGTGAGTAACATTTGTTTTAGACTTTGATTTACTCCCAGAAACCCAGTTGTTACAATAAGCATGAAGATGATTAAAGCTACCACAGTAATAACAAGCCTTATTGTACATAACAAAATTTTCACCTAGTTGTTGTGACTTAAGGTTGTTCCAATTTCTTTGGCTACCTCTAGGTTTGTTATTACATTTTTCACAACTTTCAACTGTTTTCAAAACAGCTTTAGCCTTAGCCTTAATCTCTACTCTTTTAGGACTGATTGGTCCTACTTTGTTTCCTTTGATAGAAACAGTCTCTTCATCATCATCATCAGATACCCAATCTTCAATGATTAGAACATCTGATTTGTTATTAGTGAGCACCTTTTTGTTAGAGAGTGAGGCATTCTTAGCACTCTCAGAAGGTTCACTTTTCTCTACAGGTTTAACCAATGGTTTGTTAATGAATTCATGTAAACCTGATTCTGCAAGGTCAATACCTTGGGGACAAGGAATTCCTCTATAAGGAGGTGGACATTTATTGTATCCTATCCCAGATTTTATTCTCTTATTCATCTGATTTTCAACTATGCTTCTAGTGCAATCAGAAGCAATTTCCAATTTGGTAACAGTCAGTTCAATATTATCTCTAGCCAATGTCACTTTAGCACACTCAGTTCTTAACATTTTTATTTCTGCATCTTTTAAAAATATTTCTCTATTAAGAACAGCTTTTGCATCAGTAAAGGTGAGTTCATTTTCTCTAAAGTGAATTACTTGTTTTTCAAGTTTGGCCATACCACACTTAAGATCGACTAAGTTTTGATGTGATTTTCTTTGTTCTAATGTCAGATCACCATAAAATTTTCTTAAAGTTTCTAATTCTTTAAAAATTCACAATTATTAGAACATTTGGTAGTTTGTACCTCAGGAGTGGAGAATGCCATTAAAGCTAATTCATCTGAAGTAGACTCTTCTTCACCCATAAAACTCCAGTCAAAACCCATCCCATCAATAGCAACCATTGCTTTGGGCTCAATGATTTCCACTGCCTTACTCTTGCTCTCAAAGCTTCCTTTCTTCTCAAAGCTTCCCTTATTTCTGTTCTCAAACCCTCTTCCCTTGTCATCCTGCTTCTTAGGTCTTCTACACTCTCTTGAGTAGTGACCCTTCATGTGGCAGTTGTAACACTCCACTTTGGACTTGTCATACCCAGCAGGCTCATTACCATCTATGATAATCTTCTTTCCAGTCCTCATCAGCAACTTCTTAGCCCTTATGCTCAGAAGTGAAAGTTGCCACTTTATGTCCATTTCTTCAAGATCATCAGGATTGATCTCTTGAAGATCTTCAAAAGTTAATATGGACCTATTGTGTTGAGATGTTAGAAAGGCACACCCAATTGTTTCATCTAGAATGGTTTTGGTACTGCTAGAAGTACTGGCAGTACCAAAGTTTGTGTTGGCAGTACCTTCTTCTCTGCCATCTTTTTCTTCATCTACAACTCTTGAGGTGCTTGGAGATGATACAAAAGCCATGTTTCCTGAGCTTGAACCAGTGGTCTTCTTCACTTCATGCTCTACTATTTTGAAATTGTTGTAGAGATCATTAAGACTCATCTGATCAATATCTGGTTTGTTTTTCCAGAAAATGACATGCATGGACCATTCAGAAGGTAAACTCCTAAGAAATTTGGAGTTTAAATCTTCTTGAGTTATCATCACTTCATGGATGGCTAACTGGCTTGAAAGCTTTTGAAGTCTATTGAACATACTGTCCAAAGACTCATTTGTTGTGGCTGTAAAGTTTTCAAACTGCTGTTTGAGTAGTGTTTTCTGTGTTTTCTTGGTGGCATCATTACCACCAAATCTAGCCACAATAGCTTCAAAAAGGGTTTTAGCATCTTTGTATTTGTTAAAGATCAAAAGCTGATCATTTGGAATAGTCATCAGTAGCATACTCCTGGCTTTTAGATCATTTCGCTTCTGAATTATTTCTTCTGCACTTGTTGGGTTTACTTGTACTTGTGTTACAAGTGCATTGTTTACTGTGGTGGTGGTGATTGAGGGTTTGAATGAGTTGCCTTCTTCAATGATCTCCCAAAGTGCATAGTCTTGCACTTGGAAATATTGTTCTACCCTCAGTCTCCACATATCAAACTCATTTTGCTTGAGTAATGGAAGTTTTGCTGCAACATTGGTTTGAATATGTTCAACATCCATTGTTCTTTTAAATTTGTAAATATCAGCCTGGCTTTGATACCACTTGTGGAAGGATTGTGCAAACACTTGGGATGTGAATCTTAGTAACGTGTTTGAGATATTTATGTATGAATGTGTTTAGTATGCGGAATCTACTACAACACACTTAAAAGAACACAAAGGTGGTGAGTTATGTAAACGTGAGTAGTAATGAACAAAGAACACAACTTTAGTTAACACAAAACGATTCAATATTATTGATGAAATAATACGGATGATCTAACTATCACCGGGATTACAAAGTAATCTTGAATCTTAGATTGTAAAAGGATTTGTGAAATGAGTAACTAAGTTACTTGAGAGGTTGTTCAGTTTTGGTTATTAGTTGAAGAGATGCATGCACAAAGGTGGTGACTAAGGGAACCTTTTATAGTATAAGGTACCCGGCAACGGCGCCAAAAACTTGATGCGCGTGATGTGTCGTTGCGGTTTAGCAGTTTTAATGCCTACTCAAGTTTTAAATTTATATTTAGCCGACTTATCAATAACACACACACTTAACGAGCAGTGTACCCGGTCAGTATGAAGATAATGGTAAGTAGAGTGTCGATCACTAAGAGTGGAACGTATTATCTCGTTATTCTAATCAGTATTTTAATATCCTAACGCAAGGGGGTTTCAGCCTGAGAGACTGGCACGATTTGTTGCAATTAAATAATAAAATAAACCAATAGGCACGAATCAGCAAGTAGCACACACGTACACAGATAAATACTCGAGACAATAAGAGGGCTGTCCTTATGATTAAGTAGATTGTCACTTGTTTTATTGATAGCTTTATATGAAGTGTATGTAGTTAACCCTTTCTCGTTGGTCCTAATCTTATCGGCGAGTAAACCCTTAATGATTACTTATGTCTAAAAGTTATTCCTAAGTGATCAATTTAGTAATAACCGTGGGAGCCACATTATGTCCCGCAGTCAAATGCCCGCAAGCCACTAATAAACACAGAGGTTATCAATGCACTAATAAGTAGTAACCAAAGACATCAACATATAAACTTTAATTGATGGGAAAGCAAGTATTAAAGGGAGTGCAATCTTTCGTTGTCACATTACACAAGCCGCCAATCCTGATGAATTAAAGTTTGCTAACACAATAAAACAAAACTACTTAATGAATTAAACACATGCAGCACCTTCTTACAGCTCTTGTATCTTTGATTTGGGTGTGTCTTGTGCTGCCTCCTTGACTGAATTCGTCCTTTGTTTCTCCTGTTCGAACTTCGGTTTTAGGGTTTTCGGAACTTGTAATTCGTCTGGTCTACGGGGTATTTATACTTTCTGTCTGAGGGAAGATGCGGCGCATCTACTAAGTAGATGCGGCGCATGTACTTAACTTCGCGTGGGGTCCAAGATTATAATATTCAGGAATATTCGTACACCGCCAGAAGATGCGGCGTAACTCCATGATTAGATGCGGCGCATGTCCTCTTGTATCTTGGATCGTATCTGGTGATATCTTGATAGAGATGCGGCGCATGTCATGAGTGAGATGCGGCGCATCTGGAGCAGATTAGTCTTGATCTTCTTCATTTCAGTAGACTCTTAACTTTATGCATGTTATGCTTCATAATCAGTCCAAAATCGCTAAGTTTCACCAAATGCTTGTTTTTACCTGAGAATTACAAAAGTAAACGATTAAGTATCAATCCTCATACATAATATAGTAAAACAAGTCAAATTAATAGGATAAATGATAGTAATAAAATGTACTTATTTGAGTTCATCAAATATCCCCCCACTTGAACTTTACTTGTCCCCAAGTAAACCTTAGAATTTCTCTTATGAAAATGTATCCTAAAAGATGTTAGGATTTATTTTTATATTTAAGCATGTATTCGTTCATTTCATAATCACACAACTAAACACTTAACGATTCAGAAGTAAAATAAAATAAGTCGATAAAAGCAAATCTAATCGTTTAACTGTCCAGTCGCGACGAATATTCTATCATAAGCTTGGCAAGTATACACATCCCCACCACTAAAGCTAAGGAGTAACAAGTCTAAAGCGGTAAAAAAAAGGGTTTTTAGGCTTAAGGGTTAATTATTCTTAATCACTATCGATCTCAAATTCCAGAAAAGGCGACAAAATCACAAATACATGATCGAATCCACGAACACGATACTTGCAATTGCTCAAATCCTTAACTCGAATAGGCTAAAGATAGGTCCAAACTTCACCAATAATAATATATCAAAAAGGGCGACAAAATCATAAATACATAGCCGAATCCACGACTACGATACTTAAGATTGCTCAAATCCCTAATCTCAATAAACAAAGGTTTGGTTGGATAAAGAATAATAAAGGGCATGGATAACATTTGGGATATAAATTGGTGCAAAAATAAAAATAAACAAAACAAATAAATTAAAATCCTAATGTGGGGTTAATCACTATCCCAACCATCCCATGAATAAGACTCATATCATTGAATAACTCACGCTTTAACACTTGAAACACACGCTTTAGGTAGACACGAATTATACTCAACAAGATCTTACATCAAAGAATAAACCTTAATTGGCGTTCCCATAACTGCCAATTCCCATTCAATCCATAGATATAGTACAACAAATAGTGGTGATATCGACCACTTACATAACTTTACATCGTTGGCTTAAAATAAACTCCAACTTTCTTCTTTTTCTTTTCTTTTTTTTCATTTTTTATTTTTTTTTTTTTTTTTTTTTTTTTTTTATTATTTTTTTTTTACATCAACATATACATAGATGTGTAAAATTTCACCACATCACTATAACTTTCTTTCCGGATAATTTTTCCATACTTTTCATGACTTCAGAAATAATGGTAATAGTGAAAGTAGTAAACACACGAAAAATAAACTCCAAAATATACAATATTTACTTTCACTCCAATTGCATTGTGCAATTTCCCGACCTAACCATAGATAATGAATTACACACGCGAACACAGGTAATGTAAGGAAACACACTCTGCCTATAGCAATCAACCAACCACGGATTTAATCTACAGGGTAGGCTAAGGTGTAAGGGTGTAACGAAACATTTTAAACATAGGTGTAAGAAACGAAAGGAATGGCTCTGAGGGTTTTTCTAGGGTATCTTACTCTAAAAATGAGAGTAACAAAAGGTTTATACGGGGGTTAACTAACCAGTGTAGTTAGTTAATAACACATAACAAATAATAGGCTATTTGGGTGTAATCCTAGAATTTACCAATTTAGACAAGTCATTCCAATTATATAAATAATACTCATTATGGTGGTCTCGAATAGTATACAAGCCAAGTTCTAAAGTTTACAAGTCACCGGCACACTCATAGATTTGTGAATTTTGAAAAATCACAATTTTTGAAAATAACGTCATGTGTGCAGTTATGCAACTTAGATCTTAAACAAAAACATGCTAAAAATTTTTAAGTTTGATATATTAAGCATATTTTAAGCATAATTTTTGAAAAAGTTTAGGACAAGTAATTGTTAAGTGTTCTAATTCTCCAATCCCCCCACTTAAGTTAAACAACGTCCTCGTTGTTTGTATAAAAGGTTAAAAACTGGAAATTAAAAGAATTAGAACAGAAAAACTCCCCTGAGATTTGCTCGGTATGATCCTCCATTAGTATAAGAGCAAAAATCAACTTCTTGTGGATTAGAACGTTAAAGCTTCATACTTGATGTATCCACAGGAAATCCAGGAAACTATAATACCACCAATACTTTAAAACACACCTAAGATAAGAAAGGTTCAAGCTTTGCATAATACATTAGTAGTTAGGAAAAATAAAACTTAAAAATTAAAACTGAAAATCATCAGGTCAGTCGATGCGCCGTATCTTATGGAAGAAGATACGCCGTATCGAGCCTGAAATAAATACGGATCAGAATAAAGATGCGCCGCATCCTTAACCAGGGATGCGCCGCATTAAAATAAACTGATAAATAGTTTTAAAGTCGAAAATAAAAATGCAGAAAAATAAAATAAGATATGACCATTGCAGGAGATGCGTCGCATCTCAGAATTGAGATGCGCCGTATCCTCATGCGGGCCTGACTGACACGACACAGAAAACAGAATAAAAGATAATTCCGGGTTGTCTCCCGGTAAGCACTTGTCTTTATTCCAGAGTCTTCAAGTTAGACTCACGTTCAGCTCAGCAATTAGTCCTTGTCACGGTCCATCCTTCGTCCTTCATCCGAAAGATTTTTCCGTATATCTCTGCGACGTTTTCTTCCGTTCGACTTAATCTAGTATAACTCTTTGTCTTCACCGCAGTATATTCTTCATCAGGACCCAAAGAGTATTTGATGATTTTAAATTTTTCAGAAATAATCATGGGCGGCTCATTGTAAGGAATCCCAAGTAGTTGACACTTTCTTTTGGTGAACTCTTCCTCGTCTTTATCAACAAACTTAAAATAAGGATCCTTAATCAAATAATCATCTAGTTCTTCAATCAACGACTCATTATTATTATCATCTTGAATCGCCTCCCATTCTCTTTCCAAATCATATTGTAACCGTCGACTAAGCTTTGTGAAATCATCAAACTGTTTATGCACCCATTCCCAGAAAGTAGTATCCGATGTTCCCTTAAGTCCTTTCAAGCGTTCAATTCTGCCCTTTTCTTGTAAAGCCTCCGCCTTTTGTGGGCAGTCTTCAACATTATCGTACCACTCATAATCTTCAAAGGTTACATCGTTTCCAACCCGTCTCATCCCAATTATACTTCCCCCATTACAGGTTCCGTCACTTTTATAATCACAGGTCGGCCAAACACTACTCCCGTCCTTGAAAATGAAGGGTGTACAGGTGTGATTAATGTGCGCAAATCCCATGGTTTATCCCAAACCCATGGTACTTGATCATTCCATTCATAGTACCAGGTGTTTTTGAAATCGTCATAAGTCTTAAATCCTGGTAGATCTCCAGTAAGCACATCATCGTCGACTTGAAGAAGATAGTTAAATTCCTTGAACTGCTTGCACAAGGGTGTCTCATAATCGAACACATCAATGTCTATTCTGAATAACTCTTCAATGCCTTCATTGATTGTTGAATCATGAAGTGACGACCCATAATCGCTTTCTACTTCTTCATCTTCTCCTCTCATCCAATATACCCATAATGCATCCTTAGTAGCACGATCCATGCACTTATGGTTATTAAACTTACTAGCCAACCATTCTGAAAAATCAACATCGTTAGGATCATGGTTAACGTCAAAGCAAACCTTTCCAATCATATTCTTTTTTATCTCCATGAACTCGTTAAATTGCTTCTTAAAACTCCGAGTCAACCATGAAGTCATAATCTCCTTGACTTCATTTGCAGGGGCAAATTCCGGACTACCATATTTGAGTTCTAGCCAATCATTGAGGGAGAGGTCTATCAATCTTACCAATTTCCCATGAAATAGTAACTCCGCCAAAGCATAATTCATGTCATTATCCTGATAGTTCTCATTCAATCCCCAGTACTGTTCGGAATAAGGCATGTAAGAGTTTTGGGTATTGCCTCCACCATAGCTTTGGTTGCTTGAATCCATGTATGCAAGATAGAATTTCCCATCATCTTCTTCGATAGTAGTCCAGTTCAATCCTTCGGCTTCAATGATAGGCCATAAGAGCGACAATTCTTCTCCAGTGTACCTCACAAATACATCATAAGAGAATACCTCTTTGTCAATGTTGCATAAACGCATGAATTCCTTAAAAGCAGCTTCAAGAGGAGTCTCCCAAGAGAATAAATCTGCATCGATCATGAGTACATTGAATGAATCCGAAAACAAGCATTCCTTAGCAAGATATCCGTTAACTGACATGTCTTCCATAGCAAAATCTGTCATCCAAGGTAAAATCATCAGTAGGATTTGTTCGCTAGAAGAGAAATTAATGAATATAGAAACGGATATAAGAATAAAAATAGCTGATATCTGCAGACGATGCGCCGTATCCAAAAAGTTGGATACGCCGTATCTTAATACGTTAAAATTTAATCAGACTTTATCCAGAAAATAGATACGCCGCTTTAGAATTTAAGAATGCGCCGTATCGAATTAATTAATCAAAAATCACTTATCTAATTAAAATTAAATACGTCGTATTAACGAAAGTTAATGCGCCGTATTTTCGTTACGTTTAAAAATAAAAGATTTTTGATTCAGAAAGATGCGCCGTATCGATAGAGATCGATACGCCGTATCTGTTTAATAATTCGCAAACTGTTTTTAATTAAAATAATAGATACGCCGTATCTGCTAAAGCAGATGCGTCGTATGGCGTTAACGTTTAGAAATTTTTTTTTTTTTTATGAAAAACAGATACGCCGTATCTGCTAAAGCAGATGCGTCGTATTACTTTATCGCTTAGAAATATTTTTTTATTAAAAACAGATACGCCGTATATTGGGGAAAAGATGCGTCGTATCGAATTAATTAAACGCGTTGTATTTTTTAAAAATTAAACGCAATACGCCGTATCTGAGAGATCAGATGCGCCGTATCGTTTGATTTAGCAAGTACAACGATAGCAGAACAGAAAAATACGAAAAATAAAAACAAAAATTAAACACACAAACAAAAATAAACACACAAAAATAAAAGAAAACAATTAACACACAATACAACAAATATGCAAAATAATACAATGATGCAATTAATCTAATAAAAAAAAAACCTAATTAAAATACTAATTAAATTAACAGATAATAACAATTCACTCCCCGGCAACGGCGCCAAAAACTTGATGCGCGTGATGTGTCGTTGCGGTTTAGCAGTTTTAATGCCTACTCAAGTTTTAAATTTATATTTAGCCGACTTATCAATAACACACACACTTAACGAGCAGTGTACCCGGTCAGTATGAAGATAATGGTAAGTAGAGTGTCGATCACTAAGAGTGGAACGTATTATCTCGTTATTCTAATCAGTATTTTAATATCCTAACGCAAGGGGGTTTCAGCCTGAGAGACTGGCACGGATTTGTTGCAATTAAATAATAAAATAAACCAATAGGCACGAATCAGCAAGTAGCACACACGTACACAGATAGATACTTGAGACAATAAGAGGGCTGTCCTTATGATTAAGTAGATTGTCACTTGTTTTATTGATAGCTTTATATGAAGTGTATGTAGTTAACCCTTTCTCGTTGGTCCTAATCTTATCGGCGAGTAAACCCTTAATGATTACTTATGTCTAAAAGTTATTCCTAAGTGATCAATTTAGTAATAACCGTGGGAGCCACATTATGTCCCGCAGTCAAATGCCCGCAAGCCACTAATAAACACAGAGGTTATCAATGCACTAATAAGTAGTAACCAAAGACATCAACATATAAACTTTAATTGATGGGAAAGCAAGTATTAAAGGGAGTGCAATCTTTCGTTGTCACATTACACAAGCCACCAATCCTGATGAATTAAAGTTTGCTAACACAATAAAACAAAACTACTTAATGAATTAAACACATGCAGCACCTTCTTACAGCTCTTGTATCTTTGATTTGGGTGTGTCTTGTGCTGCCTCCTTGACTGAATTCGTCCTTTGTTTCTCCTGTTCGAACTTCGGTTTTAGGGTTTTCGGAACTTGTAATTCGTCTGGTCTACGGGGTATTTATACTTTCTGTCTGAGGGAAGATGCGGCGCATCTACTAAGTAGATGCGGCGCATGTACTTAACTTCGCGTGGGGTCCAAGATTATAATATTCAGGAATATTCGTACACCGCCAGAAGATGCGGCGTAACTCCATGATTAGATGCGGCGCATGTCCTCTTGTATCTTGGATCGTATCTGGTGATATCTTGATAGAGATGCGGCGCATGTCATGAGTGAGATGCGGCGCATCTGGAGCAGATTAGTCTTGATCTTCTTCATTTCAGTAGACTCTTAACTTTATGCATGTTATGCTCCATAATCAGTCCAAAATCGCTAAGTTTCACCAAATGCTTGTTTTTACCTGAGAATTACAAAAGTAAACGATTAAGTATCAATCCTCATACATAATATAGTAAAACAAGTCAAATTAATAGGATAAATGATAGTAATAAAATGTACTTATTTGAGTTCATCAGTACCCTTATTACAAGTTGTCAAGTGGTTTAATATAATATGATACTTTGACTATTCTAGCCTACAATTAAATACAACTACCAATGTAACAACTCTGTAATATTCTTCTGCATACCACAGAAGACTAAACTACTTCTACATAACGTATTACATTGTACAAAGACTAATAATTCAACAAATATCTACAAACTAATATCTATCAACTTGATCATAATCTTGGCAGGACCTTTGTCAACTAGCAGTACCTTCTTACCCAGAAGGTACTGTTAGTACATCTTCATATTCTTCAAAATCAACTAGCAGGCTCTTTGGCATATCTGGCAGGCTCTTTGACTTGAACATTTTATTCCCAACAGTTACTACTTTTACTTTCCACCTGAACAAAAGGTAATTGTTGCAAGGTATGCAGACTTTCTTGAAAAGGATCTCATATCTCAAGAATTCAGTGGGAGGCTCTATGACCTGGAAGATGATCAAGAGGATACATTACCTTCTGAAAACAGTAGCGAACTTCCTGTGGAACCAGTTAGTCTGGGTCCTCCACCTGAAGTTGAAGTGATTCCCATTCGCAGATCCGTAAGGACTGTGAAAGCACCTGAACGTCTATGTCTTAACGTAGAGGTTGAGGAAACTATATTAGGGGACCTTGGAGAGCCTGCTAATTATAGAGTTGCCATGAATGATCCTGAAAAGGAAAAATGGCAGATTGCTATGAATGGGGAAATGCAATCCATGAAAGATAATGAAGTCTGGATTGAAGTAGACCTTCCTCCCAATGCCAAGGTAGTTGGGAGTAAGTTGCTCTTCAAAAAGAAGACTGACATGGATGGCAATGTACACACCTATAAGGCCCGTTTGGTATCTAAAGGCTTTACCCAAACATATGACATTGACTACAAGGAGACCTTTTCTCCTGTAGCTGACATTAGGGCTATTAGGATTCTCATAGCCATAACTGCACACTATGATTATGAGATTTGGCAAATGGATGTCAAAACTGCCTTCTTGAACGGTCGTCTAGATGAAGACATCTATATGGCGCAGCCTGAAGGGTTTGTGATTCCAGAATTTCCAAACCGTGTATGCAAACTTCAAAGATCCATTTATGGATTGAAGCAAGCATCACGACAATGGAATAAGAGATTTGATGAGGAAATCAAAAGGTTTGGATTTACTCAAAATCTTGATGAGCCATGTGTATATCACAAAGCTAGTGGGAGTGATGTTATTTTCCTAGTTCTATATGTTGATGACATATTGATCATGGGTAATGTAACACCCTAGGAAAATCCTACATCGGCTGTGGCCTGGAGAGATGCTGGGTTCATAAGATTACATTCGCCTTACAATGACACAACGCGTTTTGTGGTCTACTACGGGTGGAGTTCTTAGGAACTGGCAGTTAAGCGTGCTCATGTGAGAGTAGTACTGGCTTGGGTGACCTGCCGGGAAGTCTTCAAATGAGGCCACAAAAACAAAGCCGTGAGCCTGCGGGCAAAGCGGACAATATTGTGGTCTGAGTAAGCGGGATGTTACAAGTGGTATCAGAGCCACTCCTGAGCCGTTCGGGATGGTAGGGCAAACCTCATCGAGGACGATGAGTCCCTAAGGGGGGTGATTGTAACACCCTAGGTAAATCCTACATCGGCTGTGGCCTGGAGAGATGTTGGGTTCATAAGATTACATTCGCCTTACAATGACACAACGCGTTTTGTGGTCTACTGCGGGTGGAGTTCTTAGGAACTGGCAGTTAAGCGTGCTCATGTGAGAGTAGTACTGGCTTGGGTGACCTGTCGGGAAGTCTTCAAATGAGGCCACAAAAACAAAGCCGTGAGCCTGCGGGCAAAGCGGACAATATTGTGGTCTGAGTAGGCGGGATGTTACAGGTAAAGATATTCCAAGTTTGAATAAGGTGAAAGCCTATCTTGGAAAATGCTTTTCCATGAAAGATCTAGGAGATGCAGCATACATTCTTGGAATCAAGATCTGTAGAGATAGATCAAGGCGGTTGATTGGTTTAAGCCAAAGTGCTTACATTGACAAGATATTGAAGAGATTCAGTATGCAAAATTCCAAAAAAGGGATTTTTGCCAATGCAAGTAAAACATGGTTTGAGTAGCAAAGCTTGTGCTTCAACACCTGAAGAGGTGGCACTCATGAAGAGAGTCTCTTATGCTTCGGCTGTGGGATCTATTATGTATTCGGTGCGATGTACAAGGCCCGTTGTGGCGTTTGCTCAGAACATTACTAGTCGTTATCAGCAGAACCCAGGTGAACTCCACTGGACTGCTGTGAAACATATTCTCAAGTATTTAAGATCTACGAGAGAAATGTTTTTAGTGTATGGGGGAAATCCAAAAGCAGAGCTGTGTGTTACAGGTTACTGCGATGCATCCTGGAAGTGTGATAAAGATGATACGAAGTCTCAGACGGGTTATGTCTCTGTCATCAATGGAGGAGCTGTGGATTGGAAGAGCAAGAAGCAGAGTACTATTGCGATGTCTGCAATAGAAAGCGAGTATATTGCTGCCTCAGAAGCTGCAATGGAAGCAGTCTGGATTAGGAAATTCATTTCAGGGCTTGGAGTTATGCCTTCAATCGAAAGACCTATAAAAATGTATTGTGACAACTCAGCCGCAATTACATTTGCCAATGAGCCTGGAATCATGAAGGGCACCAGACATTTCCCGATCCGATATCATTATGTTAGAGAACAAGTGGAGATAGGCGAGATCGAGTTACTCAAAGTTCACATAGATGACAACTTAGCAGATCCATTAACGAAAGCTCTACCCGGTGGAAAGCTTAAACAACTTTCTGAAGGCATAGGACTTCGTTTAGCTGATAGTTTCATGCATATTTGTGATTAGTATTTGGATAATGGGATGTTGTAAACAGTTATTATTTTAATGGAATAAAATAATGTTTATGTTTGTTTATCATTTTCTTAATAATATATCCTATATTTGCATGTTTATATCCTTGAATATATTTATATATTCTAAACTGTCCGTTGTCAGTTAATGATATGGGAATATCATTAAATTAAGACAAATCTGAGTATTGGTAGGTGAGAGGTTGATCGATACACTTGAGAGGGTGTTAAACCTTTGTAACGTGTGTATATGATATATTGAGTTAACGAGTAAAATAGCCCGCGCGATGCTGCGGTGCGGTTGTTTTATTGCTACGTTTTTATTTAGTTAAATGTTTGTAATTTTTTTAAGCATGTATTTTTTTAGAATGGTAAGTTTTGTATTTAGAAAAAAACATAATTGGAAAGTAGAAATGGGCTTAAGTTAAGTTGTATGGTTAGTTCATAAGGATAATTGGGCTTTATTTAATTTGCCAGCCTATTTTATGTTTTAAGCCCATACGTTTTTTTTTGTTTTTTTTTTGTTGCTAGGGTTTTGTGTGAACATGTGCCGCTTTTGTTTTCCCCCTTTTCAGTTTAACCAAAACCCTAATAATTTTCTTTTACATCTGCCTAATTCTTTGCTTCCATAATGGCTACACCACCAACAACATCTGCCTATGCACGTGCCCGTACACCTAATTTCCAAAAGCTAAAGTTTGCTGCTGGTTCCGATGAAGCTGATGATTGTTTGCATGCAGCGTTTAGCCAGGATTACACCGAAAATGATCAGCTGTTAATGGTGCTTGGCGAGCAGCGCGATCAGTTATCTGCAAAGGTCAAGTGGTTAGAGGATTTGGTGGAAGAAGGGGAAGGTTTCTTACCTTTACATGAGGGGGGTCACATTGGTTTGGACCGTTTGAAGGAGACTCTGAAGAGAGAGAGGAAGGTGCTTGCTGGATTGACCAAGGCGATTGATTTGGCCCGTAAAGGAAGAGAAGAGAAGAAGATCAATCTTTTCTGGTTCGGATGATGTGCTTTGTGTGGTATATTTTGGTTGTCTTTTGTCTTTTTATTAGAAGTATGTATGCTGTTTACGACTGAATGTAGATGTTTTGTTTTGGGATGGTAAGTAGAATGTATGAAGTTTAATGGCTGTGAATATAATATTAAGGGTATGCTTGTTAATAGCTCCTTTTGTGTTGCAAAATGATTGGAATTTTTTTGTGATATGCATTAGTGTTTTTATTTTTAATTGATAAGATACCTAGGCCATCTACAAAATACACCGGCAAAATGTATATGAAGAGGTAGAGTTGTTGCACCAAATAAGAGTGTTATTAGCCATTAACAGCTGAGTTATATTACATGATGTTGTGCATTTGTTATACAAAAGGGTGGGCTAATACATTTGCTGAATGGCAAACTAACGTAAACATAAGTGGTGCTAGTAGTTCTAGATATGTACATAAGTCATTGATCATGACTGTTGGTAGTAGGCATAGGTATTAACATAGGTCATTGTTTTTAGGATGCATTTAGGAAGTTTGCATCTAAGTAACAAAAGATGATAGTTGCACATAGCAGTTTAGTTTTTTGGTCTTTTGGTGTCTGATGGTTGCTCTGTGAAGAGTGGCCGCTTCATTGTTTTCTGACCAACATTCGAGGGTGTGTCTGTCTTTGATCTGGTTTGCATACCTGTATAGGATGCTGGTGGTGGTGTTTTTTCTGCAAGAAAATGGAAAAATGATGGTACTATGTTAGATTAAATTGTAAAGTTTGGTGTTTCTTTGTTAACTATTCCAAGTTTGTTACCTGCTGTTTTTTCTGTGTGTGGTGGATTGTCTTGGTGTTTTTCTTTTAAAACTTCAGCAGTTTCGGAATGTTCATGCTGGATGATAGTGTTGGTGGGTGTTTCTATCATCTCTGTTGTTGTCGCTGTTGGTACATAGGTGTTAGGAGGTAATGGTTTTGGTAGTGATTGAGTACCTGTATTATAAAATTAATATGTGTAACTATTAGGATGAATGTAACTGATATTTGTAAATGGTGATGACAGTTATGTTTATTCACCTGAAACTTGTCCTTCAATCTGTTTAACTTGGTCTGCTATGCCAAATACTTCATCAATGACAAATTCAATGTATCCTGGGTTGCAAGTTGGATTGTAATGAAATTGAAATGTATGGGTTGTTCCTACAATTGCTTCAATTTCATTTGATGTGACCAAGTCTGCGCAATTCACACGGATAAATTCATCTGCCTTAGGTGTAAAGAATATGAATTGTGCCGGTTTGGTGCCATCTGTTATAGTAGCTCTGAAATTGTATCTGCATGAATGGAAGGATTATGTAAGTAAGTGTAAATTAAGAAAGATGTATATGTTGTATTTGTTTACCGATAGTTAGGGGCTGGTATGAATCCGTGTTTCCTGCATTCGTAGTTCCCATGGATGTTTGTTGCTTTATTAGTGCAGATACAACATGAAGTATAGTACCATCCTCTGCTAGTATTGAGGTTCGTTATTGTTCCTTGGCAAGTAAAGCGTACTCCCTATGAAAATATGTAAAAAATGTAGGTCAGATATGGTATTTGCATTTTTTATAGTTGCAATATAAATGTACATTAGTAGTTGTATCTTACCTTGTATGTATCTGGATTATGTTCAAGAAGTGTTGCAATTGGATACGGTTTTTCTGCTGTTCCTGTTCAGTGTCTTGTAATCGGTATCTAGTGACACACAATGGGGCCTTTTCCTCGTACAGTGCTCTGTACCTGTTATATGTAGAAATTATTTAGTCAAACGTGTTTACACATAAAAATTTAGAATACTGAATAAGGATAATGAAAGTTACGCTGCTTTATATTGTTCGAGTTCTGGGATGTCAGGGTTTATGTAATAATATGTTGCTGCTGTTGATGAAAGTTGAAGTTCTGTACAAATAAAATGGTTATTTTTTTAATGTTTGTTCTGTTTATGCATATATAAGATATATATTTTACTGTCAATAATAGTAAAGTTACCTCTGTTTTGATACTTTGAAACCCTGCATGAGCTGACAGCTATTATGATAGGCCTTTCAAGTGCTTCAATAGCTTCTTTTGGAAAATTGTCGGCAAGCTGATCCCACAATGTCAATTCAATAGAATTTCGACTGTTGTAGTAACAAATTGTAAATAATTAGCATGAAGGTAGTGTGCATTATAGGTTATCTGTGTTATACTTTTTTTTAAGTAACTTACTTTAGATTTTGTATCTCAACTTTTCTGATTCTTGATTGATTCTTGTTAGGATCACCGATATTGCCAGCGTCTCCTGATGTAATATAAGATCCAATATAATCTGCACTTTTTAAGATATGTAGAGTTATATTTAGGTTTTTAATTATAGTGAATAAAAGTATTAGAACTTGTTATTGGGTACCTGTAAGTACTGGATATTCTTTCTTGGGTTTGGTGCGTGGGTCGTACACTTTTCTAGGTAACTGATTGTAGGAGGTAAAATTGAAGTAGTGATTCGGGAATGATTGTGCTGGTATGGGATCCAGTTTTGTGAGTGGGTTAAATGAGAGTGATGTCTTGTTCTCAAGAGTTTGTTGCCAATTTTCTGTTGGAATACAATGGAAACCTGATATACGAAATGCTGTTCCAGGTATAAGAAGAGGCCTGAAATGATGAATGTCTTCAGCAATCATGTTTGCTTGGACCGCGTCACCCTGTTTGTATTAAGAAGGTTAATGAGGAAGTAAGTATAATGTTTTTTGTATACTGTTTGTTTGACTTACATGTCTGTCTATTAAGATTGCACGGTAGCCTTTTTCAGTTGTATCTGGAGGATTTCGAGTTGCCCATGCACGATATACTTTAACCTCGATCAATTTGTCTCTGTCTCCAGGTTTCAGTTCCCGAATAGAGCTTAATGCCATAGTGGTTAATGCGATTCTGTGATAACAACAGTGGGAAAAGTTATTAGGAAGGATACATGTGAATTGAAAAAAAGGGTAATTAAATGAGCACATACCTTTTGTATTATATTTTACTGAACAGAATGAAAAAAAAAAAACTAAATGAATGGAAATTTGAAGTTATGCAAATGCTAATGATGGCTATTTTGTGTAAATTTTTTTTTAAGTGTCTAAATTTCTGGTGAAGTAATTGTGGAAAGGAAATCTTTGTACACTATGTTTTTAGTTGTGTTGGGGGGGTGGGTTTCTTGTGTTTTTATAAGGATTTTCAGACCATTTGGGGTTGTTGCTCGTGATAATGCCACATAAAGTTGACCATGTGCGAAAACAGCCTGTGGAAGATAAACACCGATTTTGCTAAGAGATTGGCCTTGACTTTTGTTTATCGTCATTGCGTAGCAGACCTTGACTGGGAATTGTTTTCGTTTGAATGTGAAAGGTATGCCAGCATTAGTTTTTTTCAAAATAATTCTTGGTATGTAAACTTTTTCGCCAATCCTGTTGCCTGTAATAATTTCTGCCTGTATTAAATTTGAAAACAGCTGTGTGACAATCATCCTTGTTCCATTGCAGAGCCCACCTCCTAGGTTTAGATTGCGTAGCAGCATAATTGGGGTGCCAATTTTAAGCTCAAGCTTGCTTGGAGGGAATCCTTGGATTTTGAGTGTGTTTAGAAACTCTGGCGGATAGAGAAGCTCATTTATAGCACCATCATTTGTAACAGGAATAGCTTCATCACAACTTATGTAAGTTGTTGTTTCGCCTTTTACTAATGATAGAACTTTTGTGTTTATTGTATCTGCTGTCTCGTTCTTAGGACACACAATGGCTTTTTGCTGTAAGATTTCTGCACTTGGTGACTCTAACGTGTCTTTGTCATAAATGAAATTGATAAGTGTATGTAGGCCTTCGTCGTTGTCTTGAATTAAATACTCTTGAGGAATTGTAATCCAACTCGCGTCATGTGGGTCTTCTAAATCACGCTCACCTATTTTGCCATCTCCTATATCTAACAACCATGAAGCAAATGTTTCAGTCTTTTTTTTTCAATGGCATCAATGTCGGTCTGCAGCAACCTCATATTTTGTTTGAGCCTACATACTTTAAAATGCTGCCATAGATACGAAGCAGTTACTGATGCATTCACTATATCTGCTTTTGTACCCTTTTTTTTTTTACTGGTAGCGTTTGTCTAAAATCACCACCAAGCATTACTGATTTTCCCCTAAACAATCTATCCGGATTGCTGAGAACATCTTTAAGTGTTCGATCCAGTGTTTCAAAGCATTTTCGGTCATTCATAGGAGCTTCATCCCAAACAATCAAATCTGTTTGTGAAAACAGTTCTGCAAGCGTTGTTTTTTTTTGAACATGACACATTGATTCATCCGTTAAATCAAGTGGCAATTTGAATCGCGAATGTGTTGTCCGGCCACATGGAAGCAACAGTGATGCAATTCCAGATGATGCGACTGCTAGAACTATTTTTCCTTGTGACCGTAACTTGTTAATTATTGTCTTCCATAAAAATGTTTTACCTGTGCCTCCATGGCCATAAACGAAGACCAACTGTTGCTCATTTCTTTCTGAGACTGGACAATAAGGTTATAAATAACCTGCTGCTCATTGTTCAGTTTGGTGACAGCAATATCTGCCTCATTTTTTAGTTCATCGCGATTGTAATTTTTTTCTTCCATTAGCAATCTGTTATTTAGGTCGTCTAACAGCTGTTGAGGAGGAGGTTGTAGGCCAAAATCAGTAACTGATTTTGAACTACTATTTAGTATCACCTCTAACTCATACAGAACATAGCCTTTCATTTGTGGATGATTGATATGAAGATTTCTGATGTGAGTCATAGCAGATGCTCTTGCCGGAATATCATCAGTCATGAGGGACCAGTGATTTTCCCAGAGCCTTACTGTGTCTCCAACATCACAATAAAGTAAGATATGAGCAAAAAGTGTACGCAACTCTGCTGCTGTTGCCGAAATAGCTGCTTCTTGTAAAGCTGCTTCCCATTCTCGGTCATCTTTAAGTAATCCTATGGCTTGACATGCTGCTCGATAAGTAGGAAAAACTGTGTTGTTTACTTTTCTAACTTCTGTGAATGATCTGCAACCTTTTTGGTGACACAGCAACATTCTGAAATAGAATAATTCCCCTGCAGCAGGATGCACATATGCAAGTCTTCCAATCGATGCCTTTGTTTTGCGTTTTCTAGGTTTCCAGGTTTTCTGATTTTCATACCATACGAAAGCCAAAGGGAAATCGACGTATGTGAGATGGCGCCCTTCCTCATATAAACTGTTGAATTCAAACCATTGGGTAAGTGTTGTCAGTGTTCTTCCGTCATCACTGATAACATATCCCAAAGGTTCTTTATCACGGAAACTTATCCATTGCATGCCTTCAAGATGAACCGCAAGAATTTGGACGGCTGGTTCTCGGTGATGTATTGGGAAGTTTAGTATCCTCCAGCAGGCTTCGTGTGGACATATAAAACGGCCATCTATGAAGTTATGGATTTCATCTACATGTACTGTTGGAGTGTTGGATGATGTTGACGCTTCACCAATGGGTCTTGTGATTCGGGCTGCAATTCTATCAGTTCCTTTGGATATGTATTTGAATAAGTATTTTATGAGCATACTCCAGCCACAATATTCCACATTTATGTGTGCGTGAAACATTAGGCAGAGTATCCTATTATATGGAACAACGTACGTATTATCTAGCTTGACTTTGTTTTTGGTTGCATAATGTCTGCTCTTTCTTCTACGGTAATGCACATGGCCGTTGTTATCAAAGAATGTTTTTTCTTGATATTTTTGAGGGAATTTTTTTGTGCACACATCTTGCTGCATACATGGGGCTTTTGGATTAACAGCTCCACATGGTCCATGCAACATCATTTCGGTTACAACTTTGTATCCTTCTGGATCAGTTGTTCTGTCAGGTAGTTCTGCACAGATGAATTTGTCGACATCTTCGGGTGACCGTATCTTGTGAGTTGATTTTAGCCATAGCAATGTGTGACAGTGTGGCAAACCCCGTTTTTGAAACTCTATTGTGTATAAAACTGCATTCATAATCAAACGAAAGAAAATATGAGTTAGTTATATGTTTATGTATATGTGTGTGATATACATATATATTATATGTATATCTTAAATTTGTTGTGTATGTATTTATAATTTTTATTATGTATTATTTGTTAAATTTACTAATAAGATATATATTAAAGAGATACCTCCTGTTGCAGGTCCAAATATGGTGCCTTCTTTCAGAATTTTCAGAAAATCATTGACCTTTTGTTCAAACACGCGAACAACAATGTCAGCTCTATCATTTGGTGAAAGATGTGGGCGAGACTGCATATATCTGCGAATTTCTGGCCAATTGACATTGCATGTGAACGTGATGAAAAATTGAGGATTGCCAAGAACTCGACAGATAGCAAGAGCATCTAGATAATGACTGTACATGTATCTTGGGCCACCAGTAAAACTTGAAGGTAAAATTATTCTTTTACCTATATCTGCACCCGAACGATCTCCCCTTGAAATAGCATCATAGATGCCTGACAAATACTCACTTCTAATGTTATTTTGCTTGGCCCTTACAAAGTCAAGACGATCTTGTTCTAGTGCACAATAGACAGACACCACGTATTGTTGAAATAACCTTCCTCCTTTAAAAAGCAAACCATAAAGATGAGGCCTTTCGTGTAATTGGTAAATGTAATAGGTGTTCATAGACATCTTAGGTTTTTCACCATGTGCATTACGGATTTCCAATGTTAATTTTGTAGTATAGCCTGGCTGACCATACACAAAAAGAAGTGGAAACTGTAATGACATATAGGTTGAATGCAGCTTGTTAATTCTTTGGGGACGTTCGCCCTTTTTTTGTATTATTACATCATAATCTGTCTTCGTTTCAGGTCCATTTTCAAACACGATAGCACCAACGATGTCTGCATATGGCAAGTCATATTGCCGAGCTCCATCCACATTGTAAAGCCGAATGCTGAAATCAGGTACATTTTGTTGCTCCCAGATGTCTCTAGCTGTCCTAAACAATGCGACCAACTCATTATGAGTATCCAAAATGTGTATCAGATGTTGGATAATTTCAGGGTTCAATGATGATGATTGTGTTCCACCAAATCTTCTTAACCTATTTTCGACTTCATTTCTGGTGTCGTATATGTAAAGTTGCAAAAACTTTGGTTTTTCATTTTCTGGAGGACATAACGCCCCTAACCAATGACACACCTGACCAGAAATTCTGAACACATACGGTGCTCGTCCATCATTAATTTTTTCATCTATGTGTGCACCAAACGATGTCATACTAAACATTTGGTTGTATGCTCTAATGTTTTCCATAAAGTGCCTGTCGTTGAATAATTGTTTTATAGAATCTGGCGGATCTCTTTCTTGCTGAATACACACTTTCCATTCCCCACAGCATCGACTATAACGAATGTGTGATAGTGTTGAATTTTTGAGCCTTTTACCATACCAAAATGCAGCCCCGCAGTGGTTGCATGTCCAATCAGGATCGCCAATATCAATATATAGATTAGAAACACCTGATAGAAAATGCAACGAATTTAGTTATGTAAGGTGAATTTACAGCAGGTGTTTAAGTAAAGTTAACCTGAATAAGGTAAATGAATATACTTACCTTGGGAATTAAGAGTGCGGCTACGGGTTTGGCGAAATGTATTAGGAGCATGAGTCAAGGTTGTAGTGGCCTGTTGTTCTGTAAATTTTTGTGAAATCAGTCAAGGTTACTTCATTTAAAATTTAAAATAAAAAAATGTATAAATGAGATTGTAATCTTTACCTGAATAAGACGGACACCCTTGCATGTTGGTAATAGATGGAGGATCATCAGTTTCATTTCCTAACACATATGCATCATCTGACGAATTTGTAGGAATATAATCTGACAAAAATTGCGTGAAAATTCATGGGTATTAAGTGACTAAAGTTTATTTTGTTTATAATTTAAAATAACCAAATGTATAAATGTGCCTATAACTAAGACTGCAATATTTACCTGAAAAAGCCGAAGGGCCTTCCGTATTACTGATAGGTGCAACATTGTTTGTCTCATTTTGTAATGTGCATACATTATTTGAGGAACTTGTAGAAGTATACTCTGAAACGAAATTGGTCCAAGTTAATGGCCATTAACTTTTGTAAATGATAAGTGTTTCATTCAATACTGGAGCAAACAAACCTGAACTATTAGCCATGTGAGTTTGTGAATGGACTGACGGTCGTTGGATTTGAGAGTTATGACACAGATTCTCTTGTGCCGTTTGCATTTTTGCAACTGCAGAAGTGAAATATGTGTAAATCAAATGATAACTAACAAAGTTTTCATGAGCTTATACAATAATTTCATTACCTTTTGTTCGTCTCGTATGTAACATATTAGTGTTTTCATTTATGGTTGACCCTCTCTTCTGTATATTAATACTGGTACTCTTTTGCTGCAGCTTGTTTTCTGGCTGTATGGTGTGAATATCAGAAGCGCAGAGAAAAGTGGGTGTATGAAGGTTTGTATCTAAAGGCCTGTTACTCATATCTGAAATTCCTTTTTTATTTGCCAAATATGCCTGGTGATAATCCTGAAAATGATATGTTGCGCTTATATTTGTAGAAGCTGCAGTCCAGGAAAAATATAATTTAAAAATAATCAATTGATAATTTATAAGGATAAATATTAGAGTTAGTATTTTCACCTGTGGCATAATTTAGTGTATCCCAACAATGATGTAAACTCGTATATGTTGATTGAGGTTCCCCAAACTGGCTGGTAAATCGCGTTTCTTCCAACATATGGTCCTTTTTTTTTCCGGTGTCATATTTGTGTGACATAAAATCAGTGTGCAGGCACCCTTTCTTTTGAGGATAATGTAGATGCTCAAACGTGGGTTCATTTGATTCATACAGGTTGGATGAATATCCCCTTGACACATCTTCACTTTGCCTTTTACTTGGGCCACAACTCTGCCTTGTACTTGGGCCAGTGTTTTTTGAACTTTTAACGTCCCCAAATGGTCTTTGTATTTTTATGTGTGCAACATGGTCATTTGCAACATATACACCACTGTTTCTTTCATTTTCTTTTAGAAATCCATCTACCAGTGAAAACTTTTCATTTGTATATTTATTTTTTTCACCTTCCATTATATTATATTATAACTAATATGTTTATTTTATCTTTTTTGTTTGGTTAGCAGGTAGGATATGCATCAAGTAATAAAATGTATAGAGGTAGAAGTGGTAGATTGCATAAAGAATAACAAACTATGGAGCTAATGACAATGATGATGCATGGGTACATGGAAGCAGAAGATAACAAAGGTTTTAGAAAACATACCTTTACAAAAATTTGTTCCTGATTCTTTCTGTTTTTTGCTGTAATTTTTTTGTCTTCCTTCTTTTTTTTTTGGTTTTCCTTCAAAAGTTCCGGTTGTTTTGGTTGTAAGATGTGGTGATTTGAAGTGCTGCTTATGGTTTCAATGTTTTGGTCACTTGTGGAATTGTAATTCCAGAATGTTACATAATAATTATGGAAATGCTCATGGTCAAGGCAAGCCATGCCTTAGTACAATATTTGGTAACACATGGCAATCCAATATCAAATTGTTGAATGGTTAGGTCTGCACATTATATTGTTATTATTAGTATACTTAGTGAAATGAAGAGTGTTAGTGGGTATTACATGTACACAGTAAACTTTCAAAAGTTTCACATCCAATGAGGTACCTCCAACCCATCCAAGAGCAACTGTTACATGTGTAATCCAAATGTTACAACGAATAGGGTGCCAAATTAGGAAATGATAAATGATTTAAGGACACTCATTAGTGTCACCTCATAAACCATCCATAGTATATATATATAATATGATTAAGTATGCGGAATCTACTTAACCACACTTAGAAGGTAATTTGGTTATGGAAATGGAACAGTGATGTTTGTTATAGAACAATGAACAAAGAAAGTTATCACTAAATGATTCAATATTATTCAAGATAATACGAGTGATCTTCACTATCACTAGGGTTACAAAACCTTGAATCTTAATGTTTCTATGACTTGTGATGATGTTCTAGTTTAGTTGTTCTAAGCATATGAATTAAGCACATACAATTTCACACACACAATATCTAAGTCTAAGATCTTTCTTTTATAGCACAAGAAAGATCTTTACAAAGTTGATAAGACAAGTCGAACACATGCTAACTTATCTTATGTGTGTCAGTAACTTAGATACAACATGTATCTGAATATACAACTTGTTACTGAACACTTTGTCTAAAGATATTATCTACCGTGTATTGTTGACTTTAATACACATAATATCTTTGTATACTTATCTACTCAGCAGTAGAATACTTCGACAGTTATCCACTTAGCAGTAGAAAGTTCTTCACCAGCGGCAGAATCATTCAGCAGTAGAATGTTTAACGCTAGCAGCAGAATCAAATGCTCTAGCAGTAGAATGATACTTAAGAGTATTTCTTGAGCAGAACCCGATATTAATCTTCTTGAATATTTAATTCCTAACAATCCTCCCCTAAACATGTGAATCCTTTTCAACATGTTTCTTCTGAATTAAATCATGATTGTGAGGATCTTGCAAACATTTCATAGTCAGATTCTTGATTTGAGCTTTTCTTTGTTCTTTAAGATTAACTATTTTTCTTTAAGATTAACTCATCTGCTTTCTGTGAATCTTTTTCAGCAATAACATCATCTTTTTTTGAATTGAAAACAAACAATACCTTGAATAAAAGATGGTGCAATTTCCTTGGATGGAGGAATTATAAGAGGCAATGGTGTTATGTATCTTGGATGCTAATCTACTCTTAGCATGACCTAGATAGAACTTTCTCCATTTGAATGCTTCATCCCTTCTGAATATATATAATACTCCAGAATCTTCATTTGAACTTTCTTCATTTGAAGAGCTTATTCCTTGTATCCATCAGCTGAAACAGCTTATTCACAACATCCATCAACTGAATGCTCATTCTTATTATTTGCAAAATAATAAGACATTTTAGCTTCATCATCTTGTATGCTCTTGTCTTTTCTGATTGAACTTGATCTGCTATGGATCATTTTCCTCCCCTAAATTCTAAGCATACTTCCTTCCCTTATTGGTTAATCTTCCTCCCCTGATTATATTATCTATGCTGATTATATTATCTATCCTGAGCTTGGAAGATTTCTCACCATGTACAAAAATATTTTCTCCCTTGTGAGTGTTTTCCTCCCCTGTTTGAAAGATCTCTTACCATCATTTCAGCATTATCTGATCTACCAATCCTCCCCTGAGAACATGTTGTCAGACAATAGTGTACATGTTGGCCATCAATTCCTTAAGAGTTTAAGTTTCTGCCCTCATCACTTCTAGGTGTGTTAACTCCTATGAGAGGTGATTCATTGGACATTTGACTCATGGTCTATCATTTGATGGTTTTTGTGAGTCTCTTTGAAAAATCCTTTTTAAGAAACTTTTGCCAGAACAGTATGAACTTAATTTTATGGTAAGAAAAATCATACTGTTTACAACTATTTTGAAGGGATTAAGTGTGGAACAGACACTTAATCAACATTTCGGTTTAAAGTAACCTCTGGTTGTGTGAGAATCAATGTTTTTAGTTATAAATAACTGCCTGTGTGCAGATAAACTCATTCAAAGAGTTTTCCTGACAGGGTTTCCAGCTCATAGCAATTGTTACCTCTAACACAAGTGTTAGATTCACTTTAGCTAGCTGTTCTTTCTATCAGATGTCCTTAGACTTGCACATTTTACTTTGAAAGTATAAAATAATAGAAAGTGAGTAGAATCAGTTACTGTCTGATCAACTGAGCCATCAAGTCAATGTGAAATATGATAACTAGGTTTCAAGAAAGATGTTTTAAAGAATTAATTAACTTAGGTGTAGACCTCTATTAAGAATTCCCAAACTCAGTCCATCATAAACCTATTATGTAAGCAACTGGAATCATTCTGCTGCATCCATTTCACTTCAGACTTCCCATTTTGCTCAATGTTCATACCTGAAATAGTTAGTCTAAAACCAAGAAACAAAAATGCAAAGCATATGTCGTATAACAGTATCATAATATGACTAACAATATGAACTTGACAAACAAAAATTTGTACTAGCAGCACAAACTTTTTAACTAACAGTAGTATCTTTTAAAGCCATCAGCACAAACAAAAATTTATTTACAAAAACACAAAGTTTAAAATCATTAAGGATTAAGCATCCCAATACTTGCTACCAAGTACTGAAACCTTCCAACATCAAAAGCTTTTGTAAGAAGATCTGAAAAGTTGTGATCAAAATCAATTTTAAGAACTTGAATCAACTTTTTCTCATTACAGTCTCTAATAAAATGATGTCTTATTTCAATGTGTTTTGTTTTAGAATGTTGCACTGGATTTTTAATAATACAAATCGTACTACTATTATCAATATGAATGACAATGTTTAAGAAATCGTACCCATAGTCAAGAAGTTGGTTTTGAAGCCATAGAACTTGACCACAGCAACTTGCAGCAACTACATATTCAGCTTCAGTTGTTGAAGTAGCCACAATTGTTTGCTTCTTACACTACCATGAGATAAGTCTACACCCAAGGAATTGACATCCTCCAGTTGTTGACTTTCTGTCCAAGCTAGCACCAGCATAATCACTATCGGAGAATGCTACCAAGTCAAAAGGTGACTCCCTAGAATACCATAGACCCAACCTAGGTTGACCCTTGAGATATCTAAAAATTCTCTTGACTGCTGTTAAATGAGAAACCTTTGAAGTTACTTGAAATCTTGCACAAGCACAAACAGAGAACATGATGTCAGGTCTTGATGATGTAAGATACATCAAAGAACCTATCATAGATCTGTAAGTGTGTACATCTACATTGTCTCCATCTAAATCTTTAAGAAGTGGCTTCTCAGAGTCCATTGGTGTGCTTGCTACCTTTGAATCAGCAAATTTGAATTTTCTAAGTATCTTTGCAACATATTTATCTTGACTAATAAATATGCCTTCACTAGATTGCTTAACTTGCAGACCCAAAAAGAATGTAAGTTCTCCCATAGAACTCATCTGAAACTTACCATGCATAAGTTTCTCAAACTCCAAACACATCTCCTTCCTTGTAGACCCAAAGATAATGTCATCCACATACACTTGCACTAACAGAAGATCCTTCTTGTGTTGTTTGATGAATAGTGTCTAATCAATCTTCTCTCTTTGAAATCCATTCTCTATTAAGTAGGAAGCTAGTGTTTCATACCAAGCTCTTGGTGCCTGATGAAGGCCATATAGAGCTTTAACTACTCTGTACACTTTGTCTGGATGTTCTGGATCAATGAAACCAGGAGGTTGTAAAACATATACCTCCTCATCAATAGATCCATATAAAAATGCACTCTTGACATCCATTTGATATAATGTGAAGCCCATAAAAGAAGCATAAGCTAAAAATAACCTAATTGCTTTAATCCTTGCTACTGGAGCAAAAACCTCTTCATAGTCTATCCCTTCTTGTTGTGTGTACCCTTGGGCTACTAATCTAGCCTTATTCCTAATCACTATGCCCCTATCATCCCTTTTATTCTTGAAAACCCATCTAGTGCCAATTACCTTTTCATCCTTAGGTAAATCAACTAGCACCCATACCTTCTGAATCTTGAACTGAAGAAGCTCTTCTTGCATAGCCTCTACCCAGCTTGAATCATCTAAGGCTTTCAGAATGTTCTTTGGTACATCTTGTGAGAGAAAACATACAAACAAGCAAGAGTTTGAAAACTCATGCTGTTTTGAAGCATAAAGGGCATCAAGAAGCCCTTGTTGGTCTGAAGACATCAGTTGTTGCCTTGTCTTCACACCTGATTGTACATCTCTTATCACATTATCCAGGGAGTGGACTTTGTGAATCCTTGTGTGTGGTGTAAGAGGAACTTGATAGTTTGGTGGGAGATTACTGAAATCCACCTCATTGTCTGAGAATTCTGCTTCATTTGTTTCTGAAGGGCCAGCAGTAGAATAATTTGGCCTAGCCGCAGAAAAATTTAGCCTAGCAGTAGAATGCTCTGTCTCAGAAGCACTATCAACATCAGAAACCTTTTCTTGCTCTTTTGTTCCATCTTCCTTGTGATCATCTTCAACATCTTCTTTAGCTTTACCAGAAGAAGATTCATCATTTGTTGAAGTTGATGCCACACTTGAACTGATCCATATTGGCATCAAAACATGATCTTGATCTGTCTCCTTGTTTAACCCTGCCTCATTTGTTGTTTCATCAAACTTTGAACCTGAAAATTCATTAGATTCAACAACAACAGGCACATAATTCATAGAATGGGTTAGTGTTTCAAGATCAAACAGCCATTTGGGACCTTCACCTGCTACATTGGATTTATTCTCTAAAAATTCCACATGCAGGTTTTCTTCTATTCTTCTAGTTCTTGAGTTGTATACTCTAAAAGCTTTGCTATTAACAGAATATCCAATTAAGAATCCTTCATCTGCTTTACCATCAAACTTTCCAAGATGGTCTAAGGTATTTAGAATTGTCACATGACATCCAAAAGGTCTAAGAAATCCTATTACAGGAGTTCTACCTCTAAAAAGCTCATATGATGTCTTATTGTGAGATTTGACAACCAAAACCCTATTTTGAACATAGCAAGCAGTCTTGACTGCTTCTGCCCAAAAAGTGATAGGCAACTTAGAGTCGGCTAACATGGTTCTAACAGCTTCTATGAGTGTTCTATTTCTCCTCTCAGCAACACCATTCTGTTGTGGAGTTCTAACAACACTAAATTCTCTCCTAATACCTTTTTCTTTGCAGAAATCATCCATAACTCTATTTTTGAATTTTGTCCCATTATCACATCTAATGACTTTTACTCTTTTGCTTACTAGGTTTTCTATCTCTGTAATGAAAGTCTTAAGGATGCTAGAAGTCTCATCCTTAGTAGCTAAAAAGAAAACCCATGTAAATCTACTATAATCATCAGTAATAACTAGACAATATCTTTTATGCATCAGACTCCTAACAGAAGTAGGTCCAAATAAATCCATATGAAGCATAAACAATGATTGATCAATAGAGTTAAAAATTTTGGGCTTACAAGTGGCTTTGTATTGTTTGCCTTTAAGACAAGCAATGCAAGTTTGGTCATTTTCAAATCGTTTTTGAGGTAAACCTCTTACCAAACCATTCTTAACAATCTGATTTATGGTTTTGAAGTTAATGTGACCAAGCCTTCTATGCCATTTCATTGATTCATCCAATGCGACCTTTGCTACAAGACAAGTTAAAGCCTTTTTAGGAACAATGTTCTTCATATCAACACTGTACATATTGCCCTTTATAGGAATTTTAAGAAGTACTTGACTTTCATCAGGCATCTTAAAATCAGGAGAAAGCACAAGACATTCAGTGTCACAGAAAAGAACTTTGTTCTTTTTGTCACACATTTGTGAGACACTAAAAAGATTATACTTAAGCTCTTGCACATAGAACACATCTTCAAAATCTAAATTTCCATTTTTAATTGTACCTTTACCGGAAATTTTGCCACCAATACCTCCTCCAAAGGTAACATAGCCTCCATCTATTGATTGAAAATCTGAGAGATAAGACTTGTTGCCTGTCATGTGCCTTGAACATCCACTATCTGAGTATCCTTGATCCTCTTGTTTATCAGTTGAATGTTCCTGCACAGTAATAAGGAGTATTAGTTTCCTTTGGGGACCCAAGCCATTACTGACTTGGATCTCCCAACATGCTGATGCCTTAACAGCATTTGCCCTGTTTCCCTTAGCAGCAGAATGAACTGATTGCTTAGCAGCAGAAACTGCTAGCTTTTCAGTTTTACCCTTTGGTTTCCAAACTTGTTTTTGGACCACTGCTTTTGTTTGAATGGGCCTTTGAACAGTTTTTGATGCATTTTTGTAAAATGATTTTGCATATTTAACTGTTGGTCTTGGGTTAACAGTCATCAATGGTCTAGCAGCAGAAACTGCTTTTGAAACTGCTCTGGGTTTTATTCTATTAAAATTAGAACTAGAGTGAAAGTGAGTTTGAGGAGTTTGCCTTTTGAAATTCACCCTATTGTTTTCATACCCAGATACCCATTTGTTACAGAAAGCTGCAAGATGATCAAAACTACCACATGTGTAACAAGCTTTGTTATAAAAATCAAAGTCATCACCTAATTGGTGAGACTTGAGGTTATTCCAATTTCTATGGTTACCTCTGGGCTTGTTGTTGGTTCTGTATTGTTCACAATACCTAACTGGTTGCCTAACATGTTTAATGTTTGTTCTAGGCCTAACAATATCCTTTTAGACCAGTTTAGGAACCCTTGTTCCTGCTTTCTTAACTACTTCAGGTTTAGACATAACCTGTTCATCATCACTATCAGTTGTACATTCCTCAACAACTATAGCATCTGCTTTCCTATCAGAGGACACCTTGTCCTCAGAAAGTGAAGTTTTAGATAAACTCTCACTTACTTTCTCTACCTTAGGACTCTCAGTAGACTTAGAACCATATTCCATTATTGGTTCTTGAAACTCCAAATCTTGTGTGTGCTAGGTCAATACCTGGAGGTGAAGGAACACCTCTGTATAGTGGAGGAACAGATTTGTATCCTAAACCAGACTTAGCTTTATTGATTACTTGAGCTTCCCAAATTTTATTAATTCCATCTGAGGCATGAGCTAAAGCATCTACTGTTATCTTAACATTTTCACTTTTATTTTTGTGATCTGCTAGGGATTTATTCAGTTTAGTAATACACTCATCTTTGAATTCTATGTTTCTTTTTAGTGCATTCATGTCATCAGTAAACCTAGATTCATTTCCTTGAAAATGCAAGATTTGTTTTTCAAGAACAGCTAGACCTCTTTTATGATTAGCTAAATTAGCTAATGCATCATATAACTGTTCTAGTTGATCATCAAATCTCTTTTTAAGATCTTCATAAGCTTTAAGAGCAGAGCATGATTCAGTACATTTAATTATGGAATTTACCTCTGAATCAGAAAAGGCCATTAGTGCAGTCTCAGTGGCCACCATTGCAGCTTCTTTTGGTGCTTCCTCCTCATCAGCCATGAAGCTCCAATCATAGTTAACACCATCTATGGCTAGCATAGCCCTTGGTTCTTCCACTGTGACTTCCTTCTTCTTCTCTTACCTATACCATGTGCTTCTATTATCCTGCTTCCTTGGGTTTCTACATTCTTTAGCAAAGTGTCCTAACCTGTGACAGTTGAAACACTCTACTTTCTTCTTATCAAACCCAGCAGTTTCATTACCATCAATGGTAATCTGCTTACCAGTTCTCTGCCAGAACTTCTTAACCCTCATGCTAAGTAAAGCAACCTGCCATTTGATGTCCATCTCTTCCAAATCATTATCATCCAACTGATCAAGATCTTCATGAGTTAGAAGAGAACCACTAGTTTGACTAGACATGAATACATAGAATGCTGGATCTCCAAGTCCAACAGCATTCTTTTGTGTACTAGCAGTCGGACCACCATAGTTAGCAGTAGAAACACCTGCATCTTCATCTACCTCTTCTAACTTACTAATACTAGGAGATGACAAGAGTGCCACATTCCCAAAACTAGTACTATAATTTCCAGACTTCTTTAGACTTTTTTCAACAATTTTGAAGTTGTTGTACAAATCATTGAGTTTCATGGTTTCAATGTCTGGTTTGTTCATCCAGAAAACCACATGAGTATGGAACTCATCAGGTAGGCTTCTCAAAAACTTCATGTTGAGATCTTCCTTGGCTATCTCAACCCCCAACACAACTAACTGACTGACAAGCTTATGTAATCTAGAGAACAACTTATCAAGTGATTCATTGCTATTTGAACTAAATTTTTCAAATTGTTGTTTCAGCAATGTCTTCTGTGTTTTCTTGGTAGTTTCATTACCACCAAATCATGCACAAATCTCTTCAAAAAGAGTTTTTGCATCAGGATACTTGCTAAAGGATAGCATCTGTTCACCAGGAATGGTCATAAGCAACAAATTTCTTGCTTTTTGTTCATTTCTCTTCTGTATCCTTTCATCACCGGTAACTGGTCCAGTATTTCTTTTTCTATCTGTTTTGCCTTCAAGAATAACATCTGTATAACCTAGTGTAAAAGAATCACCATACATAATGATATCCCAAAGAGCATAATCTTGAACCATAAAATATTGCTCAATTCTTAACCTCCATAACTCAAACTCATTCTGTTTGATCATGGGCAACTTTGCAGCAACATTTGTAGCCTGAGTATCTTGTACGTCCATTTCTTCAGCTTCTTCTAAATCAACTATATCAGCCTTGCTCTGATACCAATTGAAAGGTTGATCGATACACTTGAGAGGGTGTTAAACCTTTGTAACGTGTGTATATGATATATTGAGTTAATATGATTAAGTATGCGGAATCTACTTAACCACACTTAGAAGGTAATTTGGTTATGGAAATGGAACAGTGATGTTTGTTATAGAATAATGAACAAAGAAAGTTATCACTAAATGATTTAATATTATTCAAGATAATACGAGTGATCTTCACTATCACTAGGGTTACAAAACCTTGAATCTTAATGTTTCTATGACTTGTGATGATGTTCTAGTTTAGTTGTTCTAAGCATATGAATTAAGCACATACAATTTCACACACACAATATCTAAGTCTAAGATCTTTCTTTTATAGCACAAGAAAGATCTTTACAAAGTTGATAAGACAAGTCGAACACATGCTAACTTATCTTATGTGTGTCAATAACTTAGATACAACATGTATCTGAATATACAACTTTTTACTAAACACTTTGTCTAAAGATATTATCTACCGTGTATTGTTGACTTTAATACACATAATATCTTTGTATACTTATCTACTCAGCAGTAGAATACTTCGACAGTTATCCACTTAGCAGTAGAAAGTTCTTCACCAGCAGCAGAATCATTCAGCAGTAGAATGTTTAACGCTAGCAGCAGAATCAAATGCTCTAGCAGTAAAATGATACTTAAGAGTATTTCTTGAGCAGAACCCGATATTAATCTTCTTGAATATTTAATTCCCAACAGTAGGATATACTTAAAAGTATATTGATGCGTTGTCATACCGATTTCACATGATATTCAAAATGTTTGAATATAGGACTTATCCCGCCAAAATGAGTTTACTTTATGGATCTTGTCATTAAGTAAATCATGAGTATATAGTTATCCTCAGACTTAAGATGCCAGATAACTGTCATGCATGTAGTGCATTTCTGTGATTCAATTTAATGCTATACGTAACTGGTAGCTATACAGATTGTTTTCGAAAGTGTTGCGAAGTGCGTGAGTTATGCTCGTAGTCAAGATAGAATTTATTCCTTCAAACTGTTTGGAGTTTAATACTGCTGGGCCCCTCGTAGGATTAGTAAGATGTATGTGTGGCCACACCCAAGATCTCCCCTGAATGGTTCAGAAGATTTGGTAATCTTATTTAATCATAAAACAACGAGAAACATAATTATTAATAAAGAATGACTTAGATCCATATCTTTATTAATGTGGTATTAGAAACAAAATGATAAGTATGATGAGTAATCATCGAATGGTTTTTTCCAGGAGAACCACCACCCGAGTTGTACTAGGGGCATTGGCGTGTTGCTAGACGCTAACCAATGTCATTACACTTTTAATAGATTTTCAAGTGGGAGCTGTTAGAGTTTAAATGGTAAAATATTATCGTGTATGTCTAGATTCGAACACGGGACCGAGGGATTGCACACTTTACGTATGAATGACTAACGTAAATAATTAATATATATAATAGTTATGTATTTTAATTATTTGGACACGAAATGATAACTAACGGACGTTAAGTAGTTAATCGAATTGACTAACGACCGTTAAGTAAATAGTGGAAGGACTATTGGTGAAAATAGGGACTTGGAAGGATCTAGAACCATCTAGATGGGGTGGCCGGTTCTATGGGTTTCCATAACCCTTGGGTTGGTCGGCCTAATGGGTAACCCAACCCATTCGGTTTCTTTTGCTCCAAGTTTAGGGTTTGCCTATAAATACCAAGGCATAAGGCTTAGGGTTTTTACTTAGTGCATTGTATCTAAACCCTAAATTGTTTTCTCCTCTCCTCTTGCTTCTTGACCGATCGTACACCACTCTCAAGTGGGTCGATCCTTTGCTTTTCAAGTTAAAACAAATAGTTTGGTTTTACGTGTTCAATTGCTAGCACCATTCGTTAGTTGCTTATAGTACGTGTGTACAAGAGCTTGGATATAACTTACTTTAGTTATTGATCTTGGATTGTGAAACAAAACGGTAAGGGGTTTCACGGTAATCCAATTCATTGATCAAGTGAAGAGAAGAGAAGATCGATCCTTGTTCTTGCTAGGATCTTAACGGTACGTTTACTATTTATTATTCGGTAATACTATTTATGTGTTAAATTAAAGATCCGTGTTTCCGCTACATGCTCTTTGATGTTTTATTTATTTATTTGAATGTCAAGATATTTAAATTCCTACAAATTCACTTTAGATGCTCTTTGTTACAGTAAAATAATTGCTCTGGATATTACTTTCACAAATGTAAGCGTGTGGTATCGAAGCATATGATATCTGATTAAACATCTAACCAAACATAACTCAATAACATTATAAATACTGTAATTGAAGTTAGTAATCTCAAATAAAAGTTAATCGAAGGTAACTTCTTAACTTTGAAAACATAGTTTAAAGAACATTACTTAATTGGTTTGTACGACATAATGAGAGAAAAAACATCTTAGTTTTATCATAACTTCTGAGTACTCGTGCAATGCGGTGGTGGAGAAGATGTGATTAAATTTTTCGACGAACAATGTTTTTCGGTTGTACGCTTTTCGTGACAGTAACTCTATGAATGACAAAAATCTTTCGAGGAGCAATGTTAAATAGTTTTGCTTAATTAAAGCTGAGTTTCGCGATTCTGAGTACTTAATAGACGCCGAAAAGGAATTTTTTTCAAGGTATTACTAAAAAACTAAAACTTCTCTTTGTTCTAGGGATGCTAGCCTCTCTTGATCTTGAAGATATGTCACACGACCAAATTGAGCCCATACTAATGGTTAGAGTCGTGTGACCTGGATGACGTTTACAGGTAATTTATTACTGTTTGATATGCGTGAGGTGTGAGTTATTTACAGACCATCCAGGCTACCTCATTTTCGGGGTCCACTAGAGTAATTGAGTGTACCCATAACTTCTTCACAAGTGCACAAAATATTTCATTTATGGTTTTTGTATGCAACTGTTAGCATACGCACATGCATGTTAGATGATACATTGTACTTTCAAACTAAGGTTAAACAGTTCTTTTACACTAACCATTCAAATATTCAATACCACATAGAAAGGAACTGTTGTATCAACATATCAGTTTGTTACCCATTTCAAATATATATATAAAGAATTAGTCCATCTCAGTGATTAAAAGAACCTGAATATACGATGTCAACCGAGACCTCTACATGAAAACCATTAGGACATTTTAGGCCTATAGGAAGCACGAGAAGGCATCTGACCGTGTACTGCAATTTTGATTCATATAGAGAACGTTTGCTTTACAAGTGGTAGAACTTAGATTATCTGAGCATCGATAACAGAAACAGGACCTCAAAGAAGCATTGAAGATTTATAATTGGGTGACATGGACTCACCAGGGGATAAATTTGATTGGCTTTGTATAGCTATTAAACCACTTCCATCTGTTTGAACCATCTGAGAAGCACCCTGAATTGATACACCTGAATTTCGTCCTGAAATAATGTATACATTATTGCTTCGTCACTTCAGTCCAAAAGTTAGCTTTTAACTACTACAAAATAATCTTAAGATTAAATCAAAAAGAGGGTGACCCGTTTAGCAACCACTATATTTACAGCTTTAGGACTTCTAATTTCACATATTAGAGTCGCAAAATACCATCTTTGCACAATGAAAGGGAATGACTAAACTACAAAAGACCTCCCTCCCAAATCCATTATGGCATCGAGTCAAGAACCTTGGACCAGGTTATGCTTTAACAAAGCAAAAAACAAATTTCACGTACTTATACCAGAATAAATTATGTTTTTTGACAGTATATACATTTTTTTATTTATAAAAGTACGTGTATAACCCACAGACCATATAGGTCGTCCCCTAGCACCTAACCAACACTCAGATCCAAAACAGAAGACGTATAGTCCACGATTTTGCGGTGGCTCTAGGGACGGACCTAAATTGGTTGCGGGTGTGGCACGGGCTACAACCGATTTCAGGTCACGAAGAGCAAATTTTTTTAAATACCATCGGTTTTTTGTATGGGCAACCCTGGATAATTTCTTTTGCTACTTTCGTTTGTTATGGTTCAACTTTACTTAACCCAAATGGCAATTGTGCAACACCTCCTTGAAAATCTTGGGTCCGTCGTGGCAGTCTAGATATATTTCCATGTAGGGTATGAAACATTCAGGTGGTTAAGGATTTATGGGCACTTGCGAGTATCACGTGTAATGTTAAGCTAAATTCTGAATGCCCCTAAAAATTCAAGGAACCTATTATCATGTAGGGTAGGAATCATTCAGGAGGTTAAGGATTTCATGGCAACCGATGTTAGACATAATATTTGATTAATCCTAAGTTAGATTATTTAGTATGTATTATTATTGTATAACCTATAGTTGTGACAGTTAGTTATAGGAAAGTAGTTAGTTACAAGGTAGTTATAGGTAGTTATTAGTGAACCATCACAATGGTTCATGAAGGGGTATCACACCCTTCCAATATGTATATATAGGGGTCATATTTCTGTAATCAAATTCAACCCTTCAGTTTTATATATCAGATTCATAAAGGGTTCAACCCCAATCATCTTGTTTCCTATTGTCGATTCTTGAATGATGTTGAT
The DNA here is from genome assembly GCA_021014915.2 of Artemisia tridentata subsp. tridentata. Classification (NCBI taxonomy): domain Eukaryota; kingdom Viridiplantae; phylum Streptophyta; class Magnoliopsida; order Asterales; family Asteraceae; genus Artemisia; species Artemisia tridentata. The sequence goes on from CP139506.1 coordinate 291,099,390, forward strand.
ACAAACATGATACTTGTTTGATGTTATTCGATCATGAAATTGCAAGAAACTTGTGTTCTACAACCGAGTGTCACATGCTATGTTATGCCAAAATTTTAATGCCCAATAATTGAACAAACCGGTTTCTATGTAGGGTATGGATTAGCATAAACAAATGCATCATCAAGTCAAAAGATACTGAAATACATTATCTAACCCATTCTCGTCTTATCTTTGTAGCAACAAAATGAAAATGAAGTAAGCATATCGATTACCTTAACATAGATTAATTAACAAACTTAGTAAATGCAAAATGAAACAAAATCATGAACAGTAATTACCTTGAAGAAGTATGACTAGGAAGAATATGATGGTAAAAAAAATGGCAAAATAGCTGCCATGTGACGATGATGATGATGATGATGATGATGAAATCTTTGAGGCTTTCTTTTGTGTGAGTGCTTTCATGCGTTCAATTCTTGCCCGTTTCATCACAGCAAGTTCTGCAAGTTCTTTGATTAGCTTTTGATCAGCACCATCCAATGACAAACCTCTAGGAGGTCTAGGTGGCTTTTTCGCACCTGAACCCTTTTTATGCTTTGAATTTTTTTCCATCAACAGCTTCACATTGTTTGCTAGTAAACCCTCGTTTACATTTAACGAACTCTTATCTGATTTAACAGAACTATCATCTACATTGATAATTCGGTCACATAACTTCAAGAAAACAGTTTTTTCAAGTTTTTCATCCACAGTTCCCTCTTCATTGCCATGAATTACACAGATACCACTCTCGAGATCAATATCAGAACCGATATCTTGATCTCGAGAAGCAGAATGATCCATTTAAACTTTAATCCCAACAAAGCTAGCTATTTCCTCTTACTATTCACTTCAAGTTCATAAAAATACAAACTGTAACCAAGAGTAAAAAGGATTTTTAACTTGTACTTACTAAATCTTTTTAACTAAGATTTATGATACAAAATGCATACTTGAAGCTCAACCGCTCTTAATGGAGACAATCCTGAATGCAAAAAAAGATTAAAACACTCAGGAAATCACCTCATAGGCTCAAACGAAACAAGATTCATTTATAAACAAGTAAAAGAGACCCTTCAACTAAACTTAAACCGAAAACAGTTGGCTAAAAACGTCAGCTAACAGTAACAACAAAGCAAAGGAACAAATCTAGAGTTGACATTATTCGCACTTTCTAGACAAAACACATGAAAAACGTTATACTTTTTTCCATTTTTTCAAATACATACTCAAAAATTTCAAATACCTACTCAAACAAATTAACAACTCATCAAATCCTATGAATTATAAGTCAGCTTGTGCATTTTGCCATCTTTTTTGTCAAACTAAAGAAATTAATATGATATTATATAAATATGTGATAACAAACAGAGCCAACAATTTTCGGTGTTAACCACAAACTTAAGCAAAGAATGTCAACAGAACATGTAAACATAAAGTAAAGTACCAATTAAATTATAAACCAAACATTATAAATCATACATAAAACTAAAAAAAATAAAAACATAAGCCTAACTAATAGAAGCAATTGAGTAACATGCAATTCAACTAATAATAAAAAGCAACAAAACTCATGTATTGAAAATTACCTTGTTATGATATGAATATGATGGTAACTGAAAGGACGTTACTATTTGTAACTAACAAATGAAGAAAAAAAATGAAAGTGATGGGGGTTGGTGATGGTGGAATTAAAACACGAGTTGTTTTAAAGGGTTTGTGGACAACAACCGGGAAGATGCTAATATGTTTGTATTTATTTTATTTTTTTCATGAAGAAACTTATATTATAGTACTATACTATACCATATGTATGAATGTTTAGTCATGTGTTTAAAAAGTTGGTTGCGATTTTAAAAGTTGGTGGATTAGTATAATATAAGAAATAACTTTTCTAAAGCTTTTCTTAGTATCAATAGCTCTGTATAAATGATACAGTAATATACACTAACATGATGTTTTTAAGGTTAAGTGATTATTTTATGAAAAAAACACAAAAGGAATTATGTGGTGATTGAATTATTTTCATGGGTGTGTACAGTTTATAGGAAAACTACAAAAGAGATAATCATGATATAGTGATACAAGATCTTACTGTAATAGAGATGAGACACAACAAATTAACTTTGCACACAAGAAACTCGTGTTGTAAGTAGTTGCACCATGGTTGTCATGTTGTGTTTTGAGTAAAGTATTGGCGCAAACGACATTTATTCGGAATTTATTAGTTTTTGGGATTGAAGAAAAATCAAATATGTAATGGAAAACACAATTTTTAATGCATAAACAAATTGGAGTAATTATTTCTATACGGACATGTATGTATAGTTCAAAAGAAATATAGGTGAATGATATGATAAAGTTCACATGATCAACTACAAAGGGTTGTTGGACACGAGATCGAAGACCTTTCACGCATAAATGATCACCTCTTATCACCTTGATCGCTACATAGGAGGTTACAACAAAAACGATCTAAAAATGAAGAAAATTTGTATTTCCTAGCTTCAAATCTGAATAACTAATTAATAAGAGATCTTGTTGGGGCTTATTTTTCTCAATGACTCGTGTGTAACTTACATGTTACAATGCATATAGTAAAAGTAAACAATGCTACATAATTAATAGACGAAGATGAAAGATTTTTAGCCCATCAACAAAGGTCATCGTCATGCAGAATTATTAGTATGTGTTAATGTAGAGATTTTTAGGGTCTACATGAAGATCTCAAATTATTTGGATCTATGCATCGTCGGTGGGGAGCTATGGTTGGGCCACCTATTTCAATTATGGGCTCAAATCAACAAGCATAATTGAGCAAACATCATTACATTATACCATATAACATTCATTGAAGTATTTTGAGAGCCGATACTATTTTAAAGCAGCCGAGTAGGAGATTGGCTTGAGGGAGTAGGGCGGCTTGGTGCACTGTGGAGCCACGCCTTAAGCCGACACTGTTCACATGTCGAGCCGAGTTGAGCCGTCAGATTAGAGGGATTAAAATATGCTTAGTGGGTTTATTAGTGTCTTTTCCACTAAGCTTCCACTTGATTTCGTGGTTGGCTGCATGTTGTACACATGTATTCCATTATCGGTTCTAGATATTTTATAAGAAATGTGGATCTGATTTTTCATTTGTTTGGTTTTTATTGGAAAATTCACACACACATACACACACATACGGCAGGGATGGAGGTAAGAAATTTTGACACGAAGTTTACTCTATGTAATTGTAATTCAAGGGTTGTTGATTTGGTTGGTTTTGTGGTTGAATTAATTGTCATGCTTATGTGAATGGCATGTTATATCTACATGCAATATTTTCACGGTCGTGGGTTTGCAGTCAGACTATTATCAGGTAATGTAAGTGTTTATGTGATTGTTATTCAGGGTTTGTTGATTTGGTTGGTTTTGTGGTTGATTTAGTTGTTGTGCTTATGTGAATGGCAGGTTAACTACATGCAATAAGGCTCACAGCCGTGAGTTTGCACTCAAACCATCATCAGGTAATGTGAATATTTGATCCGCATTTTTGGGGTTTTTTATTTAGCAAATACTTAGTCGTGATGGTGTTGGGTTGAATATGAAGAATTGGTGTTTGTTTGGTTGTTTCAGATATCGTGGTTCAAGTGCTTCTTCATTGATTTCTTTTTTCAAGATTTTAGGTGATGTTAAATAAACTAAATTGGCAGTTGTATTGTTAGTTTTGGGTCACAAAATAAGGTATGCCTTTTTGTTATTGTTGGTTTGTGTAAGTTTGTTGATGTTTTAAATGGGTGTGTTGCACGGGGTGGTTCGAGTTGTTCTTCTTCTTCTATTTTTATTTTTTATTATTATTATTATATTATTATTATTATTATTATTATTATTATTATTATTATTATTATTATTATTATTATTATTATTATTATTTTATTTTTTTATTTTTTTTATTATTTTTTTATTTTTTATTATTTTTTTTACCTAATTTAGTATGTTTTTAGGTTTCTTTGTCTTAACTTTGTTAAATTGTTGCAGGTTCGAGTTATGTTCCTGCGCTCCTTAAGCTTTGGATGTTTTGCGTTTTCTTAGTTCCTGATTCATTGTTGGCAACCTTTAAATTTAGGTGTGTGTAAATGATATTTTTGTTTTCTGATATTTTGCATAATATATGGTAGCAAGTAGTTTGTTATAAAGTATGGAATGTGGTCCCAAGTGCTAATTCTATATGCTTTCTGATATGGGAATTTTGCCTAAGAATCAATGTGATGTGTTTTTAGCTTAAATGGGGTTTTGAATAGTTCTTCAATATGTGGCTAATAAATTCTTTCCATGTGATTTTTCGATCGTTGTTTGGTTCAGTTCACTTGTTGTTTATGTTTTGTCGTGAGACTGATGTGTAACTATTGTTGCTGATTTTGTGTACTTTGTTTAGGGCATACATGGTTCGTGATAGCCATTAAAGTATGATGTTTGGTAGTGAGTGTTGGTTTTTATGCGGTGTGTATAAGTTGTCGTTGTGGCTGATGATTTCATACGTGTTACGATCTATCTTTTATTTGGTTGTAGTGATGTCTAAGGTTTTGTTGTTTTGCCCTTTTCTTGCAGATTACAATTGTTTATCGGTGTTGTGTGCTGCGTATAATCATACACAATGATTTTGTTAAATTGCTGCAATTTCGGGTTCAGGTTTATGCTGTACAGGCTTTGATTATTTTGCGTGTTCTTGATTGTTTATCTGTGTAAATCGTGGAGGTGGGTGGTCTGAAATAAGTCACGCAAAGTTGTGGGTTTATGCTTTAAGTAGTTATATGAGTGGTCTATAAGTTCTGTTCAAGGTTGTTTAATAAGATCGTTAAGTGTTAAATAAGTGAGAAGGATATACGAATTCATGGCATATTTACATTAACTTACTGACCATGTCACAATCACATCAGACCATGTGATGCACAGTCCTAACAAACTTGTAACACCCCAACCCGACAAGGGTAGAGATGTCACAATAATGGTTTCATATCAGAACAAACACAAGCATATGACATAAATAATACAATTGAATTTCAATGGTTACAATGGAAAATCTGAAACTACAAGGTTACAAATGAGAAATACAATAATTTCTAAGTCTGAATATAAGCTCTTCTAGTCATCTCTAATCCAAGGTAGCTAGTAAGTCATCTAAGTCCAAGGTACTCTCCACTCATACCCAGCTTCCAAACTAAAACCTGCCGCAGGAAAAGAAATGCGGCTGAGCTACGAAAGCTCAGTGAACAGATATAACAATAGCAAAGCAGTAATAATGAGATAGTGGAGTAAGTGAAAGCATGCAAGGTATAACAAGAATTAGGAAAGAATAAAAGGTTATGCAGATATATCCAGAGTTAAGAAATAGTTTACGACAGATAAGAGTAAAGGGAACAGTAATCCCAACCCGAGCCCAAGTCAAATAAAGTCAAGTCAAGTATCAAGTCAAGTATGTATCCAGAGGGGTGACCTCGGAATACTAAGTACAACGTCATAAGGTAAAGTAAACAGAAATCCACTACGAGCCCAGAAACAGAACATATCATAATAATGTAACCATATAAGCATATAGAGGGGAGACCTCTCAGAATACCAGATAATATGAGGGGAGTCCTCAATAAATAAATGGAGTGATCAGCTCCCAGAATGTGAAAGACGTGTATCACACTCACCATCATTCACCAGAAATAACAGAATATATAACAGATACAGATACAGAAAACAAATCTAGGATGCATCCATACGCCCCAGGTGGCCAAATACCTCCTCTACACACCACAAGTCAAATCAAATCAGGGACGGGACAGGTCATCACTCTCCTGCCCTAGAGTCATGCCATCGGTGCATCAATGACATGGACATGAAACCCTCATGCCTAGTGAATGGCTCGTAGTCTCAAACTGTGGGTCAGGGTCAAGTATCAAATGTCCAAGTATCCAAGTTCAAATTTAATATCAAGTGGTTCAAGTCCAATTTCCATTTAAATTATATCAGAAGGTTCAATATCAGATGTTTATAATCAAAGTTTCATAGCAACAGTTCATTTAGAAGAAAAAAATGTTTCTATTTAAAAGTCCATTTAAAGCAATCTTTCAATAATGGTTTTCATAAAAATGATCTTACAAAATAGTTTTCATAAAAATGGTCTTTCAAAACGGTTTTCATAAAGATAGTCTTAAAATAGTTTTCTTAAAGCTTTTAGTAACCTTCATTTAAAAGTGGTATCATATCTATTTAAAATAGCTTTTCTCAACACTTTCATATATAATTAAGAAAGGTTTTCACATCTAGTTACCAAAATCAAATGAACCTTCAAAGTATCAAGTGATTCAAATATTCATGTTACAGGGTGATGAACGAGTCATATCAAGTATCAAGGGAACATGGCAAGGTTCGATTATCAAGGTTCGCAAATCAAGGGAAGCATAACAAAGGCATAGATCAAATAAGAAAGCCCCAAATAAGAAGGCTCAGATCATAATAAAACCAATATAGAAAGACGTAAGTGAAACATGAAGAACGAATCAAAGTATAAGGGAACATAGCAATGGCTTAGGAAATCCTATAATGAATCAGAAATCCAGAATGTCATGAGAACGAAGGCACCCTTACTGAAAAAGGGTAGAATATCTGTACCTTATACCGCAAGTGAAAACACATCTAGAAATACCAAGATCGAAAACAAACTTCATCTTCAGCGAATCTACACGAATACATGGTCGTCTTACAATTAATATCTTATTTAAATCAGATTTCTTGTTTTAGTCGGCTTTCTATTTTTAGCAGGTTTCCTCAATTAGCAAGTTTCTATTTTTAGAAAGTTTCCTTATTTAGCAAGTTCCCAAAAATAGAAAATCTCCATAATTAGACAAATTCCATAAGGTAATTAGGCTAAGTCATCAATTAATTATTATTATGGAAATATGGTTCATTTTAGCAAGTCATGATAGTTTAGGGTTAAATATGACAACTTTCTATATTTTAGGGTTTCAAATGTACATATGCCAAAGTTACGGTCCAAAATGCAAATATTACAAGTTATTCATTTTAATCCATAAGTTTACCATGATTACAATTCCAATCCTTTAATTTTACAAGTTAAACCCTTTAATTAACTTAATAACAAATTAAACCTTATAATTTATCAAATTACAATTTAATCCTTATAATATTCATATTTACACATTAATCCATTTATTATCCAAAATTACACATTACACCCCTTACATTAACCTTATTCGAATTACCCTCCATTTTAAAAAATTTACAAAACAAGTCCTTCTATTTTATTAATTTACAAATCGGTTTTAATAATTAACTAAACTACCATTTAAATCTTTTAATTACAAAATTTACATATAATACCCCTATATTATATTTTATACGAATCACCCATAGTCTCAAGTATCTTACAGAAATAACCCACAAGTTTATTAAATTACAAAACACCCCCTAATAGTTTTAGTTTCCAATCGGTAGAACATTAAACAATAAAACCCTAACCCTAAAATTCACCAATCATTACTAATCATTAAAACAACCTTAAAACACATTAATTATACCAATTACATCATCAAGAACCCTAACCCTAGCTCCAACGATTTTATTTTCCTTTTTATTGTTTCTGCCGATTAAACCCTAACAAAAATAATTCACGAACCATGGGCCTAGGCTTCAAATCCATTCGAATTCATTTTTTACAGGTTACATAAGTCATATTACAGATCATAAAAATATGCTTGAGATTTATAAAATTCATATAGGATCGATTCCAGTTTTTATACGTTTTTAGGGTTTCTAACACATTTAAATTCATACGACCAGAATATCATGCATGGGTCGAGATAACTATTTTATTTAGATCATATATGATGTAAATAGAGTAACAAAAATACCAGATGATTTTTATGAGGGTCGAATGAGGTGTGGAGGATTAATTCTTCTCGGCTGGAATCAAACTCGAGCAAAAATCAAGATCAAACGAACCAAGCCTCTAATATTCGAACTCCTATTTTTCTAGCCTTCTTATAACTCCAATGGATTCAGGAAAAATACTAAGAACATGCAGAAAATTGGTGGTGTCGATTTGAGTGTTTTTGTTTGATCGCTTAGGGTTTTTAGGATATATAAAAAGGGTAATTAAATAAAACCATGTATATTAAAGAGGAGAGGGCATGAAATTCGGCCCTAGGTGATATGATGAGATTATTTCTGATTTGCAAAGATATTTTCTCAATTTATATAACATTTATCCATTAATTATATATATTTAATTATTTAGAAAAGAAAGTAAACACAAAATAAAAAAATATATTCGGCCCATAAACATTTTAAATGATGTGACAATATTTTTAGGACATTTAGAACATTAAAATGTTCATGCAAAAATTATCATAGTTCATATGTTGCTAATTTCCAAGAGTTTAGGATTTATTTGATGTTTTATTTAAGTATTAATTGAAAATTTAAGTTACAAGGGTAATTTGGTAATTTTGCATGTTTAGAAATTTTAGGTTTTACAACTTCTTCCTCTCTAAAAGAAAAATTTCGTCCTCGAAATTTGAAGTCGCAAGGTTAGACGAAGTCGTAGCAAATCGCAAAAGATCGTCACAAACATTCTCACGCCCGGGGAGGTTCTTCCAAAAAGGATCTTCCGACCAAATAGTTTCTCATGACTCAATCAAAACAAGGTGGGTTCAAATTAGAAGGAGACAAATTTGGTTGATTCTGATCACAAGGTCCATGCAACATAAAATGGATGATAGGTGAATTTTCTGGAAAGCTTATATGGAATACGAACAAGATTTCAAATCAAATTAACTGTATCAACTGTATAAAGCTCAACAAGAGTTCAAGATTTATAACGGAGGTCAACAGAACGCAAAACGAGAGTCCAAACTTATCCAGACATCTAATGAACAAAGGCAGAGTATACGCATAACGGTGAAAGCAGATTAAACGCATAGGTGGAATGAACCTAAAGTCTTACTAACGTAGATAATCTCAAACAGCTATCAGAATTCTAAGGCTTCTAAGGCACTCCTCGAAATATCCTATACCCACAACAAGTGCACGTTATATGACGTAAGTATTATCACGTTGGCCAGACGTTATAATACTGGCATCATATAAATATGCCCTCATGATGGTCATACTTTATCTCGAGTCGTGAGCAAAACAACCTATCTTAATCCACCTAGTACTTTTATAGTCTCAGAGGTCAACAAAATCAATGTCATAGTCAAGAGGGAAAACAAAACTACTTGCAAGAGTATCGGAATCCCAGATTGCCTAGCAGAATAAGGTACGTCGTCCACAAGCATCAGATCTTCCATAATTCACCAAAATTCCCCAAAACAAAGCCATCATCGAACATACGAAAGACAAACACGGAACTGAAATGCTTCTAGGGAACTTAACTCATTAGAGGATCTTATTACTATATAACGAAGCTTAAGTGAGTCAACAGAAGTGAAAGTTAGTCGTCAATATCTTCGGTCTTCACATAATCAATTCTTCCAAACATGAAAGGTCTGTTTCAAAAATCCGTTCATTCAAAACATTCAATCTCTTCAAGTCCGGTTAACTGTCTTCGTTTGTCCATCAATCTGAAAGTGAAACAAAATCGTGAACTTGTGTCTGGTTCTTCAAGCCTTCTGCAGTTCTTCTTGGAATGTAATGGAGTAATATGAATTTCTGGCACGATCTTCAAATCCCTTCATCATCCAGTCTGCTTCCGCTCTCAATTCATCTTAGTACAACCAAGATGAATAGGGAAGTGAGACTGCACGTCTTCATCAGCTCCAGGTTCGCCATCTTGACTAGATTTTCTTCTTCTACATCGCCAATACTTCTGCCTTGTAAGGGATGTCTTCACTCTTCAAGGTAGCCATCGTTGTTGTCAACTCCAGGTCATGCAGTGAAGTAATTCTTCTGATATGCTTATAGTTGTCTCAACAAATATCAACCTCCCAGAATGTACAAATTATCGTCAAATTTCTAAGAAGGTGCAAAAATGATTTTCATGCTCTTCCTCGTCTCCGAATGTACTATTAAGTCATGCAATGACCATTTGCCCAAGTACTTCACGAGAAAACATTATTTATCAAATTCACAAAACAGTCAGAGCTTTAGCTAATACTATTAGCGTCACTAACCGTCATAGCAGTCGTTACGAATATGGAAGGTGATTCCAAGAATAACCTCAATTCATACTTCCATCTGAAGGGAACTTCGCGCTCTGAAATTGAACAGATACATAGTCGTTTCAGGGTGGAGAAATAATGGTTCCTAACAGCAGTACGGTCCAGCTTCCAGTAATCAATACATATCCCCTGTCACCATCCTTCTTTATCGCGAATGAAACTAAAACACGCCCAGAATATACACTTAAGCAAACTCACTTCTTGGTCTTCGGTTGCTGCTCTTCCCCGTTGCTCAAATCAACTGGTATGATCCCGAACACATCTGAAAGACATCTTCGCTTGGTGACTAGACAATCTCTCGGTATCATGTCAAATCCTACTTCACACTCCGGTGGAAAACTTGGTGGTTCTCCAGGAATCATATTCAGAAAACTCAGGGTGCCAAATAACTCTCAAGATAAGGTTCATTCATTGGTGTACGAAATGAGTTCTAGGAAAACTTCATAACCGCGAAATTAACACATGAGTCTCCAGAGTAATAGTGATAGCCAAAAGTTTAACAATCGGTAATCATGGTAGGGAGTTCAAAATTGTCTCAACGCCAAAGGTGAGACATAGGAGGATAGTTGTCAATATTTTGAATGCTCAATCAGTCAATCCCTTATCAGAAAACAATCGAAGTTAACTATCCAAAGAAAGACGGATCAACAAGGCAAATCTTATCGTTCAAAAGTGAGAGGGAAACATTCTTATTCTTCGTGGTTAAACACCACAAGGCTTCTCATAGGGATAGAGATGGGTAAGACGAAATCAAATAGCGTCGGAAGATTCATAGATGCTTATCAAAAGCAAGAGACAAATTACAGAATGTATCAAGTACGTCATCGCCATGGAGATTCTCAGAACGCCCGCAGAGGCATAAAAATGATTAACAAAAAGATCAGAGATCAGAGTCGGAATCTGAAGATAAGGATCAAATAGTGTCAGGCAATTACTATGCAATTCTCAATGCCTTCAAGATCTATTTAGGTTTCAAATCTTAGGTGGTGCAAAACATAAGCTTTCAATCTCCAAAAGTGATCTCAACAGGCTTTAACCAAAGCAAGGCACGAATCAGAGTGATGCGGAAGCAATAATACTTAAACAAATGCCTTATAGTCTACCCATTCCTCACTGTTCAAAACTTAAGTTCATACTAAGAAATCCTAAAGCAAGTTCTCAAGGTATTCTCCTATGTTCTTACAGTGGAAGCCTAATGGTCCAAAACTCACAGGTCAAGGGTAAATGTATTACAAGTCGCAGCCTGGTCAAGGGTAGAGATACCATAAATTGTAACACCCCAACCCGACAAGGGTAGAGATGTCACAATAATGGTTTCATATCAGAACAAACACAAGCATATGACATAAATAATACAATTGAATTTCAATGGTTACAATGGAAAATCTGAAACTACAAGGTTACAAATGAGAAATACAATAATTTCTAAGTCTAAATATAAGCTCTTCTAGTCATCTCTAATCCAAGGTAGCTAGTAAGTCTTCTAAGTCCAAGGTACTCTCCACTCATACCCAGCTTCCAAACTAAAACCTGCCACAGGAAAAGAAATGCGGCTGAGCTACGAAAGCTCAGTGAAAAGATATAACTATAGCAAAGCAGTAATAATGAGATAGTGGAGTAAGTGAAAGCATGCAAGGTATAACAAGAATTAGGAAAGAATAAAAGGTTATGCAGATATATCCAGAGTTAAGAAATAGTTTACGACGGATAAGAGTAAAGGGAACAGTAATCCCAACCCGAGCCCAAGTCAAATCAAGTCAAGTCAAGTATCAAGTCAAGTATGTATCCGGAGGGGTGACCTCGGAATACTTAGTACAAGGTCATAAGGTAAAGTAAACAGAAATCCACTATGAGCCCAAAAACAGAACATATCATAATAATGTAACCATATAAGCATATAGAGGGGAGACCTCTCAGAATACCAGATAATATGAGGGGAGTCCTCAATAAATAAATGGAGTGATCAGCTCCCAGAATGTGAAAGACGTGTATCGTACACACCATCAGTCACCAGAAATAACAGAATATATAGCAGATACAGATACAGAAAACAAATCTTGGATGCATCCATACGCTCCAGGTGGCCAAATACCTCCTCTACACACCACAAGTCAAATCAAATCAGGGACGGGACAGGTCATCACTCTCCTGCCCTAGAGTCATGCCATCGGTGCATCAATGACATGGACATGAAACCCTCATGCCTAGTGAATGGCTCGTAGTCTCAAACTGTGGGTCAAGGGTCAAGTATCAAATGTCCAAGTATCCAAGTTCAAGTTTCATATCAAGTGGTTCAAGTCCAATTTTCATTTAAATTATATCAGAAGGTTCAATATCAGATGTTTATAATCAAAGTTTCATAGCAACAGTTCATTTAGAAAAAAAATGTTTCTATTTAAAAGTCCATTTAAAGCAATCTTTCAATAATGGTTTTCATAAAAATGATCTTACAAAATAGTTTTCATAAAAATGGTCTTTCAAAACGGTTTTCATAAAGATAGTCTTAAAATAGTTTTCTTAAAGCTTTTAGTAACCTTCATTTAAAAGTGGTATCATATCTATTTAAAATAGCTTTTCTCAACACTTTCATATATAATTAAGAAAGGTTTTCACATCTAGTTACCAAAATCAAATGAACCTTCAAAGTATCAAGTGATTCAAATATTCATGTTACAGGGTGATGAACGAGTCATATCAAGTATCAAGGGAACATGGCAAGGTTCGATTATCAAGGTTCGTAAATCAAGGGAAGCTTAACAAAGGCATAGATCAAATAAGAAAGCCCCAAATAAGAAGGCTCAGATCATAATCAAACCAATATAGAAAGATGTAAGTGAAACATGAAGAACGAATCAAAGTATAAGGGAACATAGCAATGGCTTAGGGAATCCTATAATGAATCAGAAATCCAGAATGTCATGAGAACGAAGGCACCCTTACAGAAAAATGGTAGAATATCTGTACCTTATACCGCAAGTGAAAACACATCTAGAAATACCAAGATCGGAAAGAAACTTCATCTTCAGCTAATCTACACGAATACATGGTCGTCTTCCAATTAATATCTTATTTAAATCAGATTTCTCGTTTTAGTCGGCTTTCTATTTTTAGCAGGTTTCCTCAATTAGCAAGTTTCTATTTTTAGAAAGTTTTCTTATTTAGCAAGTTCCCAAAAATAGCAAATCTCCATAATTAGACAAATTTCATAAGGTAATTAGGCTAAGTCATCAATTAATTATTATTATGGAAATAGATTTCATTTTAGCAAGTCATGATAGTTTAGGGTTAAATATGACAACTTTCTATATTTTAGGGTTTCAAATGTACATATGCCAAAGTTACGGTCCAAAATGCAAATATTACAAGTTATTCATTTTAATCCATAAGTTTACCATGATTACAATTCCAATCCTTTAATTTTACAATTTAAACCCTTTAATTAACTTAATAACAAATTAAACCTTATAATTTATCAAATTACAATTTAATCCTTATAATATTCATATTTACACATTAAGCCATTTATTATCCAAAATTACACATTACACCCCTTACATTAACCTTATACGAATTACCCTTCATTTTACAAAATTTACAAAACAAGTCCTTCTATTTTATTAATTTACAAATCGGTTTTAATAATTAACTAAACTACCATTTAAACCTTTTAATTACAAAATTTACATATAATACCCCTATATTATATTTTATACGAATCACCCATAGTCCCAAGTATCTTACCAAAATAACCCACAAATTTATTAAATTACAAAACACCCCCTAATAGTTTTAGTTTCCAATCGGTAGAACATTAAACAATAAAACCCTAACCCTAAAATTCCCCAATCATTACTAATCAGTAAAACAACCTTAAAACACATTAATTATACCAATTACATCATCAAGAACCCTAACCCTAGCTCCAACGATTTTATTTTCCTTTTTATTGTTTCTGCGATTAAACCCTAACAAAAATAATTCACGAACCATGGGCCTAAGCTTCAAATCCATTCGAATTCAATTTTTACAGGTTACATAAGTCATATTACAGATCATAAAAATATGCTTGAGATTTATAAAATTCATATAGGATCGATTCCAGTTTTTATACGTTTTTAGGGTTTCTAACACATTTAAATTCATACGACCAGAATATCATGCATGGGTCAAGATAACTATTTTATTTAGATCATATATGATGTAAATAGAGTAACAAAAATACCAGATGATTTTTATGAGGGTCGAATGAGGTGTGGAGGATTAATTCTTCTCGGCTGGAATCAAACTCGAGCAAAAATCAAGATCAAATGAACCAAGCCTCTAATATTCGAACTCCTATTTTTCTAGCCTTCTTCTAACTCCAATGGATCCAGAAAAAATACCAAGAACATGCAGAAAATTGGTGGTGTCGATTTGGGAGTTTTTGTTTGATCGCTTAGGGTTTTTAGGATATATAAAAGGGGTAATTAAATAAAACCGTGTATATTAAAGAGGAGAGGGCATGAAATTCGGCCCTAGGTGATATGGTGAGATAAATTCTGATTTGTAAAGATATTTTCTCAATTTATATAACATTTATCCATTAATTATATATATTTAATTATTTAGAAAAGAAAGTAAACACAAAATAAAAAAATATATTCGGCCCATAAACATTTTAAATGATGTGACAATATTTTTAGGACATTTAGAACATTAAAATGTTCATCCAAAAATTATCATACTTCATATGTTGCTAATTTCCAAGAGTTTAGGATTTATTTGATGTTTTATTTAAGTATTAATTGAAATTTTAAGTTATAAGGGTAATTTGGTAATTTTGCATGTTTTGAAATTTTGGGTTTTACAAAACTTTAGTCGACTTTTCAAAACACAATAATATCCACTTTTAAAATGAAACCGTGATGGAGACCAATAATAAATTGAAGGCAAATTATGATGACTGAATTTATAGGAGTGGAAAACAACATATGCTTCCTGTTTGTTTTGGATGTGCTCTTATACTTGCGCTCAATTTTTTTTGGCAGTTTGGCATTTATGTTGTTACTAGCAAGGTTCTGTTCGTGGGGCAAACATCAGTTATAATTGTGACGGTTGGCTGCAGGACATGTGCATTTTTTTCTTTTCAACACTAATACTTTGTATCATCGGTCGTTGGTTTAAGGTGATGTGTTTTACTGAATACTCCAGTTGCATTTAAATTTGGACTATGAAAAAATACACGGTGTAAAATGTAGAGATCAATGTTTGGATGAGGAGGATGGATATAGTTATTAATAGTTTGTTTTTTTGTATTTGCGGTGTCATAGGAACGCAAATGCAGAGATCAATGTTTGGATGGGGATGGTGGGCGAAATCGTTCTAGTAAGCCTATTGCATCGTCGAACTCGACATTGCTGGTAGCAGGAGGAGCGTTGATTGGGATAATGAAGGGTTGTGTTTTGTTGATGGTTATTATTTTGAGCGGAAAAGTAAGTTAGGGTTGGTTGAGTTGAGGTTTTATTGGGTTTAACTTGAGCAACTCATGAATTAACGAAATAAACATAAACACGTGCCATTTGGACATGGAAAGAATAACGAGTTTATGATTCATGATGGGCGAAATTACAAGGTTACTCAAGAACCCACTTAGACACACTAATGACTTGGTTGGCTTTTAAATGAAGATAGTTGCAGACGGCTATCCCCGGTGAGAGACAAATTAAGAGACACAAAGAAGCAAACTAGGCTTGGGTTCTAAGTGTGTTAAGGATTCTAACACTCTAACTATGTTATAGAATTCTCACTTCTTACTCTCGTTGAATGCGCACATTCTGCTTTGGTTGGAACGGGTTTATATAGCGGAGAGATTATTGTTGCTTCACGTGGGAATAGTGATCTTGCCAACTGTTCGTAGATAGGCACGTGCCTAGATATCTAGCCTTGATGTCCTTTTGGTTTACCGGAGTTGACAGCACCGAGTTCCCATGAGCTTCTTTTGTGTCTTGGGAAGGAACAAAGTTTATCTTCCCAAGAGTTTTCCCGCTTAAATGCTATAGTCTTCACCTAACTTTATTGGTCTTTGATCAAAGAGCTGAGAGATCATCAAGGTATTCCTGCCCTTGAGAATCCCCTGTTCCTGAGCTAGAGTTCCTTGTACTTACTGGCTGATAAGCACTTAGTTTCCTTGTACTTACTGGCTGATAAACACTTAGTAAGTTTGCAAGATAACTCTTTGACGATATCTAGGACCTGAACTTCTGTTGTTGATGTTCAGTGAGTTTGTCTTCTTTAATCAGTTCATCCCAGATTCCTGATGTATCTGAATCTTGAGCCTTGTTCAGGAAGTCATGTTGATCATGCATAACTTCTTAATCAGTTAGATTAAAGTTGGTGAGGTGTTCATTGTCAATGAGAGGAAGGCCATTAGGGATATAGAGACATTTTTCAGATCTCAGCGTCCCTGATGTTTGCTCAGGTACCTTACTCATCAGTGTAGTTAAAGCACATCTTCAGTTGGTCTTTGCCAACTCTTTGAAGAATGTTGTCTGAGCTTCATCCCTTTATCAGGGAGAGACATTCTCACTGATCATCAGTGAGTTAGATGACAACTGATATTTTGTCAGTGAGTGTCTGGGCTATTTTATGTTCAAATCTTTGTAAGGGACATTTGGGTCAATTGTTGACCCAATAAGTCCCTTTGTTTCCGTTCTAATGAGATGCTCACTTTTGAATATTATTGGGGGCTGATTATGTGTATTCTGAAAATGTTGTAACAGGACTGGTCAAAATGGGCAAATATATATGCGATATGTTTATTGCTTAGACTTACAAGCTGTGTTGTTATAGCTAGTTACATGTTTGTTGAAATTTGATATGATTTGTTTATGCGGTCTCAGAATACGTGGGCTTTGACGTCGGATTCAAAGGTGTTTCTATAGTTGCCTGAAGAGTGCAAGTTTGGAACTGTGTTTGCTTATTTAATTTTGAGTGATTGTGTTGGTTTATTGACTATTCAGTGATTGTGTTGGTTTATTGAATATCGTTATGGGTTATATGTCTTTTTATCTCACGAATCACGTGCACGTAGTTTGTAATTTATTCTCATACTTACTGTATGTTGAAAAAAAAAAAAAAGGTCACACAAAGATATTATCATTATGTATTGTAATGATCAGTAACACTAATGATTCCGTTATAATGTAAAGGTGAAATTGGTATTATTGTCACGGGTAATTGGGGAATGAAAGTGTGGGATTACCAGCGTTTTGCAGCCAACGTCGGACAGAACGCCTTCTTAATGCATTGTTTTTTTTACGGGTCTTCGATGTATAATCAATTGTAATGAGATGTTAGTATGTCACGAAAGTGAGCAGCAAATGGAGCCAGTCTTCGGGGAGAAATTTGTATCGCATCTACTATGCCACTTCAAACGAAACGTAAGTCGCTCGATCAAAGTGTGAGCCCATTTCCACAAGTTAAGATTGCATGTTTCGGGTTTAAGTGGTGCTCGACGTCCTCCACTATTATGATTTGAAGAAGATTAATTCAGGCTCCGAGAGAACATTGTGTTAGGGTGATGTTGATGATGTTAGTGTCACAGTCATCATCATCATCATTTATCTTAATGATCTCTGGAAGCTTGAATTATTTTTCTTCAAACCATAGAGGTGTAGGACGTCGAGTACTGGTTAAACTTGAAACGGTGGAGATTGGCTTACACTTTGATTGAGTGGTTCACCTTCCGTTTAAAGTGGCATAGTAGATGTGTTATAAATTTCTTCTTTGTATATGCTATGTATCGATAATAATAGATGTTTCTTAATTTATATGTTTGGAGAGCTTGAAAGGAATAAAAAATGTGATTATTTTGTTTGCTTTTAATAATGTGTATATTTTCAGATTGCGTTTCTTTTTGGTTTTTATGCAATTCTTGGATTTGTGGATATGTGTTTGTAATTTTTTTATACCGTCACAGTTTTTGTGTATTGTTTCTTGGTTTTTTTTTTTTTTTTTTTTTTTTTTTTTTTTTTTTTTTTTTTTTTTTTTTTTTAGGATTATGTGTTTTTTTTGTTGCGTCTATAACTCTTAGACACAAATTATTCCATTTATTTTAAGAAATTAATAATTTCTGGCTATAAAATTAATTTTGTAGAATAATACTTGCCGCAAATCAACAACAATTAAAGTCAAGCAGAAATTAAACCGATAACACTAACATATATAAGGGCTCCGCAGCAACGTGCGGGGTGGGAATCCTTGTTTCATCTATGTTCCACACATAAATTATAAATAATACAAATAGCGATTCAAATACGACGCCGTATCTACGTTTGGGCCGCTGCTGTTGTTTTGGGCTGCCTTTGATTTGGGCATGGGGTTTATCATTTATATAAAATTAAAAAATTAATATGTGAAGCTTCTACAACCAGGTTTTTCTCAAACCTTCTACCCACACACTCTTCTCAAACCTTCCTCCCACTCACCGGTTTCTCAAAAATTCATATTTAGCATTTCTCTAAATATATGGTGGTTTTCGTCCCACTCACCGGTTTCTCAAAAATTCATATTTAGCATTTCTCTAAATATATGGTGGTTTTCGTGATTTGATGTATGGTGTTTCTATTGTTTTTTTGCGAGTGACAACGCTATGAGCCGACTGTTTGTTGGTTTGGTCTATAATCTTAGATGAACGGCTGTGCGTTGCTTTAAGTTAGAATCTTTGATGGATGATAAAGAATATTCACAAACTTTAAGAAAGGTAACATAAAAAAATTTAATTTAGGGTTTCGTTATAATTTACGATTTTTGTTAATTTTGGGGTTTTCCTATATGCTTTAAGTTGGAATCTTAGATGAAGAGACCGAATTTTAAAATATAGGTTTTTCTTATAAATTTGGGGTTTTGTTGATATTAGATGTTTTTATCTGATTTACATTAGAATGATAAACAAATGATTAAGGGAGTCGAGAAAAATAAAGAAACTACCAGACTTCTTTATACATAATTCAAAAGTTTGAAATTTAGTATTAGGGTTTTGTTATAATTTTGGGGTTATCTTACTTTTTGGCTTTTTTTTTTATTTTTTTTTTAATTTTTATATATATATATTTATATATATATATTTTTTTTTTTACTGTAATAAAATTTGTGTCTTTTTTATGAACGACTTTTGATTTTTAACATTGCTTTTTTTATGGGGAGATGAGGATGGTGTTGAAGGAATAATCTCCATATAATAGAGAAAAAGGGAAAAAAAGGACTTTAAGTGGTAAGAAAGAAAAAGGATGGTAAGAGGCTTATCGGGGGCTGGGCTTTTAAAATGAGTCGGCTTATAAAATAAGTCTCGTTTGTCAAACAGGCTTATGGAGGCTAATGACTTATAAAATAAGCCACACGCCTCTCTAAGCCCAAGCCCATAAAATGGGGCTTATAGGGGTTTATGGATAGTTAATTACTTAAATACTCTTAAAAATATAATGAATTATTACTTAAAAGATGAAAATATATATGAATTTAATTTGATGTATTTTAATGTGATTTTACATTAATAAGCTTCATCTTCAACTAATTTTACCAAACAGCTTTATAAAAATATAAGCTTCAAATTCGGCTTATAATATAAGCCCCAACCCCAGCCTTATTGCGCCAAACATACCCATAGTGTGTTAGGTATTTGAGTGTGTGTGATGTATCTACTGGAAAAACTAGACTAGCTTCTTTGTCATTTTATGTTTCCTTTTTTCTCCGTTCGATTTTTTTCCACAATATGACGGAGAAAGTGATACTCCAATATCATATGTTATGACAAATTATCACTTCACATAAGTAGTAATTGTTTCTATACTCCATATTAAACAGCAAATTCTTATCAAGTATGATTTCAATTTATGTGAGCTAAAAATAAGTTTCTCATTTATAGAAACAAATACCCTAAATCTATGTTAATTTTTGCATATATATACAGAAACTATATTAACCAGTAAATTTTGTGATAAAAACTAATGATCATGTATGATTGGTAACGTAGATGTTTCTTAACCGCTAAAAAGATGTGCAAAATATAAATGATGATTATAATAAACTAGTCGAGTAGCCCGTGCATAGCAACGGTGTGTTTTTTATTATTGTATAGTGTTCAATGTAGTTTGCAATAAATCGTTGGTACGGGATTTTTCTAAATTAATCGTTTTTAAGAATAAGAATTTTGCTTCCGATTAATACTTTCAAGAAACGATGGCCGCGACTCTAGGAATAGAGTTGTTTTAACATGTCATGAACTGAAAGTTGCCCTCGAAGTTTGTTCAGTCGGTATATATATATATATATATATATATATATATATATATATATATATATATATATATATATATATATATATATATATATATATATATAAAATGAAAAAAAAAAGTAAGTAAAAAGAATTATTGGGCTTTGGTTAGTAGTGGGTTATTGGGCTTTGGTTAGTAGTGGTTTGTAGACTTGTAGTTGGCCCATATTAATTTTTAGGGTAAACCGGTAAAGTGTTAGGGTTAGTTGTTGCTGGCTTTTATTTCACATCGCCTGTTTTACTTCCAAATCTAAATCTTCCGAAACCATTTGAATTTTTTTTTAGATCTGTTTATCCGTCGAGAGAAATAAGCATATGATTGTGATAAGAGGGAGTATAGTTTGATCATTGTGCTCATTGTAAGTCCTTTTAAAGACTCTGTATTATCCACGCTCTTTTAGCGGCAAGTGTGTGTATATACATACAATTGCCTCTAAAAGAGCGTAGATAATGCTTTATCTTGCCTAGTACAAAGTTTGTGCCTGATATATAGAATTTTTTTGTAAGCATCACATGTTAACAATCACATGGTTACAAAAGTGTTTTTATTGCTTTATATACATATAAAGTTCTAAGAGTCATTGGTCACCAAAAGTTGGCCACATGATTACAAAAAGAGTCATTGGTTACCAAAAGTGGCTGCAGCCAACATAGTTTTTTTAATCTTTTTTGTTCTTCTTGCTGCTTGATGTCTGCTGTGGGAACAGTTGCCGTTTAGCAATTGTGTGTGGTAGTGCTGTATCTGTTGCAAAAACACAAATATAAGTTAATATAAAGTGTAGGTTTGTTTGGTGTTTAAATGTAGCTTTATTTTAAATTAAGTAGGCAACCTGCACTTGTAGTGGTTGCCTGTTTTCCTTGTGTTGGTGATATTGTCACGTCTGTGGTTATCAAATAGTTGAGGTAAATATTCGAGGATAAAAATACCGATTTGTTATTAATTTTGTGTAAAATTAAGTTTTACTGACCTGGATTATTTTCTTCGTGTGTTGCAGACACTGGTGTTGTTTCTGTAATGGTTTTTTCCACAGCAGCTGGCGTAGAATCAATTGCAAGACGGGTTTGTTGCTGCTGAGGTGTACAGATCTCAAGATTTTGATATTGTTGTTGTGTCATTGATGAACCTGCAAAAAATATATATATGTGATATTGTCACTTCTGTGGTTATTAAATAGTTGAGGTAAATATTTGAGAATAAAAATTCTGATTTGTTATTAATTTTGTGTAAAATTAAGTTTTACTGACCTGGATTATTTTCTTCGTGTGCTGCAGATATTGGTGTTGTTTCTGTGGTGGTTCTTTCTGCAGCAGCTGGCGTAGAATCAATTGCAAGACGGGTTTGTTGCTGCTGAGGTATACACATCTCAAGATTTTGATATTGTTGTTGTGTCATTGATGAACCTGCAAAAAATATATATATGTATATATGGATAATGTTTTAATAAATATAGTTGAGTGATTCATATGGTATTATAAATTTTTTTTTACCTGATGGTATGTTCTCAATCTGTTTTGGTGTCTCTGTGTTGTCCAATATTTGATTTAATATGAAGTTGACTGGGTCTTTTTTTGAAGAGGTGTTGTATTGAAACTGGAAAATGTGTTTTTTTCCAATAATTGATAGTATCTCTTGTGGGAATTCTTTAGGGTTAGGATTTTCCAACGATTTGACCAGCACATCACAACTGGTACCGACGATATCGTCTGCCTTTGGTGAGAAAAATGTGAGCATAGCTGTATCTGTTGTGTCTGAGATGTATGCTTTAAAATTGTATCTGCAAATATGTGTTGTTAGCATAATATGATTGTATACTTTCTAAGAATTAAGTGTTATGTGATATTACCTGTAAGTGGGAGATGTTAATGGACCATGTGTTCTGCACTCAAAGATACCATTGTTATTGTCTGCTTTAGTTGTACATGTTGTGCATGATGGGTAATACCATTCACGTGAAGTGTTAAGACTTGTGATAGTGCCTTCGCAAGTAAACCGGACACCCTAACAAAACGAAATTAATGGTTAATATATATTATATATATATTTTTTTAATGAAAAAGTGGATCTATACATTGACTATAACTTACTGCATAAGCTGCTGGACGCTGTTTCAAAAGTGTAGCCAAGGGAATTCTGTTGCGTGTTTTTTCGTGTTCTTTGTCGGGGAATGGGTTTCTTACAATTTGCAAAGGTGGTTCTTGGTTAAATGCTGCTCTGTATCTGTTTTCCATTAGTATTAAAATTAATAAATATTTATAAAAAAAAAAAAGTGTAGTAAAAGCTATGATATAATACTTACTGTTCTCTATATTCCTCTAATTCTGGGATTTGTGGATTTATATAGTAGTGAGTTGCAACCGTTGATGCTAACTGAAAAGTGTTTTTGTATCTTGTAACTCGGCAAGAACTAACAGCTATTAAGACTGGTTTTTCTAAGGCATCGACTTGTTCTTTTGGAAAATTTTCAGCAAGATCGTCCCATAGCGTCAATTCAATGGAATTGTGACTGTTTGAAATGAGTATCAGAATTAAGTATGTTGTTAGTAATGATTGTATATTCAGGAATTATACTTACTTAAGATTTCGAATTTCTATTCTGCGGACAACCATTTGGTCTTTGTTTGGATTTCCTATTTTTTCCTTGTCGCCTGATTTTATGTAGCATCCTATGTAGTCTGTAATTGTAAGAAAAAAAGTATTAGAATGTGTAAGTAAATATATAGCAAAATTGAGATTAAAAAGTGTATTGTATTACCTGTCAGTACTGGATACTGTTTTTGGGGTCTTTCGTCGGGGTCGACAACTTTGTAAGGTAAACGGTTGTAAGATACAAAGTCAAAGTAATGGTTGGGGAATCCTACTGGGGGAATGGGGTCAAACTTTGTAAAGCGTGTAATTAACAGTGATGTTTTGTTTTCCAATGTTTGTTGATAGTTAACTGTGGGAATACAGGTGAATCCAGAGATCCGATATGTTTTCCCTGGTATAAGATAGGTTGTAAATTGTTTTTTGTCGTTAAGGTGTACATTCGCTTGTATGGCATCACCCTGTTAATGTTAAAAGTTGTGTATACTTATTCTGATATATGTGTGTATATGTATATAAACAAAAAAAATAAATAAATGTATATATGGATATATATATATATATATTATTATTATATATATATATATATATATATATATATATATATATATATATATATATATATATATATATTATATATATATATATATATATATATATATATATATATATACCTGTCTATCTAACAAAATTGCTCGGTATCCTTTTTCTGTGACATCAGGTGGATCTCGGGCAATCCAGGCACGATACACTTTTGCTTCTATAATTTTATTCCTACTTGTTGGTTGGAGATCTTTAATTGTGCTTTCTGTCATTCTGCATACACAAAAAAGGAAATCGTTAGTTTCAAGTTCTAAGTAAAAAGTTAGTAATAATAGAACGCGTAAAATTTACATAACAGTAAGTTAATAACAGTATGCATAAAATTTACATACTATCAACTTAATAGCTAATATGCATTGTGATTAAGTAAAATGAACCTGTGACTATTCAATGCTGTTTAAAAAATGTTTATACACTATGTTTTTGGTTGTGTTTGGTGGGTGTTCAGGGTCAGGTGTTAAAAGGATTTTTAAACCATAAGGGGATGTAGCACGCGATAATGCAACATATAGTTGCCCATGGCTAAAAACCGGCTGTGGAAGATACACTCCAATTTTGTTTAGGGATTGCCCTTGGCTTTTGTTGATTGTCATGGCGTAGCATACTCTGACTGGAAATTGTTTGCGTTTGAAAATAAAAGGGTAGTTTGGGTCTTTGTGTGTTAATGGGATTCTTGGAATATACACTTTTTCTCCAATTCTTGTTCCTGTAATAATTTCAGCTTCTATATGTTTGGACATAAGGTTTTTGACTATCATTCTTGTTCCATTACAGAGCCCGCCTGCAAGATTGATGTTTCTGAGTAGCATGATGGGAACTCCAGGTTTCAGGTGAAGCTTGTTTGGTGGTAAGCCTGGGAATTTGAAAGTGTTTATATATTCTGGTGGGTATAACATTTCGGTTGCGGCTGCATCTCTTCCAACGGGGATTATCTCATCTGAACTTGTGTATACTGTAGGTTCACCTTCTAACTGAGATAATATTTGTTCATTTATTAAATCAGCTGTTTCATTTTTCGGGCATACGATTGCTTTCTCTTGTAAGATCTTCGCTGTTGGTTCTTTTAATGTTTCTTTATCATAGATGAAATCGATAAGTTGTTGTACGCTGTTCTGACCGGTCGGAATTTGGTATTGTGCAGGAATGGGAACCCAACAACTTTCGTGAGGATCTTGTTCGTCAGCTTCTCCAATTTTTCCATCCCCGATGTTTAAAAGCCATGTGGAGAATTCAGCTATTGTCTGCCGTTCTTCTTCAGTCAGGTTTGCTTTCAACACTCTCATGTTTTGTGTAAGCTTGTGAACTTTAAAGTGTTGCCACAAATGTGATTTGCTAATTGAAGATGCTATCATCTGTTCTTTTGTTGCCTTTTTCTTAACTGGGAGTGTTTGCCTGAAGTCTCCACCTAACATAATAGACTTCCCACCAAACGGTTTTTCTGAGTTGTTTAGAATATCTCTGAGACTTCTATCGACTGCTTCAAAACACTTTCTGTCATTCATTGGCGCTTCATCCCACACTATCAATTCAGTTTCGATAATTAGCTTTGCCATCAGTGTATTCTTTTTAATGCTACACAACGATTCATCGGTCAACTCCAAGGGTATTTTAAATCTTGAATGTGCTGTTTGGCCTGATGGCAAGAGCAAAGAAGCAATACCTGAAGATGCAACTGCCAAAACAATCTTGCCTTCAGAACGTAGAGTGTTAATAATTGTTTTCCAAAGAAAAGTCTTTCCAGTTCCACCGTGGCCATAGATAAACACCATCTCCTGTTTTTTATTTTTACATGCTTCAATTATGAGGCTGTAAATTTGCAGCTGGTGAGGATTTAATTTAACAACTGATCTTCTAACATCTTCTTTTAGTTCTTCACGGTTGTAGTTCTTTTCTTCCATCAATAATCTATTTTGCAAATCATCTAGAAGATGTTGTGGAGGCAAAGATAGACCAAATTCTTTCACAGATCTGGACCGGCTATTGAGGATTATTTCTATTTCATAAAGGATATAGTGTTTGATCTCTGGACTATTTATGTGTAGATTTCTAACACCGCTTCTTTGTGAAACTTTTGCTGGAATATCATCTGCCATATGTTGCCAATGCCTTTCCCAAAGTTGCAGAGGTTCTGCAACTTCACAGTCAAGCAAAATCTGAGCAAAGAATGTACGCATCTCGGCAGCAGTTGCTGACATTGCTGCTTCTTGCAAAGCTGTATCCCACTCTCTGTCGTCGTCAAGCAATCCCATGGCTTGACATGCTTCACGATATGTGTTGTACACTTTGTTGTGGACAGTACGCACATCACGAAAGGATTTGCACCCTTTTTGATGGTTTAGTAACATACGGAGGTAGAAAAGTTCACCTGCTGCTGGATGCACATAGACCAACCTTCCGATAGAATACTTGCTTTTAAGTTTTCTGCGTTGCCATCTTTTTGTGTTGTCACACCACACATATTCTGAAGGGAAATCTAAATATGTTAGATGGCTCCCGTCTTCATACATTGCATTATATGCAAACCATTCTGTGAGGGTTGTAAGTTTTCTTCCATCATCGGCTGTAATATGTTGTAGTGGTTCGCTATCACGAAAGGTGATTTTTTGCATGCCTTCGAGGTGAACTGCAAGTATCTGAACAGCTGGTTCTCTGTGGTGTATCGGGAAGTCAAGCATTCTCCAACATGCTTCAGGTGGGCTGATAAATCGACCATCAATAAAATTCTTTATTTCATCTATTTTTATCTTTGGAGCAGATGATGATGGGCCCGGATCACCAATTGGTTTTATAATACGCGCGGCGATTCGGTCTGTGCCTTTGGAGATATACTTAAACAGATACTTTATTAACATACTCCAGCCACAATATTCGACATTAATGTGAGCATGGAACATGAGACAAAGTATTCTGTTATATGGCACAACGTTTGTGTTATCCAATTTGACTTCACCTCTTGAAATGTAACTTGTTCCTCGTCTTCTTCGATAATGTATGTGCCCATTCTCGTCAAAGTAAGTAGTTTCATTATATTTTTTTGGGAAATTCTTGCTGCAGACATTTTCTTTCATACACGTAGCGCCAGGGTTGACATTTCCGCACGGTCCATGCATCATCATATCGCCAACAACTTTATATGCTTCAGGATCAGATGTTTTATCTGGTAGCTCTGCACAAATGAAGTTGTCTATTTCTTCAGGATTTTTAATTCTGTCTCTTGCATCTATCCATAACAGTGTATGACAATGTGGGAGGCCACGCTTTTGAAATTCGATTGTGTAAAGTACTGGAAAAACAAAATCTAATTAGTACAAACAATTTAGTTTACAATAGAAAGTGCATAGTTAATGTTAAGAAAATTGATGTAAAAAAACAATTTACCTCCCGTACAACGACCAAAAATTTTTCCTTCCTTCAGAACTGTTAGAAAATCTGCCACCTTTTCTTGAAAGACACGAACTACAATCTCAGGCCTGTCTGCTGTCGTAAGTTCTGGAAATTTCTTCATTCGTCGCTTGATTTCTGGCCAGTTGGCGTTGCATGTAAATGTTATGAAATATTGTGGGTTTCCAAGAACTCTACATATGGCAAGTGCATCGAGATAATGACTATACATGTACCGTGGTCCACCTGTGAAACTTGACGGGAGAATAATCTTTTGACCTATATCAGCTCCGGAATGATCTCCTTTTGATATTGCATCACAAATCCCTGAAAGGCATTCAGTTCTCAAATTATTTTGTTTACATCGTATGAAGTCAATTCGTTCTTGTTCAATTGCACAGTAAGCTACGACAACATATTGTTGGAATAGCCTCCCACCTTTCAATAAAAGATTGAACTGATCAGACTTTTCATGTATCTGATACTTATAATACATATTCATACTTAGTTTCTTCTTTCTTCTATTGGGACACACTTCTTTTAACGTCATCTTTGTGTTGTAACCGGGTTGACCATAGACAAAAAGGAGAGGAAACTGAAGTGACATATATGAACTATGTAATTTATTTATTCTTTTCGGTTTTCCATCTTTGTACTCTATAATAATATCATAATCTGTTTGGCTAGTAGGGTCAGGTTGAAATACAATCGCTCCAAGAGTCCCAGAAGAAGGCAACTGATACTGTTGTGCTCCTACCACATTATAAAGTTGGATTTTGAACTCAGGTACATTTCCTTCGTTAATTTTATCTCTTGCTGTTCTGAAAACTTTTACTAATTCGTTGTGCTCATTCAATGTTTGTATCAACCCTTCTACTATTTCAACTTTTAGGCCACTTCGTTCTGTTCCACCAAAAGGCTGCATTCTGTTTTGCACTTCATTTTTTGTATCATAAATATAAAGCTGTAAAAATCTTGGATCTTTATCATTGGTAGGACACAATGTGCCTATCCAATGGCAGAGTTCACCCGAAATTTTAAAAACATATGGCCCTTTCCCATTATTTATTGATTCATCTATTTGTGCCCCAAAAGATGTCATGCTAAACATTTGATTATATGCTCGGATATTATCCATGAAATGCTTATTTTTGAAAAGATATTTGAAATATTCAGGTGGATCTATTTCTTTTTTAAGCCACACTTGCCCTCCCCCACAACATTTTGTGTATTTTGGAGAACGCTGATGAGCATTTCCTTTTAATCTTTCATTATACCAAAAGATTGCATTACAATGTTGACATTCGTAATCAGGATCACCTAAATCTATATATAAACTCGATACACCTACGAATTGAAAAACAAATAGTATTTTAAAAACATTTTGTTATTCACATAATATTATAATAAGCTGACGTACCTTGATTATATGCTTCTGCTGAAGAGGCACACAAATAACCCTTCAGATATTTACTTTGTTGACCAACATTAGATTGAACATTGTCTGCATTTAGCATAATGAGCCATCTATATTTAAAGACAATGTAAGTAAAAAATAGTTGTTAAACGGAAAGAGATAAGCATTTACCTTTCACAGCAGCAGTATTATTGTGTATGTTACTATGAGAATGTCTGTACATTATTTCTGCACCATATATTTATAATATATTGTTAGTTTTAAGTACATGATTTGTAATGTAAAAAAATATAAATCTTACTTTTTCCTTTTGTATTCTTGTCAAACACAGCTGTGCTACCATGTGTAGGAGGAAGCATGTAGATATCATTATCAATATCTTTGCCTACATTCAAAGGTAACTGCTGGAGTAAATAATCCTGTGGTCCCTTTGTACTGTCGCAATCTTCGTACATTGTTTCTGTAACATATGTGTATATATTGTTAGCTTTGAGTAGATAATTTGTAATGTAGGGACAACTAAAACTTACGTTTTCCTTTTGTATTGTTGTCGAATACAGCGGAACCATCGTGTGTAGGGGGAACAACACGGACATCATTATCAGTATCTTTACCTATATTTGAAGGTAACTGATGGGGTAAATAATCTTGTCGTCTCTTTGTACTGTGGCAATCTTCATACATTATTTCTGCAATATATATGTATATATATATATATATTGTTAGGTTTAAGTACATAATTTGTAATGTAGGGAAAACTAAAACTTACTTTTTCCTTTTGTATTGTTGTCAAACACAGGCGAACCATCGTGTGTAGGAGGAATTACACGGACATCATTATCAGTATCTTTACCCGCATTCAAAGGTAACTGTTCGGGTAAGTGTTCACCATCTTGTAAACATGACTCCCATGTTCCATCACATGTATCCCAAGCGTTTTTGTTATAATCTTTTTGTTTACCATTGGTTGTTGGCCGACGGTATCTAGCTTGTTTCTCTATCCATTCTAACTGTTTTGTGGTATCTAATTCCGGTGGGGGATGTATATGCAATGCATGCTTACCGTATAAATTGTACATGTAATTTTCAAAGTTGTTGAACCTACCTACCCTCAAAGACCTTGTATTTTTAGACATCTTTTGGATTCCAAAATATTTTGCTTTCAAAATCTAAGTGACAGCAGGATGCATATGAAACTATAAGTTATATAAAGACAATTGCTACTGAAGAAATACTATCTGTCTATAAACATAGTATATAAGGAGTATTTAAAAATACCTGTAACTTTGTAACTATCTGAATGGAAGAAAGAAAGTAGAACAAACTGATATTAAATCTGATGTTTGTGGCTTCTTATTTATTTATTGTTTTTTTTTTTTTAAAGGATGCTTGATGTTTCTGGCTTCTAAGTAAGTCTGGATGGTTCTGGCTACTTAACAACTGGAGGAAGAAAATATCCAAGGCTGGATATATGTGTAAATGAAAAATGATGCTATATAAGACAAAGCTACAGCAAACAAAGTGTAATTTGTATTTTTTTAGTGTAACAGTACATTGAACAGTGCAATGAACAGTTGTATCCACAGTACATTCCTGATGTTATAAGATGCCATGTGTATCTTCCCCCTCCTGCTGTTTATATATATAGATAATAATGTATATTGAAACGCTAGAAGACGGGCTTTCTTGGTTATAATCCAAGTATTTGGGCCCAAATATAAACGCAATTCCTATACGCTGAAAGCCTGCAAAGAGTTTATTAAACCACTACAACTATTTTGTGTAAAAAAATAATAATAATAAAAAAAAAAAAAAAAAAAAAAAAATCTCAATTAGCAAAAACAATTAAGACCTCTGACAATCAAATTTTTTGAACAAAATCCCTCACCTATACTATGACAAAAAGCATTAACATCAACATATGGTTAGTTATCAAAAAAGATACCGTTAATTATTATTACAAATTGGCTCAACCTCAACAACACGCCAAATACCGAAAATAATTTAAAATGAATTTTATATTTAAATTGGCTCTATTGCAACGCGCAACAGCCTAATTCCTTGTTAAGTATATAACAAAATGCATTTAATCCAAGTACAACATAAAATCAAAGTTATATACTCACTCCGTCTCATAATTATTGTCAACTATTGACTTTTGAAGTATTTATTTTTCAATTTTGACTTTAAGTTTTTTATTTGTGTTATATAATAATTGATAAAAATTATGTCAATGAAAATACATTTAATGCACAATCTATTTATATATTTTGCATCAACTATTATATAAAACAAATAAAAATATTTAATTAAATTTGAAAGATAAAAACTTCAAAAGTCAACAGTGGACAATAATTATGAAAAAGAGGGAGTAATTTTTTTAAGTCTTATATACTTAAAACGGGATCATAAGTAATATTTATTTAATCCAAACACAATCTGTTTATTAAACGGGTTAGACAGGCTAACTTGTTTTTTACCTAAACCAGAGTACCTTTAACCTAAAATTGCAGAAATCGTCCCTGTGGTTTAACGAAATTGCAGATATCATCCCTAGAATTCCATAAGTGCAGGCGGCGTCCCTGTGGTTTGCTCAAAATTGCAGAAATGGTCCCTGTGGTTTGCTCAAAATTGCAGAAATGGTCCCTGTGGTTTGCTCAAAATTGCACGTTTAGTCCCTGGCCAGGGACCAAAATGATCAAAAGGTTTCGTGACAGGGACGCCGCCTGCACTTATGGAATTCTAGGGACGATATCTGCAATTTCGTTAAACCACAGGGACGATTTCTGCAATTTACTTGTTTTTTCTATAAACCATGTTTACCTTTAACCTAAAAATGTATAACTTCGTATTCGGTTTGTGTTGTGTCGCGTCAACAATTGTCACTCCTGTAAGAATGATGTTGATCAATTCTGACGAAGTATGTCAACATAATGTACGCATCTATTTGGATAAGGGATATTAAAGCAATATTATTTTAATGAAATAAAGTGCGGATAACGTTTATTATCATTTATTAATATTGTATCTTATATTTGCATGTTTAAATCCGTGAATAACTTATTTTATTCTAAATTGTCCGATGTCGATTAATGATATGGGAATATCATTAAATAAATACAAATGTGATGATTGGTAGAATGTACTGTAAGGTTGAGACACCAATATCACATGATATTCAATATTGGATAAATTGAATATATGACTTATCCCAACCACATGATTATACTTTATGGATAGTCATCATTAAGTAAATCATGAATATTTATCCTCAGACTTGAGATACCAGGTGACTGCCGAGGATGTGAATTGTATTTATAGGCAAACCCTAAAACACAAATCTTGTTCCCTAAGCTAACCCAAAACCGGCCCTCCTCTCCCTTGTGGGTTTCGGCCGACCCAACCCAATGGGTTTGGGTTCTAGATCCTTCTTTCTCCCTTTTGCATAATTAGTCCTTTAACGGTCGTTAGTTAAAACCCCGTTAAGTCCTAACCGTCGTTAAGTGTTATTTAGTGAAATGAATAAATGAATAAATACATGAAATATATATATATATTTATTCATCATTGAAACTCTCACGTTATTGTGTGCAATCCCGAGTCTCGGGTTCGAAACTGGACATAAACATATTAATATTAATCCATAAAACCTAACAGCTCCCACTTGGATTATTATTAATAATATTAATGACATGGGCTAGTCTAGCTTAACAGATCCCAATGCCCCCAGTTCGATCCGAGTATGGTTTTCCTGGAAAAACCATGTGATGATTTAATCATCATACTTATCCTTTTGTTACTAATACCGCGTTAATTTGGATATGGATCTTTGTCATTCCATAATTAACAGTAGTTTCTCGTTTATATGTAATTGAACAAGATTACCAAAACATCTGAACGTCTTCCAGATAGACTTTGGGCGTGCGCACGCAAACATCTTGTTAATCACACGAGTGGCCAAGCAGTATTAAACTTCAACACAAAGTTGAAGGAACAAATCCCTTATTGACTGCGAGCATAACCCTTGAACTTCGCATCATTTCTGAAAATAGCCCTTATAACTACCTTTTACGGATAGCGTTAGACTATCTCACAGAAAATGAGCTACATCCTCGGCAATTATCTGGCATCTCAAGTCAGAGGATAAATATTCATGATATACTTAATGACTATGATCCATAAAGTATAATCATGTGGTTGGGATAAGTCTTATATTCAATTTATCCAATATTGAATATCATGTGACATTGGTGTCTTAACCTTACAGTTCATTCTACCAATCCTCACATTTGTCTTAGTTCAAAAATATTCCCATATTATTAATCGACAACGGACTATTTAGAATAAATAAATTATTCACGGATTTAAACATGCAAATATAGGACACAAATATTAATAATGATAATAAACGTTATCCGCACTTTATTTCATTAATGTAATAATTGTTTACATGTCCCTATCGAAATACTAATCCAACAGATTTACATGAAACTATCTGCTAAACGAAGACCAATACCCTGAGCATGTCGAGTAAACGTATCTTTAGGTAATGCCTTCGTGAAAGGATCAGCCAGATTGTCATCTGTGTGAACTTTGAGTACTTTGATTTCACCATCATCGACTTTTTCTCGAACATAGTGATACTTTCTTTTAAAGTGTCTGGCGCCTTTCATAACTCCAGGTTCATTGGCGAATGTGATTGCGGCAGAGTTGTCGCAATACACATTTATAGGTAATTCTATAGAAGGCATCACTCCAAGATCCTTAATGAATTTCCTTATCCAAACAGCTTCTTGTGCTGCTTCCGATGCAGCAATGTACTCAGCTTCTGTAGCAGACATGGCCGTTGTACTCTGCTTCTTACTCTTCCAGTCCACAGCTCCTCCATTAATGACAAAAATGTAACCCGTCTGAGACTTCGTATCATCTTTATCAGTCTGAAAGGACGCATCGCAGAAACCTGTAACATTCAGTTCTGTGTCTGGATTTCCCCCGAAAACTAGAAACATATCTTTAGTATTCCTTAAATACTTAAGAATGTTCTTTACAGCATGCCAGTGATCTTTCCCTGGATTCTGCTGATAACGACTGGTCAAATTTTGAGCGAACGCCACATCTGGCCTTGTGCATCTAACTGCATACATGATAGATCCTACTGCCGAAGCATACGGAACTTTCTTCATGTATGCCACCTCTTCAGGTGTAGAAGCACACATTTCCCTGCATAAGCCGTGTTCCACTTGCATGGGCAAATATCCTTCTTGGAATTTTGCATATTGAATCTCTTCAATATTTTATCCATGTAAGCACTTTGGCTTAATCCGATTAACCGTTTAGATCTGTCTCTATAGATCTTGATTCCAAGAATATACGCTGCTTCTCCTAAATCCTTCATGGAAAAACATTCACATAGATAAGCCTTAACTTCATCAAGACTAGGTATGTGATTTCCCATGATTAATATGTCATCGACATATAGGACAAGAAAAGTAGTGTTACTCCCACTAAATTTGTGGTATACACATGGCTCATCGAAATTTTGAGTAAATCCAAACTTCTTGATTTCCTCATCAAATTTCTTATTCCATTGCCTGGATGCTTGCTTCAATCCATAAATGGATCTTTGAAGTTTGCATACACGCTCAGGAAATTCTGGATTCACAAACCCTTCAGGTTGCGCCATATAGATATCTTCATCTAGGCGACCATTTAGGAAGGCGGTTTTGACATCCATTTGCCAAATCTCATAGTCATAGTAGGCAGCTATGGCTATAAGAATCCTAATAGCTCTAATGTCGGCCACAGGAGAAAAGGTCTCCTCATAGTCAACACCATATGTTTGGGTAAAGCCTTTTGCCACCAAACGAGCTTTATAGGTGTATATGTTGCCATCCATGTCATTCTTTTTCTTGAAGAGCCACTTACACCCAACTACCTTAGTATTGGGTGGAAGGTCTACTTCAATCCAGACTTTATTGTCTTTCATGGATTGCATTTCCCCATCCATGGCTACCTGCCATTTATCCTTTTCAGGACTATTAATGGCAGCCTTATAACTAGTTGGCTCATCAATGTGATCCAATAGCATAGTTTCCTCATCATCTATGTTTAAACATAGACGTTCAGGAGCCTTTGTAGATCTTGAAGACCTACGGACGGGTACCACTTCAACTTCAGGTGGAGGACCTAAGCTTTCAGGTTCCACAGGAAGTGTGTTAGTGTTCTCAGAAGGTGACACATCTTCTTGATCATTTTCAAGATCATATACTCTCCCACTGAATTCTTGAGTCAAGAAACTCTCCTCAAGGAATTCACCATATCTAGCCACAATGACTTTATTTTCTGGTGGGAAGTAAAAGTAGTAACCCCTTGTTTCCTTAGGGTATCCTACGAAGATGCACTTAACAGATCTTTGTTGGAGCTTGTCAGGTGAGTCACGTTTAACAAACGCCTCACAACCCCAGATCTTTAAGTAAGACAAGTTGGGAGCTTTTCCAGTCCATAATTCTTATGGAGTCTTATCAACCTTCTTAGTTGGAACCATATTTAGTATGCGAACAGCACTTTCAAGAGCATAGTCCCAAAAGGATAAAGGAAGAGTTGTAAGATTAAACATAGATCGTACCATGTCAAGCAAGGTACGATTTCTCCTTTCAGATACACCATTTTGTTGTGGAGTATAAGGAGAAGTGAGTTGTTGGACAATGCCACACTCAGCTAGATAATCTTTGAACTCTTGGCTCAAATACTCACCACCACGATCGGATCGAAGGGCCTTAATCTTCTTTCCGAGTTGTAATTCTACTTCATTTTTGAAAACCTTGAATGTCTCAAAGACTTCATGTTTGTGTTTAAGTAAATAAACACAACCATAACGACTATAGTCATCCGTGAAGGTCAAGAAGTAGATAGCACCACGTTTAGACACATGTCTAAGTGGACCACACACATCCGTGTGTATCAATCCAAGTAGATCCGAAGCCTTCTCCATATTGCTATGGAAAGGTTTCTTTGTCATCTTCCCAGATATGCAAGATTCGCATTTATCAACTGAATCATCATTGATATTTTTCAAAAGCCCATCGTGTTGCAGCTTTTCCATGCGATTCTTGCCTATGTGGGCAAGACAGCAGTGCCATAAATAAGACGAGTCCAAGTTAGACTTGACTCTCTTATTTCCGATGCTATACATTGAATTATTTTCCATGTCAATTTCAAACACACCATTTAATGGAATAGCATTAAAGTAAAAAACAGAATTTAAAGAAACAGAAATTCCATTATCATTAAAAGTATGCTTAAAACCCAAATCCAATAACAAAGAAACTGAAACGACACCTCTAACAATAGAAGGTGCGTAATGACAATTGTTCAAAACTAAAATTAAACCAGAAGGTAAAACTAGCTCAAAAGTCCCTATGGCTTCTACTGCTGCACGTATTCCATTTCCCACGTACAAGTAGCATTCCCCATAGTTCAGCTTCTTCGCTCCTCTAAGCCCCTGCGATGTATTACAAATGTGAGTACCACATCCTGTATCATATATCCAGGCATTTTGCTTACGAGGAAAAGAAAACAATTCAACCATAAAAATACCTGAAGTGCTGGCGCCCTGCCCAGCTTTGGCATTCTTATTCTTGCGACACTCCTCAAGCAACAATGGACAGTCACGCTTCCAGTGTCCAGGAGTGTTACAGTGGTGACAAGCAGCCGCATCCTTTTTGGGATAATCCTTCTTGGGAGGAGGATTCTGCTTCTTTGGCTTTTGCTGATAAGTCACAATCTGCTTGCCCTTGTCAGCTTTGCCCTTTCCTTTCTTGTTCACTTGTTTCGGTTTACCGGGCTTAGCTACCCTACCACCTCTTATTGCCATGACAGCAGGTGTAGGAGCTTTCTTAGTGAGTGCCTTCTCATGCTCAATAAGCATTGCATGCAATTCAGAAAATGTCTTCCCCTTGCAATGCATGTTAAAGTTGCGCACAAAATCACCATATAATTCCTCATTGAGGGATTTGTTGATGAGGCCAACTTTAACGTCTTCCATAAACCCGCAATTAAGTGCATCTAGTTGGTCAAGATAACCTTTCATTTTAATCGCATGATCACTTACGGGTGTTGTCGCATCCTGCTTGCACTTGCCCAAGTTGTCAAGTACATCATACAATTCAGCCATAGGAGATTTCTGAAACATACGTGTCAGTTCATCAATCATGTTTTTCGGGCCATATTTCTCAAACTGTTTTACCAGTTGATCATCCATCCCCGATAGCATGAGACAAGCCGCATCATTGTGCTTGTCACAGGCTTCAGTGTACTGCCTAAGTATTTCATTAGGCGAGTTTGCAGGAGGAGCTTCTGGAAGGTCCTCAGTAAGACATTCAGAACGTTTGGCAATTCTAAGAACAAGCCTTAGATTTCGATACCAAGCGTTAAAATTCTTAGTCCCAGTCAATTTTTCCTTTTCAAGCATCATCTTGAAACAGGAAGTTAAGTTTGACGAATTTCCGGGTTGGGCCATTTCTACAGAAAAAAGTTCAAAAGTTAGTACTTTCGATAATTAAACATTTCATGAAAATTAAATACCCATTGGTTAAAAACCATTTAATTTTCATTGAAAACTAGGATCCTAATTGACGTCGTTTCATTACATCAGCTGAGGCTGCTAGCAATGAAAGTACTCAACAAGGTACGGGATCACCCAATTGCCAATGTCAAATTGCAATTCCTAGAAATCTTGGGACTTACATTATATTGCCAACATCAGTTGCAAAATGTAAGCATGTTTCATCCCCAAATCTTTATTCCTTGACGCCGTTTCATTACATCAGCTGAGGCTGCTAGTAATGAAAGTGCTCAATTAAGTTAACCAATTTAGAAACTTGTAAATTGACGCCGTTCCATCACATCAGCTGAGGCTGCTAGTAGTGGAAGTGCTCAATTTACCCCTATTGACTTCATTCTTTGAATCATCACATCAGCTGAGGCTGCTAGTAATGATAGAATGTCATCTTAGGTGTTTCCATGTTAATTGGTCGGCATATTACTTAAATTTTAGGGTAATAATTTTGATGTGTAAAATCAAAAAATATGTACAAAGATGTCATGCATTCATCTTTGTATCATATATATATTTTCAAAACAAATCCATTTACTCATTTGTAGCTCAAATCAACAAAGTTTTTAATTGAGGCATTGAGCAAATTACAACATTGCCTTAAGATGCTTCGTACTTTTTCATGGTGTACTTGGTAAGTCTATTATTGACGCACAGGCGAGCGGAGGGACGACAACCGCCGAAGCTGGTTAAAACCGTGCCCCTTTAAGGTCACAATTTAATGTGAACCAACCTTAAACCCACTTTATAGTTTGTCAATAATAGGTCCGCCGCTTCGACCACTTTTGTACAGTTGCAATCAATCAACTAAAAAAATATGATTTTCTTGCTAAAAAAATTTTATGTAATAATTTATTAATTGCTAGTCTCGCCTGGGAGCAAATTATCGTGCGAAGCGAACCACTATTGTAACCACCCAACTCGGCAAGGGTAAAGATGTCACATTAATGGTTTCATATCAGATCAAACAAAGCATACTTCAATAGTAATACAATAAATTTCAAGGGTTACAAATGAAATACTAACGTTACAAAGTTAAAAATGAAACAAAACTAAATACTAAGTCTGAACTTGCAAATCCTTCTAATGGTCTCTACTTCAGAATAACTATCGAAGTCTTTTAAGTCCAAAAGTCTCTTCACTCATACCCAAACCCGTCGTCCTGCTTATAACCTGCCGCACACGAAAAGAAAACGTGCGGCTGAGCTTAAAAAGCTCAGTGAACAGATACATATACAAAGCAATGATAATGAAACAGAACTGAAATATAGCGCACGGGAAAAGTATCATGAAGTATAAACAAAGAGACAGGAATATAAAAGATGAATAGGATAGTCATCCACCACGAGCCCAGAAACAGATCATATCATATCGTAACCATAATCTTCATAATCATATAGAGGGGAGACCTCTCAGATAATTAGATAATATGAGGGGTGTCCTCATTCTTCAAATGGAGTGATCAGCTCCCAGACAAATATGTGAAAGGCATGTATTGCACACAGTACCAGTCACCAGAACAGAAATCATATCATATATAGTTAAATCCACTAAACAGAACAGATCTAGGATGCATCCATACGCCCCTACCCACTCACATGCAGACCAAATCAAAGGGACGGTGTAACCAAATCACTAGGGCTACACACTAGTCATGCCAGTGGTGCATCACAGACACGGCCATGTTACCTTCATGGCTAGGGTCACAAATTTTGGCTCGGGTATCAAACTAAGAGTCAGATATCATATCAGATCAGAGGGTCATATCACAAGTTTCAATATCAGAAGTCAATATCAGAAGGTCAACATCAGAAGGTCAATATCAGAAGGTCAACATCAGAAGGCCAATATCAGAAGGTCAAAATCAAAGTTCCATGGTAACAGTTCATTTAAAAAGGTTTCTAATTAAGAGTCCATTTAAAACTATCTTTTAGATGACGGTTTTCATAAAAATGATCCTTCAGAGTAGTTTTCATAAAATGATATTTCAAAAGGTTTTTCTTAAAGATAGTCTTTTAAACTAGTTTTTATAAGGGTTAATAAAATCCCAATTAAAAGAGTATTGTATCAAAATCTGCAGACATCATTTTAAAATAGCTTTTCCTCAAATCATTTCCAGGTCAGAATTAAAAAGGTTTCACAGTTTAGGTTCATATCATAGGTCATAACGAAGTGAATCATAGCAAAGGTATCCAATCAGAGGCTAAACAGATCAGAACTTGAAAGAGATCAAAGGAAACCTTACAGAGAAGGTCAGAATATCTGTACCTTATTACGAAAGCAAAGACAGAAAATAGAGCACAAGACAGATCAAGATCTCTCCTTCTTCACACCTAAAGGAATAGAAGACGGAATCATAGAAGATTCTAAGTCAGATTTCTATTTTGGTTAACCTTCCATTTTAAAGTACTTTCCAGATTTAGTAACTTTCCAGATTTAGAAACTTTCTACTTTTAGCAGGTTTCTAGAATTAGTAACTCCCCATATTTAGTTAGACACTAGTATTACAGATTAGGTTGAGTCTTCATTACACATATTCTGAACATAGGGTACATTTTAACACGTTACGAAAGTTCAGGGTTACTTATGACAAGTTTTCAGAATTTAGGGTTTCAAATGCAAATTCACCAAGTTTAAGGGTCTAATATGAAAAATATCACA
The DNA here is from genome assembly GCA_021014915.2 of Artemisia tridentata subsp. tridentata. Taxonomy (NCBI): domain Eukaryota; kingdom Viridiplantae; phylum Streptophyta; class Magnoliopsida; order Asterales; family Asteraceae; genus Artemisia; species Artemisia tridentata. Next base: position 291,139,194 of record CP139506.1, read on the forward strand.
TGTTGCTGATTTAAACACTTAATTTATTCAGAATGACACATTTGATCCTTCATGTTCCAATGTTTACAATTTACACCCCTTAGTTATAATATTTACAAAACAAACCTTATACTTACCTAATTCATGATTTCACCCCCACAGTATCCATATTTACCGACCAAGCCTCATAAGTTACCAAATTACAGAATGTTACCTCAGAAATATCTATTGTACGAATTCAGCCCCTCAGATTTCAGAATTTACATAATTAGTCGCTGAAGTTTACAAAACTTATTAATTAAATCATAATTCCATGTTAATTACACATTAAGCCCATAAATACTCAAATTTACACAAAACACCCTTAATATCATCATTTACTCAGATTGAATTCAACTTTCCAGAAATTACTCTTTTAGTCCCTCTCTGTTAATAATTTACAAAACATACCCTTTAATTATCATAAATTCATTTTCTTGCAATATTTACACATAAGGACCCCATATTATAATTTTTTTCAAATTCTCCCAGATTTAATACGACTTAAAAAAATAACCCACAAGTTTGGAAAATTACAAAACACCCCCTTCTTAATTAATTTCAAATCGGATATACTTTTTAAATGAAAATTACAAGCCCTAATTTAATCCAATCATTACCCAATAATCATGTCATTATTATATCATCATAATAACATCATTAAACTTCCAGATTCAAACCCTAATCAGAAAAATCAGATCGATCACTTTTTATTTTCTTTTCTCTTTAATTTTTTTCAAAACCCGGTTTATAATTAATTCCACCATAATTCGTATAAGCCTCCAAAAATCAAACCAATATTTTTCCCATGTTATTAGATGTATAAAGAACTCATAAAAATTATAAAACCAACTCAGAAAAATCGCATAGCATATATTTGATTTTAGGTACGTTTTAAACCCCAATAATTACAACGACTCATCTAGGCCTCAATAAATCATTCCATCATTTTTCCCAGATCATACACATCATATTAGGTCTAAATAAAATAAACATGGCACCCAGAAAATTCGTAACACATATTTTGGAATTTACGTGTGTTTTAACCCATATAATTCAAAGCGACTTAAAAACTTTGCATGATTCGAATTCAACAATTTTCCTAAGTCTTATATGATGTAAGTAACCTGTGAAAAATATTATATTAATTTTAGAACGTATGGAAACATGGTTCACGAATTATACCTCTCGAATGGGAAAATACGACAAGAAAATCGACCACGACCAACCAGCGACTCTACTGACCCAAACCTATTTTTCTCAGCCTCCTTAGATGATGAACAACCCCAGAAAAATGCTAGTACACCTCCAGAATTTTGTATGGATCGATTGTGAATTTTGAGAGGGTTTTTGATATTATCGGCTAGGTTAAATGGGAAAATAAAAGGATTTACTTAATTTAAGGATGTATTGCCGAGGCTTTAGGGGGAGGGGAGACCAAAACACGTTTTTTCAAAGCTGGAACAAATCAAAGGTAAATATTTGATGGCACTTTCCTTTTTAAATTTGTACTTATCATTTATTAGTTTTCTTTTTAAATCAAGTTAAATAAGAACTTGTAATATTTTGGTATATACAAATAATTTAATATTTCATATTAATTTTTGTAAATAAAAAAAATAAGATGTTGCTCCAGAAATTTATTTGCTTCATATATAGTTCGTTTTCAGATGTTTGGAATCGAATCAGAAATTTTTAATAGTGATTAATTCATGTTTTATATTCTCAGGGGTATTTTGGTGTTTTTGCATGTTTTAAATTTTGGGGTTTTACAACTCTTCCCCTCTAACAGAAAAATTTCGTCCTCGAAATTTGCAGGAAGCAGGGAGAAAGAGAACGGAATACTCATACGGTATGCGAACAAGAATTTCAAATCGAATTAATTGTATCTACAGTAGAGAGCTCTTCAAGGAGTTTAAGGTTCATAACTGAGGTCAACAGAATGCAACACAAGAGTCCAAACTAATCCAGATATTTGACGAACGAAGGCAGAGTATACGCATAGGTAGAATGAACCTAAGGTCTCATTAATCACGGATAATCCATCGGGAGTCAAGCTCTAAACTTCTTAGGTACTTCCCAAGATATCCTATGGCCACAATGAGGGCACGTTATATGGTGTAAGTATTATCACGTTAATAATACCAGCACCACATAAATATGCCTTCATGATGATCATACTTTATCTCGAGTCGTAAGCAAAACAATCTATCTTCATCCACCTAGTATTTCTACAGTCTCAGAGGTCAACAAAAACAAATGTCATAATCAAGAGGGAAAGCCAAACTACTCGCCATGGAGATTCTCAAAATGCCCAAGAGGCATCGAAATGATTAACAAAGATCAGAGGTCAGAGTCGGAATCTGAAGGTAAGGATTAAATAGTGTCAGGAATTTACTATGCAATTCTTAATGCTTTCAAGATTCATTTAGGTTTCAAAACTTAGGTGGTGCAAGGCATAAGCTTTCAATTTCCAAGAAGGATCTCAAGAGGCTTAAACAAAGAGTAGGGTACGAATCAGAGTGATGCGGAAGCAATGATACCTAAACAAATGCCTTATAGTCTACCCATTCCTCACCGGTCAGAACTTAAGCTCCTATAGGGAAATCCTAAAGCAAATTTTCAAAGGTTGTCTTACGAGCGCCTACAGGGAAAGCTTAGTGGTCCTAACTTACACAGGTCAAGGGTAAATGTATTACGAAATCGCAGCCTGTCGCTCTGATACCATAATTGTAACACCCCAACTCGGCAAGGGTAAAGATGTCACGTTAATGGTTTCATATCAGATCAAACAAAGCATACTTCAATAGTAATACAATAAATTTCAAGGGTTACAAATGAAATACTAACGTTACAAAGTTAAAAATGAAACAAAACTAAATACTAAGTCTGAACTTGCAAATCCTTCTAATGGTCTCTACTTCAGAATAACTATCGAAGTCTTTTAAGTCCAAAAGTCTCTTCACTCATACCCAAACCCGTCGTCCTGCTTATAACCTGCCGCACACGAAAAGAAAACGTGCGGCTGAGCTTAAAAAGCTCAGTGAACAGATACATATACAAAGCAATGATAATGAAACAGAACTGAAATATAGCGCACGGGAAAAGTATCATGAAGTATAAACAAAGAGACAGGAATATAAAAGATGAATAGGATAGTCATCCACCACGAGCCCAGAAACAGATCATATCATATCGTAACCATAATCTTCATAATCATATAGAGGGGAGACCTCTCAGATAATTAGATAATATGAGGGGTGTCCTCATTCTTCAAATGGAGTGATCAGCTCCCAGACAAATATGTGAAAGGCATGTATTGCACACAGTACCAGTCACCAGAACAGAAATCATATCATATATAGTTAAATCCACTAAACAGAACAGATCTAGGATGCATCCATACGCCCCTACCCAATCACATGCAGACCAAATCAAAGGGACGGTGTAACTAAATCACTAGGGCTACACACTAGTCATGCCAGTGGTGCATCACAGACACGGCCATGTTACCTTCATGGCTAGGGTCACAAATTTTGGCTCGGGTATCAAACTAAGAGTCAGATATCATATCAGATCAGAGGGTCATATCACAAGTTTCAATATCAGAAGTCAATATCAGAAGGTCAACATCAGAAGATCAATATCAGAAGGTCAACATCAGAAGGCCAATATCAGAAGGTCAAAATCAAAGTTCCATGGTAACAGTTCATTTAAAAAGGTTTCTAATTAAGAGTCCATTTAAAACTATCTTTTAGATGACGGTTTTCATAAAAATGATCCTTCAGAGTAGTTTTCATAAAATGATATTTCAAAAGGTTTTTCTTAAAGATAGTCTTTTAAACTAGTTTTTATAAGGGTTAATAAAATCCCAATTAAAAGAGTATTGTATCAAAATCTGCAGACATCATTTTAAAATAGCTTTTCCTCAAATCATTTCCAGGTCAGAATTAAAAAGGTTTCACAGTTTAGGTTCATATCATAGGTCATAACGAAGTGAATCATAGCAAATGTATCCAATCAGAGGCTAAACAGATCAGAACTTGAAAGAGATCAAAGGAAACCTTACAGAGAAGGTCAGAATATCTGTACCTTATTACGAAAGCAAAGACAGAAAATAGAGCACAAGACAGATCAAGATCTCTCCTTCTTCACACCTAAAGGAATAGAAGACGGAATCATAGAAGATTCTAAGTCAGATTTCTATTTTGGTTAACCTTCCATTTTAAAGTACTTTCCAGATTTAGTAACTTTCCAGATTTAGAAACTTTCTACTTTTAGCAGGTTTCCAGAATTAGTAACTCCCCATATTTAGTTAGACACTAGTATTATAGATTAGGTTGAGTCTTCATTACACATATTCTGAACATAGGGTACATTTTAACACGTTACGAAAGTTCAGGGTTACTTATGACAAGTTTTCAGAATTTAGGGTTTCAAATGCAAATTCACCAAGTTTAAGGGTCTAATATGAAAAATATCACATGTTGCTGATTTAAACACTTAATTTATTCAGAATGACACATTTGATCCTTCATGTTCCAATGTTTACAATTTACACCCCTTAGTTATAATATTTACAAAACAAACCTTATACTTACCTAATTCATGATTTCGCCCCCACAGTATCCATATTTACCGACCAAGCCTCATAAGTTACCAAATTACAGAATGTTACCTCAAAAATATCTATTGTACGAATTCAGCCCCTCAGATTTCAGAATTTACATAATTAGTCCCTGAAGTTTACAAAACTTATTAATTAAATCATAATTCCATGTTAATTACACATTAAGCCCATAAATACTCAAATTTACACAAAACACCCTTAATATCATCATTTACTCAGATTGAATTCAACTTTCCAGAAATTACTCTTTTAGTCCCTCTCTGTTAATAATTTACAAAACATACCCTTTAATTATCATAAATTCATTTTCTTGCAATATTTACACATAAGGACCCCATATTATATTTTTTTTTCAAATTCTACCAGATTTAATACGACTTAAAAAAATAACCCACAAGTTTGGAAAATTACAAAACACCCCCTTCTTAATTAATTTCAAATCAGATATACTTTTTAAATGAAAATTACAAGCCCTAATTTAATCCAATCATTACCCAATAATCATGTCATTATTATATCGTCATAATAACATCATTAAACTTCCAGATTCAAACCCTAATCAGAAAAATCAGATCGATCACTTTTTATTTTCTTTTCTCTCTTTAATTTTTTTCAAAACCCGGTTTATAATTAATTCCACCATAATTCGTATAAGCCTCCAAAAATCAAACCAATATTTTTCCCATGTTATTAGATGTATAAAGAACTCATAAAAATTATAAAACCAACTCAGAAAAATCGCATAGCATATATTTGATTTTAGGTACGTTTTAAACCCCAATAATTACAACGACTCATCTAGGCCTCAATAAATCATTCCATCATTTTTCCCAGATCATACACATCATATTAGGTCTAAATAAAATAAACATGGCACCCAGAAAATTCGTAACACATATTTTGGAATTTACGTGTGTTTTAACCCATATAATTCAAAGCGACTTAAAAACTTTGCATGATTCGAATTCAACAATTTTCCTAAGTCTTATATGATGTAAGTAACCTGTGAAAAATATTATATTAATTTTAGAACATATGGAAACAAGGTTCACGAATTATACCTCTTGAATGGGAAAATACGACAAGAAAATCGACCACGACCAACCAGCGACTCTACTGACCCAAACCTATTTTTCTCAGCCTCCTTAGATGATGAACAACCCCAGAAAAATGCTAGTACACCTCCAGAATTTTGTATGGATCGATTATGAATTTTGAGAGGGTTTTTGATATTATCGGCTAGGTTAAATGGGAAAATAAAAGGATTTACTTAATTTAAGGATGTATTGCCGAGGCTTTAGGGGGAGGGGAGACCAAAACACGTTTTTTCAAAGCTGGAACAAATCAAAGGTAAATATTTGATGGCACTTTCCTTTTTAAATTTGTACTTATCATTTATTAGTTTTCTTTTTAAATCAAGTTAAATAAGAACTTGTAATATTTTGGTATATACAAATAATTTAATATTTCATATTAATTTTTGTACATAAAAAAAATAAGATGTTGCTCCAGAAATTTATTTGCTTCATATATAGTTCGTTTTCAGATGTTTGGAATCGAATCAGAAATTTTTAATAGTGATTAATTCATGTTTTATATTCTCAGGTAGGGGTGAGCAAAAAACCGAACCGCAAACCGCAAAAACCGCAAAAACCACAAAAAACCGCCCCACAAAAACCGCAAAACCGCAAAAACCACAAAAAATCGCCCCACAAAAAACCGAACCGCATTTTGCGGTGCGGTTTCGGTTTTCACCGAAAAACCGCACCGCAAAAACCGCACCGCACCACTCTACAATTTATAATTTTTTAAATATATATATATATATATATTTTTAGAATAACACACTAAAATAACACACTAAAATTTATATTTTTTATTTTTTTGATATATTTTTTTTAATATATTTTTTTATTTTTTAGAATAACACACTAAAACCGCACAAAAAACCACATAAACCCGCAAAATCGCACCAAAAACTGCACCAAAAATAAAAAAATATATCTTGCGGTGCGGGGCGGTTTTGACCCAAAAACCAACCCGAAACCGCACAAAACCGCAAAACCGAAACCGCAAAAAACCGCGCGGTGCGGATCCTCAATTTTTTAAAAACCGCATTTTGCGGAGCGGGGCGGTTTTGGCCAAAAACCGCACCGAACCGCCCCATGCTCACCCCTATTCTCAGGGGTATTTTGGTGTTTTTGCATGTTTTAAATTTTGGGGTTTTACAACTCTTCCCCTCTAACAGAAAAATTTCGTCCTCGAAATTTGCAGGAAACAGGGAGAAAGAGAACGGAATACTCATACGGTATGCGAACAAGAATTTCAAATCGAATTAATTGTATCTACAGTAGAGAGCTCTTCAAGGAGTTTAAGGTTCATAACTGAGGTCAACAGAATGCAACACAAGAGTCCAAACTAATCCAGATATTTGACGAACGAAGGCAGAGTATACGCATAGGTAGAATGAACCTAAGGTCTCATTAATCACGGATAATCCATCGGGAGTCAAGCTCTAAACTTCTTAGGTACTTCCCAAGATATCCTATGGCCACAATGAGGGCACGTTATATGGTGTAAGTATTATCACGTTAATAATACCAGCACCACATAAATATGCCTTCATGATGATCATACTTTATCTCGAGTCGTAAGCAAAACAATCTATCTTCATCCACCTAGTACTTCTACAGTCTCAGAGGTCAACAAAAACAAATGTCATAATCAAGAGGGAAAGCCAAACTACTCGCCATGGAGATTCTCAAAATGCCCAAGAGGCATCGAAATGATTAACAAAGATCAGAGGTCAGAGTCGGAATCTGAAGGTAAGGATTAAATAGTGTCAGGAATTTACTATGCAATTCTTAATGCTTTCAAGATTCATTTAGGTTTCAAAACTTAGGTGGTGCAAGGCATAAGCTTTCAATTTCCAAGAAGGATCTCAAGAGGCTTAAACAAAGAGTAGGGTACGAATCAGAGTGATGCGGAAGCAATGATACCTAAACAAATGCCTTATAGTCTACCCATTCCTCACCGGTCAGAACTTAAGCTCCTATAGGGAAATCCTAAAGCAAATTTTCAAAGGTTGTCTTACGAGCGCCTACAGGGAAAGCTTAGTGGTCCTAACTTACACAGGTCAAGGGTAAATGTATTACGAAATCGCAGCCTGTCGCTCTGATACCATAATTGTAACACCCCAACTCGGCAAGGGTAAAGATGTCACGTTAATGGTTTCATATCAGATCAAACAAAGCATACTTCAATAGTAATACAATAAATTTCAAGGGTTACAAATGAAATACTAACGTTACAAAGTTAAAAATGAAACAAAACTAAATACTAAGTCTGAACTTGCAAATCCTTCTAATGGTCTCTACTTCAGAATAACTATCGAAGTCTTTTAAGTCCAAAAGTCTCTTCACTCATACCCAAACCCGTCGTCCTGCTTATAACCTGCCGCACACGAAAAGAAAACGTGCGGCTGAGCTTAAAAAGCTCAGTGAACAGATACATATACAAAGCAATGATAATGAAACAGAGCTGAAATATAGCGCACGGGAAAAGTATCATGAAGTATAAACAAAGAGACAGGAATATAAAAGATGAATAGGATAGTCATCCACCACGAGCCCAGAAACAGATCATATCATATCGTAACCATAATCTTCATAATCATATAGAGGGGAGACCTCTCAGATAATTAGATAATATGAGGGGTGTCCTCATTCTTCAAATGGAGTGATCAGCTCCCAGACAAATATGTGAAAGGCATGTATTGCACACAGTACCAGTCACCAGAACAGAAATCATATCATATATAGTTAAATCCACTAAACAGAACAGATCTAGGATGCATCCATACGCCCCTACCCACTCACATGCAGACCAAATCAAAGGGACGGTGTAACCAAATCACTAGGGCTACACACTAGTCATGCCAGTGGTGCATCACAGACACGGCCATGTTACCTTCATGGCTAGGGTCACAAATTTTGGCTCGGGTATCAAACTAAGAGTCAGATATCATATCAGATCAGAGGGTCATATCACAAGTTTCAATATCAGAAGTCAATATCAGAAGGTCAACATCAGAAGGTCAATATCAGAAGGTCAACATCAGAAGGCCAATATCAGAAGGTCAAAATCAAAGTTCCATGGTAACAGTTCATTTAAAAAGGTTTCTAATTAAGAGTCCATTTAAAACTATCTTTTAGATGACGGTTTTCATAAAAATGATCCTTCAGAGTAGTTTTCATAAAATGATATTTCAAAAGGTTTTTATTAAAGATAGTCTTTTAAACTAGTTTTTATAAGGGTTAATAAAATCCCAATTAAAAGAGTATTGTATCAAAATCTGCAGACATCATTTTAAAATAGCTTTTCCTCAAATCATTTCCAGGTCAGAATTAAAAAGGTTTCACAGTTTAGGTTCATATCATAGGTCATAACGAAGTGAATCATAGCAAATGTATCCAATCAGAGGCTAAACAGATCAGAACTTGAAAGAGATCAAAGGAAACCTTACAGAGAAGGTCAGAATATCTGTACCTTATTACGAAAGCAAAGACAGAAAATAGAGCACAAGACAGATCAAGATCTCTCCTTCTTCACACCTAAAGGAATAGAAGACGGAATCATAGAAGATTCTAAGTCAGATTTCTATTTTGGTTAACCTTCCATTTTAAAGTACTTTCCAGATTTAGTAACTTTCCAGATTTAGAAACTTTCTACTTTTAGCAGGTTTCCAGAATTAGTAACTCCCCATATTTAGTTAGACACTAGTATTACAGATTAGGTTGAGTCTTCATTACACATATTCTGAACATAGGGTACATTTTAACACGTTACGAAAGTTCAGGGTTACTTATGACAAGTTTTCAGAATTTAGGGTTTCAAATGCAAATTCACCAAGTTTAAGGGTCTAATATGAAAAATATCACATGTTGCTGATTTAAACACTTAATTTATTCAGAATGACACATTTGATCCTTCATGTTCCAATGTTTACAATTTACACCCCTTAGTTATAATATTTACAAAACAAACCTTATACTTACCTAATTCATGATTTCGCCCCCACAGTATCCATATTTACCGACCAAGCCTCATAAGTTACCAAATTACAGAATGTTACCTCAAAAATATCTATTGTACGAATTCAGCCCCTCAGATTTCAGAATTTACATAATTAGTCCCTGAAGTTTACAAAACTTATTAATTAAATCATAATTCCATGTTAATTACACATTAAGCCCATAAATACTCAAATTTACACAAAACACCCTTAATATCATCATTTACTCAGATTGAATTCAACTTTCCAGAAATTACTCTTTTAGTCCCTCTCTGTTAATAATTTACAAAACATACCCTTTAATTATCATAAATTCATTTTCTTGCAATATTTACACATAAGGACCCCATATTATAATTTTTTTCAAATTCTCCCAGATTTAATACGACTTACAAAAATAACCCACAAGTTTGGAAAATTACAAAACACCCCCTTCTTAATTAATTTCAAATCGGATATACTTTTTAAATGAAAATTACAAGCCCTAATTTAATCCAATCATTACCCAATAATCATGTCATTATTATATCATCATAATAAAATCATTAAACTTCCAGATTCAAACCCTAATCAGAAAAATCAGATCGATCACTTTTTATTTTCTTTTCCCTCTTTAATTTTTTTCAAAACCCGGTTTATAATTAATTCCACCATAATTCGTATAAGCCTCCAAAAATCAAACCAATATTTTTCCCATGTTATTAGATGTATAAAGAACTCATAAAAATTATAAAACCAACTCAGAAAAATCGCATAGCATATATTTGATTTTAGGTACGTTTTAAACCCCAATAATTACAACGACTCATCTAGGCCTCAATAAATCATTCCATCATTTTTCCCAGATCATACACATCATATTAGGTCTAAATAAAATAAACATGGCACCCAGAAAATTCGTAACACATATTTTGGAATTTACGTGTGTTTTAACCCATATAATTCAAAGCGACTTAAAAACTTTGCATGATTCGAATTCAACAATTTTCCTAAGTCTTATATGATGTAAGTAACCTGTGAAAAATATTATATTAATTTTAGAACATATGGAAACAAGGTTCACGAATTATACCTCTCGAATGGGAAAATACGACAAGAAAATCGACCACGACCAACCAGCAACTCTACTGACCCAAACCTATTTTTCTCAGCCTCCTTAGATGATGAAAAACCCCAGAAAAATGCTAGTACACCTCCAGAATTTTGTATGGATCGATTATGAATTTTGAGAGGGTTTTTGATATTATCGGCTAGGTTAAATGGGAAAATAAAAGGATTTACTTAATTTAAGGATGTATTGCCGAGGCTTTAGGGGGAGGGGAGACCAAAACACGTTTTTTCAAAGCTGGAACAAATCAAAGGTAAATATTTGATGGCACTTTCCTTTTTAAATTTGTACTTATCATTTATTAGTTTTCTTTTTAAATCAAGTTAAATAAGAACTTGTAATATTTTGGTATATACAAATAATTTAATATGTCATATTAATTTTTGTACATAAAAAAAATAAGATGTTGCTCCAGAAATTTATTTGCTTCATATATAGTTCGTTTTCAGATGTTTGGAATCGAATCAGAAATTTTTAATAGTGATTAATTCATGTTTTATATTCTCAGGGGTATTTTGGTGTTTTTGCATGTTTTAAATTTTGGGGTTTTACAACTCTTCCCCTCTAACAGAAAAATTTCGTCCTCGAAATTTGCAGGAAACAGGGAGAAAGAGAACGGAATACTCATACGGTATGCGAACAAGAATTTCAAATCGAATTAATTGTATCTACAGTAGAGAGCTCTTCAAGGAGTTTAAGGTTCATAACTGAGGTCAACAGAATGCAACACAAGAGTCCAAACTAATCCAGATATTTGACGAACGAAGGCAGAGTATACGCATAGGTAGAATGAACCTAAGGTCTCACTAATCACGGATAATCCATCGGGAGTCAAGCTCTAAACTTCTTAGGTACTTCCCAAGATATCCTATGGCCACAATGAGGGCACTTTATATGGTGTAAGTATTATCACGTTAATAATACCGGCACCACATAAATATGCCTTCATGATGATCATACTTTATCTCGAGTCGTAAGCAAAACAATCTATCTTCATCCACCTAGTACTTCTACAGTCTCAGAGGTCAACAAAAACAAATGTCATAATCAAGAGGGAAAGCCAAACTACTCGCCATGGAGATTCTCAAAATGCCCAAGAGGCATCGAAATGATTAACAAAGATCAGAGGTCAGAGTCGGAATCTGAAGGTAAGGATTAAATAGTGTCAGGAATTTACTATGCAATTCTTAATGCTTTCAAGATTCATTTAGGTTTCAAAACTTAGGTGGTGCAAGGCATAAGCTTTCAATTTCCAAGAAGGATCTCAAGAGGCTTAAACAAAGAGTAGGGTACGAATCAGAGTGATGCGGAAGCAATGATACCTAAACAAATGCCTTATAGTCTACCCATTCCTCACCGGTCAGAACTTAAGCTCCTATAGGGAAATCCTAAAGCAAATTTTCAAAGGTTGTCTTACGAGCGCCTACAGGGAAAGCTTAGTGGTCCTAACTTACACAGGTCAAGGGTAAATGTATTACGAAATCGCAGCCTGTCGCTCTGATACCATAATTGTAACACCCCAACTCGGCAAGGGTAAAGATGTCACGTTAATGGTTTCATATCAGATCAAACAAAGCATACTTCAATAGTAATACAATAAATTTCAAGGGTTACAAATGAAATACTAACGTTACAAAGTTAAAAATGAAACAAAACTAAATACTAAGTCTGAACTTGCAAATCCTTCTAATGGTCTCTACTTCAGAATAACTATCGAAGTCTTTTAAGTCCAAAAGTCTCTTCACTCATACCCAAACCCGTCGTCCTGCTTATAACCTGCCGCACACGAAAAGAAAATGTGCGGCTGAGCTTAAAAAGCTCAGTGAACAGATACATATACAAAGCAATGATAATGAAACAGAACTGAAATATAGCGCACGGGAAAAGTATCATGAAGTATAAACAAAGAGACAGGAATATAAAAGATGAATAGGATAGTCATCCACCACGAGCCCAGAAACAGATCATATCATATCGTAACCATAATCTTCATAATCATATAGAGGGGAGACCTCTCAGATAATTAGATAATATGAGGGGTGTCCTCATTCTTCAAATGGAGTGATCAGCTCCCAGAAAAATATGTGAAAGGCATGTATTGCACACAGTACCAGTCACCAGAACAGAAATCATATCATATATAGTTAAATCCACTAAACAGAACAGATCTAGGATGCATCCATACGCCCCTACCCACTCACATGCAGACCAAATCAAAGGGACGGTGTAACTAAATCACTAGGGCTACACACTAGTCATGCCAGTGGTGCATCACAGACACGGCCATGTTACCTTCATGGCTAGGGTCACAAATTTTGGCTCGGGTATCAAACTAAGAGTCAGATATCATATCAGATCAGAGGGTCATATCACAAGTTTCAATATCAGAAGTCAATATCAGAAGGTCAACATCAGAAGGTCAATATCAGAAGGTCAACATCAGAAGGCCAATATCAGAAGGTCAAAATCAAAGTTCCATGGTAACAGTTCATTTAAAAAGGTTTCTAATTAAGAGTCCATTTAAAACTATCTTTTAGATGACGGTTTTCATAAAAATGATCCTTCAGAGTAGTTTTCATAAAATGATATTTCAAAAGGTTTTTCTTAAAGATAGTCTTTTAAACTAGTTTTTATAAGGGTTAATAAAATCCCAATTAAAAGAGTATTGTATCAAAATCTGTAGACATCATTTTAAAATAGCTTTTCCTCAAATCATTTCCAGGTCAGAATTAAAAAGGTTTCACAGTTTAGGTTCATATCATAGGTCATAACGAAGTGAATCATAGCAAATGTATCCAATCAGAGGCTAAACAGATCAGAACTTGAAAGAGATCAAAGGAAACCTTACAGAGAAGGTCAGAATATCTGTACCTTATTACGAAAGCAAAGACAGAAAATAGAGCACAAGACAGATCAAGATCTCTCCTTCTTCACACCTAAAGGAATAGAAGACGGAATCATAGAAGATTCTAAGTCAGATTTCTATTTTGGTTAACCTTCCATTTTAAAGTACTTTCCAGATTTAGTAACTTTCCAGATTTAGAAACTTTCTACTTTTAGCAGGTTTCCAGAATTAGTAACTCCCCATATTTAGTTAGACACTAGTATTACAGATTAGGTTGAGTCTTCATTACACATATTCTGAACATAGGGTACATTTTAACACGTTACGAAAGTTCAGGGTTACTTATGACAAGTTTTCAGAATTTAGGGTTTCAAATGCAAATTCACCAAGTTTAAGGGTCTAATATGAAAAATATCACATGTTGCTGATTTAAACACTTAATTTATTCAGAATGACACATTTGATCCTTCATGTTCCAATGTTTACAATTTACACCCCTTAGTTATAATATTTACAAAACAAACCTTATACTTACCTAATTCATGATTTCGCCCCCACAGTATCCATATTTACCGACCAAGCCTCATAAGTTACCAAATTACAGAATGTTACCTCAAAAATATCTATTGTACGAATTCAGCCCCTCAGATTTCAGAATTTACATAATTAGTCCCTGAAGTTTACAAAACTTATTAATTAAATCATAATTCCATGTTAATTACACATTAAGCCCATAAATACTCAAATTTACACAAAACACCCTTAATATCATCATTTACTCAGATTGAATTCAACTTTCCAGAAATTACTCTTTTAGTCCCTCTCTGTTAATAATTTACAAAACATACCCTTTAATTATCATAAATTCATTTTCTTGCAATATTTACACATAAGGACCCCATATTATATTTTTTTTCAAATTCTCCCAGATTTAATACGACTTACAAAAATAACCCACAAGTTTGGAAAATTACAAAACACCCCCTTCTTAATTAATTTCAAATCAGATATACTTTTTAAATGAAAATTACAAGCCCTAATTTAATCCAATCATTACCCAATAATCATGTCATTATTATATCATCATAATAACATCATTAAACTTCCAGATTCAAACCCTAATCAGAAAAATCAGATCGATCACTTTTTATTTTCTTTTCTCTCTTTAATTTTTTTCAAAACCCGGTTTATAATTAATTCCACCATAATTCGTATAAGCCTCCAAAAATCAAACCAATATTTTTCCCATGTTATTAGATGTATAAAGAACTCATAAAAATTATAAAACCAACTCAGAAAAATCGCATAGCATATATTTGATTTTAGGTACGTTTTAAACCCCAATAATTACAACGACTCATCTAGGCCTCAATAAATCATTCCATCATTTTTCCCAGATCATACACATCATATTAGGTCTAAATAAAATAAACATGGCACCCAAAAAATTCGTAACACATATTTTGGAATTTACGTGTGTTTTAACCCATATAATTCAAAGCGACTTAAAAACTTTGCATGATTCGAATTCAACAATTTTCCTAAGTCTTATATGATGTAAGTAACCTGTGAAAAATATTATATTAATTTTAGAACATATGGAAACAAGGTTCACGAATTATACCTCTCGAATGGGAAAATACGACAAGAAAATCGACCACGACCAACCAGCGACTCTACTGACCCAAACCTATTTTTCTCAGCCTCCTTAGATGATGAACAACCCCAGAAAAATGCTAGTACACCTCCAGAATTTTGTATGGATCGATTGTGAATTTTGAGAGGGTTTTTGATATTATCGGCTAGGTTAAATGGGAAAATAAAAGGATTTACTTAATTTAAGGATGTATTGCCGAGGCTTTAGGGGGAGGGGAGACCAAAACACGTTTTTTCAAAGCTGGAACAAATCAAAGGTAAATATTTGATGGCACTTTCCTTTTTAAATTTGTACTTATCATTTATTAGTTTTCTTTTTAAATCAAGTTAAATAAGAACTTGTAATATTTTGGTATATACAAATAATTTAATATTTCATATTAATTTTTGTACATAAAAAAAATAAGATGTTGCTCCAGAAATTTATTTGCTTCATATATAGTTCGTTTTCAGATGTTTGGAATCGAATCAGAAATTTTTAATAGTGATTAATTCATGTTTTATATTCTCAGGGGTATTTTGGTGTTTTTGCATGTTTTAAATTTTGGGGTTTTACACCTATCGGCACTTAAGACTTGGCAATGAATAAAATTACTACAAAGGTTTCATAGTTATTAGTCTTGTTTATTTTTATTATGAAAATTACCCTCTTATGTGTTGCAATCCATCATAATTTATAAACACAAAAGATCAAGTAATTATAAAAAAAAAAACACATAATAACAAATATATGATCATCCACGATATCATATAGCCACATGCAAACCTTTTTCAATAAATCCTAATATTAATTCTATGTGAAATTTTTAAATGTATGTAACTAACAAAACTCCCATTGGTTTTCGAGCTCATTGTGCCCAATGGTCCACAGACGCCAAATAACTTGACCGCGTAAGTTTTAGTTAGTTAGATACCACATTGCACATAACTTGTTAATTAATATATATTGAGGTCTTCCCCAATTTAAGATTTATTTAAATCATGTAGCATATAATTCAATCAAACATACAAATCATACCATGACAAAATATGCAAGATATCGTGGATGATCATATATTTGTTATTATGTGTTTTTTTTTTATAAATAAATCACAAATATGTGAACTATGCATTACACATATTTAACAATTAACCAAATATCGTGTAATAATGCATTAAAGGATAATTTATCCATTATCGTGTAATGGATAATGGATCAACAGTGTAGATAATGGATCAACATAAAATGACTATACGGTGATATCTTCTTGTTCATGAATAAATAGATAATGGATCGGCGTCAAGAGTGGATAACGTTTATTCTCACTGTTGGAATATTAGAATCATAAAACTATAAACTAATAAACCATAAACAATTAACATCAAAGCATGTAGCACAGCGGAATAGGATCTACATAACATATAATTAATTAACATAAATTTAAATAGACGCATACCTTTTCGATTCCTAGCAAGAACACGGAATCACGTGCTCCAAGAACAATATAAACCCTAATAGGGTTTTAGGATGGATCGACAAGGGTAAGTAACACTTCCAAGATCACAAGCTAAAGTAAGCTTGTCACTCGTTCCTGTACACACGTATTACTAGCGTCTCAATGTGAAAAGCTAGGTTCATGTATCACAAATAAAACATCACAACACTTAGGGTTTGATGTTCTTGATAATACATGATCAAACCCCACTAACAACAGGATAAAGGAGTAAATAATTACCATGCATATAAATATGCATGTAATATTCACGTAGGAATGATCCATGTACTGCACATGCTAAACACACCTACCAATGATACATGATCAATGATACATGCACATGCATAGTACTCCTATCATTACTTTTATTACTGTTCGTATAATGTTGTCAGTAGGTGAATAAAAAAAGAATCGATTTGTAAAATCGTTTAGGGATATTATTATATCGTCCGATTTATGAAGCATGAGGTGTTTATATACACTCTAAACTTGCTCTCCAAGTTTGAGTTTAACACATCCTCAAGTTCTAAAAATCAACATTTAACCCCCTCTTTTTTCCTTGTTCGATCATATAAATATTTGTGATTTAATAATTAATTATATTAATTATTAATACATTGAGACTCATACGTAATGTGTGCAATCCCGAGCCTCGGGTTCGAAACCGGACATACGTATATTAATATTTATACACAAAACCTAACAGCTCCCACTTGGATAAACATTAACATAGTAATGACATGGGTCAGCCTAGCTTTACCTTCCCAATGCCCCCAGCTCGATCCGAGTTGTGGTTCTCCTGAAAAAAACACGTGATGAAATTAATCATCATACTTATCCTTTTGTTACTAATACCGCGTTAATTTAGATATGGATCTTTGTCATTCCATAATTAACTATTATGTTTCTCGTTGTTTGTGATTGATCAAGATTACCAAATCATCTGAACGTCTTCCAGATAGACTTTGGGTATGGCCATACAAACATCTTGTCAACCCTACGAAGAGCCCAGCAGTATTATACTTCAAAAAAAATTTGAAGGAACAAATCCTTTATTGACTACGAGCATAACCCTTGAATTTCACATCATTTTCGAAAATTGCCCTTATAACTACCTTTTACGGTTAGCGTTAGACCATCTTACAGAAAATGAGCTACATTCTCGGCAATTATCTGGTATCTCAACTCTGAGGATAAATATTCATGATTTACTTAATGGCGACGATCCATAAAGTATAATCATGTGGTTGGGATAAGTCCTATATTCAATTTATCCAATATTGAATATCATGTGATATTGGTGTCTCAACCTTACAGTAAATTCTACCAATCCTCACATTTGTCTTAATTCAATAATATTCCCATATTATTGATCGACAACGGACTATTTAGAATAACATAAGTTATTCACGGATTTAAACATGCAAATATAGGATACAATATTATAAATGATAATAAACGTTATCCGCACTTTATTTCATTAAAATAATATTGCTTAACATCCCTTATCCAAATACTAACTAGATCAATGCATGACAATTCTCATTAATGAATTATGCCACAAGTCATGTTCCACATACTTGTTGACAAGGCATAAATCAACTAATGTTGATCTATCGGAATTTTGAGAATACTTATTTCAATAATGAAATACTTGTATGTGTGCATTCATCTATCTTGATATTGCCACATACTTCATAAAATGCGTAACATCCTCATGCACGAATTTATGACAATTAAACTACTAAACCTTGTAGTTAAAGTATTCTAATTCTTTATGTATAATGCAACTATGCTCATTATGAGGATAACTAGTACACATGGTTTCCTAATAAGGATGAGCTCCCACCATGACTAGTCTTGAGTGTCATCTCAATCTTACTAGCATCATTGTATCAATCAACAATATGCTTTTTTTAAAAGTTCCGTAAACTTTAATATCCATCGTGTAATGTTTGATATCTTCAAATCCTTCAAGATTTGACCATAATATCAATCAAGCAATAACTTGCCATATGGTTCATATTTAGAATTTTGGAGGAAATCCAGGCTGAGGATGTAAATTCTAAACCATATCCATTACACTTAAATTTCTAATAATTTTTAATTAGATACTAATGTTGTCAATCATCTTGCATCCAAGCATGATACAACAAGCAACATGATGTACATGAATAATCATTTCGTCAGCCTTAGTGATGAACTCAAATAAGTACATTTTATTACTATCATTTATCCTATTAATTTGACTTGTTTTATTATATTATGTATGAGGATTGATACTTAATCGTTTACTTTTGTAATTCTCAGGTAAAAACAAGCATTTGGTGAAACTTGGCGATTTTGGACTAATTATGGAGCGAAACATGCAAGAAGTTAAGAGTCTAACGAAATGTACAAGATCAAGACTATTCTGCTCCAGATGCGCCGCATCTCACTTATGACATGCGCCGCATCGCTATCAAGATCTCACCAGATACGATCCAAGATACAAGAGGACATGCGCCGCATCTATAAATGGAGTTACGCCGCATCTTCTGGCGGTGTACGAATATTCCTGAATATTATAATCTTGGACCCCACGCGAAGTTAAGTAAATGCGCCGCATCTACTTACTAGATGCGCCGCATCTTACCCTCAGACAGAAACTATAAATACCCCAAGACCAGACGAATTTCGAGACAGATATTAGTACCGAAGACCGAAGACCAGAAACCTAGGACGAATTCAGTCAAGGCAGCAGCACAAGACACACCCAAATCAAAGATACAAGAGCTGTAAGAAGGTGCTGCATGTGTTTAATTCATTAAGTAGTTTTGTTTTATTGTGTTAGTAAACTTTAATTCATCAAGATTGGTGGCTTGTGTAATGTGACAACGGAAAGATTGCACTCCCTTAAAACTGCTTTCTCATTAATTAAAGTTTATATGTTGATGTCATTGGTGACTTTTATTAGTGCATTGATAACCTCTGTGTCTAGCTGAGCGTTGATCGGGTCGCCATGCCTCTGCCCTCGCCTGTTTATTAGATCGCCTATGCATTTTATGGTCTGTAGAAAAGTAGGAGAAAGATAAACGGGATAGTCATAAGTAATCATTAAGGGTTTACTCGCCGATAAGATTAGAACCAACGAGAAAGGACTTAATCTCGGTGCATTGCATCGAACTATACACTTCATATAACACTAGCAATAAAACAAGTGACAAACTACTTATCATAAGGACAGCCCTCTTATTGTCTCGAGTATTTATCTGTGTACGTGTGTGCTACTTGCTGATTCGTGCCTATTGGTTTATTTTATTATTTAATTGCAACCAAATCGTGCCAGTCTCTCAGGCTGAACCCCCCTTGCGTTAGAATATTTTGTATAGCTAACTTAATATATTAAAATACTGATTAGAATAACTAGATAATACGTTCCACTCTTAGTGATCGACACTCTACTTACCATTATATTCATACTGACCGGGTACACTGCTCGTTAAGTGTGTGTGTTATTGATAAGTCGGCTAAATATAAATTTAAAACTTGAGTAGGCATTAAAACTGCTAAACCGCAACGACACACGCTACGCATCAAGTTTTTGGCGCCGTTGCCGGGGAGTGAATTGTTATTATCTGTTAATTTGATTAGTATTTTAATTAGGTTTTTAATTTTTAATCTAACTGCTAATTTTGTTGTGTATTAGATTAATTTGCATTCATTGTACTATTTTGCATATTTTCTGTTTTTGTGTGTCATTTGTTTGCTTTTGTGTGTTTATTTTCGTGTGTTGTTTTTATTTGTTTTTATTTTTCGTATTTTTTGTTTTCTGCTATAGTTGTACTGAGCTAAATCGAACGATACGGCGCATCTGATTTCTCAGATACGGCGTATTGCGTTCAATTTTTTATAAAATACAACGCGTTTGATTAATTCGATACGACGCATCTTTTCACCAAGATACGGCGTATCTGTTTTTAATAAGAAATTTTTTCTAAGCGATAAAGCGATACGACGCATCTTTTCCCCAAGATACGCGTATCTGTTTTTGATAAAAAAAATTTTCCTAAACGTTAACGCCATACGACGCATCTGCTTTAGCAGATACGGCGTATCTATTATTTTAATTAAAAACAGTTTTCGAATTATTAAACAGATACGACGTATCGATTTTTATCGATACGGCGCATCTTCTGAATCAAAAATCTTATATTTTGAAACGTAACGAAAATACGGCGCATTAACTTTTGTTAATACGACGCATTTAATTTTAAATAAATATCGATTTTTGATTATTAAAATTGATACGGCGCATTCAAATTCCTAAGCGGCGTATCTATTTTCTGAATAAAAGTCTGATTTAATTTTAACGATTATAAGATACGGCGTATCCAACTTTTTGGATACGGCGCATCGTCTTCTGATATCAGCTAATTTTATTCTTATATGCGTTTCTATATTTGTTAATTTTTCTTCTTGCGAACAGATCCTACTGATGCTTTTGTGATTATTTCAGAAGGAAAATGGATGGATTCGGAGAACTGATTGACTTCGACTTCGAAGCCAACTTTATGAATGATATATTAGTACATGATAAATCACCCGAACGTTACGATGGGGACTACATTGAACTTAATGACCTTGATGGACCATTGGAATCCAATGACCTATTCATGGACGATGCGGAATCTGAGTTAGAAGAAGGAGAAATTGTGGATAGTCCAAAAGTCAACGTTATTAATACTAGGAATTACGATGAATTTGAGGGATATGATGGTTCTTGGGATTACGGTAGAAGGATCCACGCCAATTGTGCTTACAATTTGCAATTCCCATGCATGATTGGGTACAAGTGTATTGACGCCAATTTCTTTCCTATTTTACCAATCAATGTCATGTCAAGAAGCTTTTATAATTCTATTATGAGAAATAAAGTGGAGCATAAGGGAAAGAATGTAGTTGGAGCCTTCATTAATGTCCCGATCTTCGTAGGACGCTTTACTATTGTAACTGAGTTCGCCGTTGTTGAAGACATGAATGCCTATCGTGACAGCAATATGGGTGACGTGATTGTTGGAAAACCATTTTGTAGGGAGATCACTATTAATGCAAAACGATTTGAAGGAAAGATCACCTTTCAATGTGGAAGCGACATTATCACTTATATGATGCCCCGAACTCACCCTGGGTTTAAACATGCTACTAATAGGGTCTGCTACAAATTCTCTCCATTCCTTTTTATTAGTAATGATGACATGAAGAGAGGGATTGAGTACCCATATCAAATGATGGAAGGATTCTATAAAGGAGTTTTGAATTTGGGACCTGAATACATACGTGACGAATTAGTTGCTAAATGGATCCTACGTGGCAATGTAGGAATAAATGATCGATATTAATGAGCTGAACGTGAGTCTAACTTGAAGACTCTGGAATAAAGACAAGTGCTTACCGGGAGACAACCCGGATTTATCTTTTAATTTTCTGTTTATGTGTCGAGTCAGTCAGGCCGCAGAGGATACGGCGCATCTCAATCTCGAGATGCGACGCATCTCCTGCAATGGTCATATCTTATTTTATTTTATTTTTCTGCATTTATTTTTTATTTTCGAATTTAAAACTTTTATCAGTTTATTTTAATGCGGCGCATCCCTGGTTAAGGATGCGACGCATCTTTTATTCTGATCCGTATTTATTCCAGGCTCGATACGGCGTATCTTCTTCCATAAGATACGGCGCATCGACTGACCTGATGATTTTCATTTTTATTTTTTATGTTTTATTTTTACCTAACTACTAATGTGTTATGCAAGTTGAACCTTTCTTACCTTAGGTGTGTTTTGAAGCTTTGGTGGTATTATAGATTCCTGCATTTCCTGTGGATACATCTATTATGAAGCTTAAACGTTCTAATCCACAAGAAAGATGATTTTTGCTCTTATACAAACGGAGGATCATACCGAGCAAATCTCAGGGGAGTTTTTCTGTTCTAATTCTTTTATTTTCCAGTTTTTAACCTTTTATACAAACAACGAGGACGTTGTTTAACTTAAGTGGGGGGATTGGAGAATTAGAACACTTAACACTTACTTGTCCTAAACTTTTCAAAATATGCTTAAAATGTGCTTAATATATCAAAATTTAAATTTTTTAGCATGTTTTTGTTTAAAGTCTAAGTTGCATAGCTGCACACATGACGTTATTTTTAAAATTGTGATTTTTCAAAATTCACAAATCTATGAGTGTGCCGGTGACTTGTAAACTTTAGAACTTGGCTTGTATACTATTCGAGACCACCATAATAAGTATTATTTTATATAATTGGAATGACTTGTCTAAATTGGTAAAATTTCTAGGATTACACCCAAATAGCCTTTATATGTTATGTGATATTAACTAACTACACTGGTTAGTTAACCCCCGTATAACCCTTTTGTTACTCTCATTTTTAGAGTAAGATACCCCTAGAAAAACACTCAGAGCCATTCCTTTCGTTTCTTACACCTTTGTTAAAATGTTTCGTTACACCCTTACACCTTAGCCTACCCTGTAGATTAGAATCCGTGGTTGGTTAATTGCTATAGGCAAAGTGTGTTTCCTTACATTACCTGTGTTCGCGTGCGTAATTCATTATCTATGGTTAGGTCGGGAAATTGCACAATGCAATTGGAGTGAAAGTAAATATTGTATATCTTTGAGTTTATTTTTCGTGTGTTTACTACTTTCACTATTACCGTTATTTCTGAAGTCATGAAAAGTATGGAAAAATTATCCAGAATTATTGTTATGGTGATGTGGTGAAATTTTACACATCTATGTCTATGTTTATGTTATCAAAAAAAAAAAAAAAAAAAAAAAAAAAAAAAAAAATCGAAAAAATGAGAAAAGAAAAAGAAAAAAGAAAAAAGTTGGATGTTTGTTTTAACCAACGATGTAAAGTTATGTAAGTGGTCGATATCACCACTAGTTGTTGTATATTATATCTATGGAGTGAATGGGAGTTGGCAGTTATGGGAACGTCAACTAAGGTTTATTCTTTGATTAAGATCTTGTTGAGTATAATTCGTGTCTACCTAAAGCGTGTGTTTCAAGTGTTAAAGCGTGAGTTATTCAATGATATGAGTCTTATTCATGGGATGGTTGGGATAGTGATTAACCACACTTAGGATTTTAATTTATTTGTTTTGTTTATTTTTCATTTTACACCAATTTATATCCCAAATATTATCCATACCCTTTATTATTCTTTATCCAACCAAACCTTTGATTTATTGAGATTAGGGATTTGAGCAATCTTAAGTATCGTAGTCGTGGATTCGGCTATGTATTTATGATTTTATCGCCCTTTTTGATATATTATTATTGGTGAAGTTTGGACCTATCTTTAGCCTATTCGAGTTAAGGATTTGAGCAATTGCAAGTATCGTGTTCGTGGATTCGATCATGTATTTGTGATTTTGTCGCCTTTTCTGGAATTTGAGATCGATAGTGATTAAGAATGATTAACCCTTAAGCCTAAAAACCCTTTTTACCGCTTTAGACTTGTTATTCCTTTGCTTTAGTGGGGGAGATGTGTATACTTGCCAAGCTTATGATAGAATATTCGTCACGACTGGACAGTTAAACGATTAGATTTGCTTTTATCGAAATATTTTATTTTACTTCTAATTCGTTAAGTGTTTGGTTGTGTGATTATGACATAAACGAATACAAGCTCAAATATAAAAATAAATCCTAATATCTTTTAGGATACATTTTCATAAGATTAATTCTAAGGTTTACTTGGGGACAAGTAAAGTTCAAGTGGGGGGATATTTGATGAACTCAAATAAGTACATTTTATTACTATCATTTATCCTATTAATTTGACTTGTTTTATTATATTATGTATGAGGATTGATACTTAATCGTTTACTTTTGTAATTCACAGGTAAAAAGAAGCATTTGGTGAAACTTGGCGATTTTGGACTAATTATGGAGCGAAACATGCAAGAAGTTAAGAGTCTAACGAAATATACAAGATCAAGACTATTCTGCTCCAGATGCGCCGCATCTCACTTATGACATGCGCCGCATCGCTATCAAGATCTCACCAGATACGATCCAAGATACAAGAGGACATGCGCCGCATCTATAAATGGAGTTACGCCGCATCTTCTGGCGGTGTACGAATATTCCTGAATATTATAATCTTGGACCCCACGCGAAGTTAAGTAAATGCGCCACATCTACTTACTAGATGCGCCGCATCTTACCCTCAGACAGAAACTATAAATACCCCAAGACCAGACGAATTTCGAGACATATATTAGTACCGAAGACCGAAGACCAGAAACCTAGGACGAATTCAGTCAAGGCAGCAGCACAAGACACACCCAAATCAAAGATACAAGAGCTGTAAGAAGGTGCTGCATGTGTTTAATTCATTAAGTAGTTTTGTTTTATTGTGTTAGTAAACTTTAATTCATCAAGATTGGTGGCATGTGTAATGTGACAACGGAAAGATTGCACTCCCTTAAAACTGCTTTCTCATTAATTAAAGTTTATATGTTGATGTCATTGGTGACTTTTATTAGTGCATTGATAACCTCTGTGTCTAGCTGAGCGTTGATCGGGTCGCCATGCCTCTGCCCTCGCCTGTTTATTAGATCGCCTATGCATTCTATGGTCTATAGAAAAGTAGGAGAAAGATAAACGGGATAGTCATAAGTAATCATTAAGGGTTTACTCGCCGATAAGATTAGAACCAACGAGAAAGGACTTAATCTCGGTGCGTTGCATCGAACTATACACTTCATATAACACTAGCAATAAAACAAGTGACAAACTACTTATCATAAGGACAGCCCTCTTATTGTCTCGAGTATTTATCTGTGTATGTGTGTGCTACTTGCTGATTCGTGCCTATTGGTTTATTTTATTATTTAATTGCAACCAAATCGTGCCAGTCTCTTAGGCTGAACCCCCCTTGCGTTAGAATAGGTTGTATAGCTAACTTAATATATTAAAATACTGATTAGAATAACTAGATAATACGTTCCACTCTTAGTGATCGACACTCTACTTACCATTATATTCATACTGACCGGGTACACTGCTCGTTAAGTGTGTGTGTTATTGATAAGTCGGCTAAATATAAATTTAAAACTTGAGTAGGCATTAAAACTGCTAAACCGCAACGACACACGCTACGCATCACTTAGATTTATTCACGTCATATCTTTTTCAAGATATGTTTCTATCTAGATCTTCTAATAGAATATCATGGTCTTTTAGAATCAGTTATTTTACCGCTTATGTTTATAATCAAATAAACATATATTTCAAGGTTTTATTTTCTATATGAAGTTTCATTCCAAACTAAAACTTAACATATAAATGTTAATGAAATGTTACTTCCTATATGTTATACAACATATATGAAATAAGAAAATAAATACATCACTCCCACTAGCTTTCAGGAATATTAAGAAATATCTTAATTTTAATTATAAATCAAAACTAGATTTAATAACTAAAAATAAGTATATCTCCTAGATGCATGCAATAATCCATTCACGAATGATTTGCATTTTGCATACTACTAAAGATTATTTGAATTCAAACACGCCTTTCAATTACTTTTCTTCCTCGCTCAAGTAATTATTAAAGAAAGAGTTTTGACATTCCATTATTAATTTCATATAAATGAAACTAACAATGACAATCATAATCTTTATATATTTAATGTGCTTAGAAAGAATTTCAATCACATTTAATTGCTTATTTGTGATTGATAATCTTTTCACATATTAAATATGTATACAAATTTGTCCATTCTGATTTCTACACAAGAATTTAAATCTCTAGGATTTCCATTTCCTTTGCAGAAATTCATTTCCATTCTATTGTGTAACTATAGAGTTCGAGATTAACTATGTTTCCAAATTAGTTATCTTTTTGGACTGCATCTAATTATTCATAGTATGAGTAATTTGCCAAATAACATTTGCAATTTATTAACAGGCATATCACGATCCTGTAACTCATAACCCTCAACATATTCTACAAATATTTGAGATATCCTTACGGATCTATGAATAAGAATTCCATCATCTTGAGATTTAACACTAACATGTTAAATCATCATTATGATTTTGCTAGTGTATTTAGAAGATTATGTACCTTGTAATTTTTATCTTATCAAGATAAAACTCCCACTCGCCTTTTGCAATTTATAGATTACCTATAAATGCTTAGCAAATAGAGCAACATAAAACTTGTTCTCTTTTTGGGACTTTACAAATACATATTGACAGTTCCTAATCTTAATTTGTTAATAACCTTCCCAACAAGTAGTTTAACAAATTCTGAACTTCAATTTTAAGACTTAATGTGATTGATCACATTCCATATTAAATGGTGTCTTATTAATCTTCTAGTTTGGAGTCTTAATTGAGTATATTCAATTCATACTCAATTTTCTAACCTTGATATCTTTAGGAAGATTAGAAGATATAGTTATCTTTAATCAAACAATATAAAAAAAATTTGATTCTCCTAACTGAACATACCATAAACACTATGTATTTCATTAGGATTAATATTGTAAGTCATTCTTACAATATATAAGATAAATATATATCGTTTTGGCTTACCTATTTACCAACTAAATCAACTTAATGGTAAAATAGATTTTTCTAGCCAGTTGCATGCTTTATAACTTAAGTGCCCTTTTGATCAAGTCACTTAATTTCTATGTTTTACCAAAAAGACATAAGCTGTTATAATCCCAATTTACGTTACAAATCATTAATCAACTCAATGACTCATTGTATATGTCTTAATTAAAAAACATAACAAGATAACGTCTTACTTTGTTATAAGTCTTATAGCAATAAAAGACTTCATATTTATATCTACAATATAAGCATGTATAACTAAAGTAATTATGAAACCCACAACTTGGTTTCAATAGTATTTCAAGTTAATTTATTACTTCATATATTTATGTCATTCTAAGAATACATAAACATCTAAATATGAAGTAGTATAAGATTACTTCATTTATTTATGTCATTACAACAATACATAAATATTCTCATTAGAAGTAGTCTTATTATCATATTGACACTTGTTCTAATAATTATCTAATTTTAGAAACTTGTAAATTAACATAGTTTCATTTCGTCAGTCGAGGCTGATAATGATGAAAGTATGTAATTTACCTTGTCATTAATATCTAGTAATGAAAGTAGATATTAACTTCAAGTGTTCCATAAATTAGAATGTGTATAAAACACATTAGAACATTGATCTCTTACCTTACAGTCAAGAGAACCCTTTAAATCATATTCCTTTATGTTGTTGCTTGCACACAATAAGATCTCTCCCACTTGTGCATGGAACAACATCACGTATCGAATAAACAACAAGTCAATAGTTTGCTTATTTGATCAATATGATTGTGTCATAGATATAAGTAGATATAGAATCACCTCGTCTAGTAAGGAAACGTACACGACTATCCTTAATACCACAAGTGTCTATAATTGGAAAGTAATCATCTCAAGATAATCCGGGTAACTACCAAGACTTGTAGCTCCCACTGAATTTAAGATCACTGCATGAACACATTATTCAGTAATTACAACACAATGCTCCCACTGGGTTTGACAACATTGTAAGTGTTGCATCACCAGTAAAAGCAAATGCGTGCTGTTTACTTTCCTACATCTTTGATGAATCCCTTACGTAACGCTACTAAGGTACTTCAAAGAATGTATTGTACTTTTGTAAATGATGGAATATCCATCAATGTAATTAACTTGAAAGAATTGGGTATGCAATTTCTTCCTTAATTAGGTCTACCATCCCCATCATGGAATGCAACACCTTTTAAATGGTTAAAGCATAACAACTAGATCAAACATTCTAGTTTGCCTTTTACCACTTTTGCGGTAATTAGTCTAGCTTCTAATTTAATAACTCCTAACCATGCAATTTCTTAAGAAATTCACCATGAGTTATTTCTTAGAATTTAGACGATTCCAATTTTCCTATTATACATTTCTCACTCATGAAAAGGAATAGGATTAAGTCTTACTCTTCACACGGAAAGCAGACTTGGTTTATTCTTTTCAGTAAAAATTGACTCTATCCAAAGACCCCTAAGGGTGCAGATCAATTTACTACTAAAAGAATGTTCCATATTTACGGTTTTAACGTTGCATTAAATACTTTAAAAGAATTTTCAAAATTCAATTTAGTATTATTGATAATAACTTTTCAAGAAAATTAAACACCCACGGTAAAATAAAAATTTCACCATTTAATTTTTATTGAAAATTAGGATCCTAATTGACGCCGTTTCATCACATCAGCTTTGGCTGCTAGCAATGAAAGTGCTCAATAAGGTACGGGATCACCCAATTGCCAATATCCAATTGCAATTCCTAGAAATCTTGGGACTTACATTATATTGCCAACCTCGGTTGCAAAATGTAAGCATGTTTCATCCCCAAATCTTTATGCCTTGGCGCCGTTCCATTACATCAGCTTTGGCTGCTAGTAATGAAAGTGCCCAATTAAGTTTAACCAACTTAAGAAACAGTAAATTGACATCGGTTTATTGCATTCAGCTTTGGCTGCTAGCAATAAAGTACTCAATTTACCCTTAGATGACCACCCTTTGAACATCAACATTCAGCTTTGGCTGCTAGTGATGTAGGATGAAACCTTAGGTGTTTCTTTTTGTAGTCGGGTGGCATATTACTTAAATTTATCAGGGTAATAAATTTTGATGTGTTAAATCAAAAAATATGTACAAAGATGTCATGCATTCATCTTTGTATCATATATGTTTTCAAAAACAAAACCGTTTACTCATTCGTAGCTCAAACCATCAAAGTTTTTAATTGAGGCGCTGAAAAACTTACAGCTTTGCCTTAAGATGCTTCGTATTTATCGTGGTGTACTTGGTAAGTCTAAAATTGACGCACAGGCGGGCGTAGGGACGACAGCCGCCGAAGCTGGTTAAAACCGTGCCCCTCTAAGGTCACAATTTAATGCGAACCAACCTAGAACCCACTTTTTAGTTTGCCAATTTTAGGTGCCGCTTCGACCACTTAGTACAGTCGCAATCAATCAACTAAAAAGCATATGATTTTCTTGCTAAAACAATTTTATGTGGTAAATTTATTATTGCTAGTCTCGCCTGGGAGCAAATTACCGTGCGAAGCGAACCACTGTCGGCACATAAGACTTTGCAATAAAAGGATTTACCACAAAGGTTTCATAGTTATTAGTCTTATTTATTTTTATTATGAAAATTACCCTCTTATGTGTTGCAATCCATCATAATATATAAACACAAAAGATCAAGTAATTACAAAAAATAAATAAATAAACACATAATAACAAATATATGATCATCCACGATATCATATAGCCACATGCAAACATTTTTCAATAAATCCTAATATTAATTCTATGTGAAATTTTAAATGTATGTAACTAACAAAACTCCCATTGGTTTTCGAGCTCATTGTGCCCAATGGTCCACAGACACCAAATAACTTGGCCGCGTAAGTTTTGGTTAGTTAGATACCACATTGCACATAACTTATTAATTAATATATATTGAGGTCTTCCCCAATTTAAGATTTATTTAAATCATGTAGCAAATAATTCAATACAAAATCAAACAAACCATTCCATGACAAAATATGCAAGATTTTGTCATGGATCCCATATTGCACATATAATCATGTCAATATATTCTGTACGCAATCTAATTAATTAATTAACAACGTCACATAAGGTACTCATTAATTAATCCCTAAAAATTGCATGCAATCCTAGGGTTTTCTACAAGTTTTCTACAAAAACTAAAACCCTAAATTTTAATTATAGGGTGTCGACCCTAATTAGGGTTTTCAACAAAAAACAAACCCTAGATCATTAATTGCATGTATCTAATTAAAGATTCAATTTTTAAGGTTTTATGTAATCAATTACATGTTAAAAATGCGGCTCATGATGCCACTGTTGGTTTTTATGAATCATAAACAAACTATAAACATATAACCAAATAGATCACGCAGCGGAATAGATCATAAACATATAATTAATTAACTTAAAAGAAAACATACCTTAGTGATTCCTTGTTCTTGCTAGGAATCGAAAAGGTACGCGTCTATTTAAATTTATGTTAATTAATTATATGTTATGTAGATCCTATTCCGCTGTGCTACATGCTTTGATGTTAATTGTTTATGGTTTATTAGTTTATAGTTTTATGATTCTAATATTCCAATAGTGGTATCAGAGATAGGTTTTTATTGATTATAAAACCTTGAACAATATGTTTGTTGATTATAAACATAAGCGGTGAAAATAACTGATTCTAAAAGAACATGATATTCTATTAGAAGATCTTGATAGAAACATATCTTTGAAAAGATATGACATGAATAAATCTAAGGTTGACAAAAGGATTATTCATGTACATCATGTTGCTTTTTGTATCATGCTTGGATGCAAGATGATTGACAACATTAGTATCTAATTGAAAATTATTAGATAGCTAGGTGTAATGGATATGGTTTAGAATTTACATCCTCAGCCTGGATTTGCTCCAAAATTCTAAATATGAACCATATGGCAAGTTATTGCTTGATTGATATAGTGGTCAAATCTTGAAGGATTTGAAGATATCAAACATTACACGATAAATGTTAAAAGTTTACGGAACTTTAAAAGAGCATATTGTTGTTTGGATACAATGATGCTAGTAGGATTGAGATGACACTCAATACTAGTCATGGTGGGAGCTCATCCTTATTAGGAAACCATGTGTACTAGTTATGCTCAATATGAGCATAGTTGCATTATACATAAAGAAATAGAATACTTTAACTACAAGGTTTGGTAGTTTAATTATCATAAATTCGTGCATGAGGATGTCACGCATTTTATGAAGTATGTGGCAATATCTAGATAGATGAATGCACACATACAAGTATTTCATTATTGAAATAAGTATTCTCAAAATTCCGATAGATCAACATTAGTTGATTTATGCCTTGTCAACAAGTATGTGGAACATGACTTATGGCATAATTCATTAATGAGTATTGTCATGCATTGATCTAGTTAGTATTTGGATAATGGATATTAAAGCAATATTATTTTAATGAAATAAAGTGTGGATCACGTTTATTCTCATTTATAATATTGTATCCTATATTTGCATGTTTAAATCCATGAATAAAAACATAATTAATGACGACGTCACATACAGTGATATTCCACTATAGTTTTATCCATTATCGTGTAATGGATAATGGATCAACAGTGTAAATAATGGATATCTTCTTGTTTATATTACATCAGCTGTTGGAATATTACACATTTCTAACATAATATTGTATCCTATAGTTTTATAATTATATGTTTATGATCTATTCCGCTGCGTGATCTATTTGGTTATATGTTTATAGTTTGTTTATGATTCATAAACAAACTATAAACATATAACCAAATCGATCACGCAGCGGAATAGATCATAAACATATAATTAATTAACTTAAAAGAAAACATACCTTAGTGATTCCTAACAAGAACAAGGAATCCCTTCAACAAGAACGAGTTATATAAACCCTAATGGGATTATATATTGGATCGACACAACAAGGAAACCACAAGCTAAAATAAGCTTGTCACTCGATCTTGTACACACGTAATAAATAGCGTTTCAATGGAAAAGCTAGGTTCTTAATCACTAACAACCAAACACTCAATTGCTACACTTGATTCGCCAAGTTCTAGTGAACTTAAAAAATGGGTCGAACAAGCTTGAGTAAGAGGGAGAGAAGAAGAGAAGTTTGGCTATAGTTAGGGATACAAGATTAGGGAAAAATAAACACAAGTGAATTGTATTTATAGGCAAACCCTAAAACACAAATCTTGTTCCCTAAGCTAACCCAAAACCGGCCCCCCTCTCCCTTGTGGGTTTCGGCCGACCCAACCCAATGGGTTTGGGTTCTAGATCCTTCTTTCTCCCTTTTGCATAATTAGTCCTTTAACGGTCGTTAGTTAAAACCCCTTTAAGTCCTAACCGTCATTAAGTGTTATTTAGTGAAATGAATAAATAAATAAATACATGAAATATATATATATATTTATTCATCATTGAAACTCTCACGTTATTGTGTGCAATCCCGAGTCTCGGGTTCGAAACTGGACATAAACATATTAATATTAATCCATAAAACCTAACAGCTCCCACTTGGATTATTATTAATAATATTAATGACATGGGCTAGTCTAGCTTAACAGATCCCAATGCCCCTAGTTCGATCCGAGTATGGTTTTCCTGGAAAAACCATGTGATGATTTAATCATCATACTTATCCTTTTGTTACTAATACCGCGTTAATTTGGATATGGATCTTTGTCATTCCATAATTAACAGTAGTTTCTCGTTTATACATAATTGAACAAGATTACCAAAACATCTGAACGTCTTCCAGATAGACTTTGGGCGTGCGCACGCAAACATCTTGTTAATCACACGAGTGGCCAAGCAGTATTAAACTTCAACACAAAGTTGAAGGAACAAATCCCTTATTGACTGCGAGCATAACCCTTGAACTTCGCATCATTTCTGAAAATAGCCCTTATAACTACCTTTTACGGATAGCGTTAGACTATCTCACAGAAAATGAGCTACATCCTCAGCAATTATCTGGCATCTCAAGTCAGAGGATAAATATTCATGATATACTTAATGACTATGATCCATAAAGTATAATCATGTGGTTGGGATAAGTCCTATATTCAATTTATCCAATATTGAATATCATGTGACATTGGTGTCTTAACCTTACAGTTCATTCTACCAATCCTCACATTTGTCTTAGTTCAATAATATTCCCATATTATTAATCGACAACGGACTATTTAGAATAAATAAAGAGTAAATTATACCGTTCGTCCCTGTGGTT
Organism: Artemisia tridentata subsp. tridentata; assembly: GCA_021014915.2. Classification (NCBI taxonomy): domain Eukaryota; kingdom Viridiplantae; phylum Streptophyta; class Magnoliopsida; order Asterales; family Asteraceae; genus Artemisia; species Artemisia tridentata. The sequence continues at coordinate 291,172,970 of CP139506.1, forward strand.
TGTCCAAAATCACTGGTTTAGTCCCTAAAGTTTAAAAGTTGTGTATATGGTCCCTCTGACAGCAAACTAATAACACCCATGGTCCCTCTGACAGACGTCCGTCTATTTCTCCGTTAAAAAGCCCTCACGTGATAAACACGTGAGGGTAATAACGTCTTTTTGCCTCAACTCAGGGACTATACATGAAATTTAACGCAAATCTACTCATCTTCTTCTTCCATTTTGACTTTGACTGGTAAATAAATCCACCTTCAACTTCCAATATCAAAACCCAGATCCATAACAATTTAAAAACACAGATCCATAACAAACAAAAACGACACACATATAAACTAACAATGCCGAGAACAAATTTTTTCAAGATAGACTTTTTCAATGTTATGAAGATCCACAAGGCCTTCTTTCCTATACTTTTCGTTTGCAGCCCAACGTTCATAGTAATATGCGTAAAACTCAATCAAACCACTCCCCACAAACCCATCATCCCCAAATCCTAATTTCAAAACAAACCCATGTACCGAAATCCCAACGCGCTCCAAACCCACGAACCCCGAACCCAAACACGCCTTAATCAAGGGCGAAAAAGTATACCCATTTGCTTAAAAAACCGACGCCTTATAAACTTACACAGTATAAAAAGTTGTTGTATGATAAAACTTACACAGTATAAAAAGAATACAAACTCCATACTAACTTCATTATGTTACATTTGGGAACAAGAAGCTGGATAGGAGATATTATTCTTTTAAAGATATTGAGTAACTGGACATACACGATTCTGATTTGCCATCTTCCTTTGTTATAAGATAATTTCTTGTTGAACGCCAACGTTAAGAGTCTTGATAGGAAGGACAATGCAACTGGTTACTACTACCTCATCTTCAACATTAACAGCTTCCCCTGGATTTTAGAACATTGCAAGATTGATCTCTTATAAATCAAAAAAGTAAAGTTTGACTTTTTAAGTCAGACCTTTGAGTATGTAGAGTATGCTTATGATTCAAAAATGGAATAAGAAAATGAATCAGAAAGCATAGAGCTTACCAAGAATAGTAATTCCAAGCTTTGCGTTGTGGTCTCCTTCAGCCTGGACACGTGACCACCGCCCAATAGCACATTTCCAAACCACAAATCAGGGTTTAGTTAGTTGACATTGATACTGATAGTAACCAAAACCCAGTTCTTCCCAAATCATTTTTTCTTCACAAACCACAAATCAGACTCTTGATTTTCCGTTTCTTTGATAGTAACCAAAACACAAACGCACCTATGCACATATAGTAACCAAAACACAAACACCTTATGTGCATAACCGTAGCCATCTTACAATTCACCTGATGCCCATCAATAACATCAATTCACCTGAACCCCACCGCCCACTTTCTTCAATCGTGCTAATAAAAGATCTTGTGTTCTTCAATCGTGCTAATAAAAAAGACAGAAGGGTGTTTATATGTTTTGATCGTATGTTTGAAGAGATAGATGTGAAGATGAGATTAGATCGATTTGATTATGATGAGATGAGAGGATTTGCAAGTGTTGGGTTAGAGGATATGAATGGTGGCTGCATATGAATAAAAATAAGTACTACAGTATATCATTTAGGGTTAGAGGAGGGTATTGCAAGTGGTGGCTGCATATGAAAGAAAAAGACTGAATTACCCTCACGTTTTAGTCACGTGAGGGAACTTTAACGGAAAATGTGACGGAGGGACCATGGGTGTTATTAGTTTGCTGTCAGAGGGACCATATACGCAACTTTTAAACTTTAGGGACTAAACCAGTGATTTTGGACAAACCACAGGGACGAACGGTGTAATTTACTCATAAATAAATTATTCACGGATTTAAACATGACAATATATTGTATCCCTAACCTGGCTTTGATACCACTGTTGGAATATGTGAATCATACAAATACTATAAACACATAAACATCACAAGTATGCGCAGCGGATTGGATCTACAATAACATATAATTAATTAACTAAAATTAATAGAGATGCGTACCTTTTGGTTTCTAGCAAGAACAAGAAACCTAATCACCAAGAACGTGATAAACCCTAATTGGGTTTAAGGATGGATCGACTTTATTAAGGTCGAATAGGGCAAGTCACAACAAGCTAAAGTAAGCTTGTACTCCGTTCTTGTACACACGTATTACTAGCATCTCAATGTGAAAAGCTAGGTTCATGTATCACAAATAAAACATCACAACACCTAAGGTTTGATGTTATAATAATACATAGATCGAATCCGGATACATCACAGTATGTCTAAATAAAAGAGTAAACAAATTAAATGCTTATACCTATGCATGCACAGTCCACGAATCACCAACTCATGCACATGCATAGTATACTTACTCTCATTTAATGTTTGTGATGGATTGTCAGTACGTGTGGAAAAAGGGATCGATTGATTTTTCAATCCGGTTAGGGATACAATATATTGTCGATCCTATATTGAGCAATTGAGGGGTTTATATATACTCCAAACTTGCTCTCCAAGTTTGAGTCCAACACCTCCTCAAGTTTCAAAAATCGACATTCAACCCCCTCCTTTTTCCTGGTTCGACCATATGAATATTTGTGATTTAATAATTAATCATAACTTAATATATTAATTATTAATTCATTGAGACTCATACGTAATGTGTGCAATCCCGAAGTCTCGGATTCGAAACCGGACATACAAATATTAATAAATAATCCATAAACTCTAACAGCTCCCACTTGGATATTCATTAATATCGTAATGACATGGGCTAGTCTAGCTTAACAGATCCCAATGCCCCTAGATCGAACCGAGTATGGTTTTCCTAGAAAAACCACGTGATGAATTTAATCATCATACTTATCCTTTTGTTACTAATACCGCGTTAATATGGATATGGATCTTGGTCATTCCATAATTAACAATAGTTTCTCGTTTATACTTAATTGAACAAGATTACCAAAACATCTGAACGTCTTCCAGATAGACTTTGGGCATGGCCACGCAAACATCTTGTCAATCCTACGAGTGGCCCAGCAGTATTATACTTCAAAACAAATTTGAAGGAACAAATCCTTTATTGACTACGAGCGTAACCCTCGAACTTCGCATCACCTCCGAAAATAGCCCTTATAACTACCTTTTACGGATAGCGTTAGACTATCTTACATAAAATGAGCTACATCCTCGACAGTCACCTGGTATCTCAAGACTGAGGATAAATATTCATGATATACTTGATGACGACGATCCATAAAGTATAATCATGTGATTGGGATAAGTCCTATATTCAATTTATCCAATATTGAATATCATGTGATATTGGTTTCTTAACCTTACAGTACATTCTACCAATCTTCACATTTATCTTAGTTCAATAATATTCCCATATTATTGATTGACAACGGACCATTTAGAATGACATAAGTTATTCACGGATTTAAACATGCAAATACAGGATACAATATTATAAATGAGAATAAACGTTATCCACACTTTATTTCATTAAAATAATATTGCTTTAATATCCCTTATCTAAATACTAACTAGATCAATGCATGATAATTCTCATTAATGCATTATGCCACAAGTCATGTTCCACATACTTGTTGACAAGGCATAAATCATCTAATGCTGATCTATCGGAATTTTGAGAATACTTATTTCAATATTGAAATTCTTGTATGTGTGCATTCATCTATCTAGATATTGTCACATACTTCATAAAATGCGTGACATCCTCATGCACGAATTTATGACAATTAAACTACCAAACCTTGTAGTTAAAGTATTCTAATTCTTTATGTACAATGCAACTATGCTCATATTGAGCACAACTAGTATACATGGTCTCCTAATAAGGATGAGCTCCCACCATGACTAGTATTGAGCGTCATCTCAATCTTACCAGCATTATTTTAAAACAACAATATGCTCTTTTAAAGTTCCGTAAACTTTTAACATTCATCGTGTAATGTTTGATATCTTCAAATCCTTCAAGATTTGACCACAATATCAATCAGGCAATAACTTGCCATATGGTTCGTATTTAGAATTTTGGAGCAAATCCAGGCTGAGGATGTAAATTCTAAACCATATCCATTACACTTAGTTATCTAATAATTTTCTATTAGATACTAATGTTGTCAATCATCTTGCATCCAAGCATGATACAACAAGCAACATGATGTACATGAATAATCATTTCGTCAACCTTAGATTTATTCATGTCATATCTTTTCAAATATATGATTCTATCTAGTCCTTCTAATAGAATATCATGATCTTTTAGAATCAGTTATTTTACCGCTTATGTTTATGACAATAAACATACATTCCAAGGTTTTTATTTTCTAAATCTCTACATGAAGTTTTATTCCAAACTAAGACTTAACATATAAATGTTAATGGAATGTAACTTCCTATATGTTATATAACATATATGAAATAAGAAAATAAATGCATCACTCCTACTAGCTTTCAGGAATATTAAGAAATATCTTATTTTAATTATAAATCAAACTAGATTTAATAACTAAAATACGTATATCTTCTAGATGCATGCATTAATCCATTTTCATAATGATTTGCATTTTGTATACTTCTAAAGATTATTTGAATTCAAAACCTCCTTTCAATCACTTTCCGTCCTGGCACAAGTAATTATTAAAGAAAGAGTTTTGACATTCCATCATTAATTTCATATAAATGAAACTAATAATGTGTCACAATTCGTAAATTCTGGTCATTTACCCGAACTTTCTCATTTACTATTCATCGGTTACTATTCATCGTTTACTATTCACCGATCACTATTCATCATTTTACTATTCATCGTTTTTGGTGTCAGTTTGTGATTTCGAGAAGTGTTCAAAAATTTTACTATTCATAAAACACTATTCACCTCCGGAGAAAATTTGTCATTTATGCCCGAGTTGCGTCATTTCTGTATACGTATGTTATTTTTAAATAAACGTTATCCTATAAACTATTATTTTGAATAATTGATCCAACAACCCCAACTATGGTCCTAACACATTTTTATACTCATATAATAATATAAAAAAATTATATTATTAATTTACCCGGTATTTTGGAAATTTATTTAATTTATATCGTACGCTAAATTTAATTACGACGGTTTTCGTAAAAAACTAAACAATAATAATCCAAACACTCAATATTTATACCCAACATATTTTTATAATTTTTATAACTTTATTTTATCCCGGTTAACTTTGTTAAAATTTATTTTTAGTTAACTCGGTACCCGATAACACCCGCAGTATACACAATATCAACCAATACTTGCAATAATACCAAAATATCTAACATTTGCCCCATTTTTCATCCATATCCCACGTGATCTCCCATTGTATTACTTTCAAATTTTCTTACAAGCCATACCTCATTTATTACTTATGTTTTCTTGTTTCATCATTTTATTTCTATAACAATAATACATAACATATCACTAGCTCCTAAAGATCAAACTCTTCCTTTTTCTTCACCCATACTCACGGCAAGAACAAAACAACCAAGAAGAACCCATAATTTTTGAAGATCAAGTGTTTAACAAGTCCATTATAACCTTCTTGTTAGAGTTTTGAAATAAAAACCTCAAGATTCTTAAGTTTCCTTACTCAAAAATCATCCAATCTTCATGTAAGTTTAACAAACTCATCTTTATAATTTTATCAAGCTTTTATGTTACTCATATGATTTCCATTCAAGATCTACATGCATATGTTAGTTATACCACTCATTTGTATATATATTTAACTTTTGAACTCTAGAAATAGATTATAGTTAGATCCTTGCTAGATCCACTTGATTGACGATGTTTAGGAACCCATGACACCCTAAGAAGGTGTATGGTAGGATTAGACTAGCTTTGTGGTGTTTGAAAAGGGGTTTTATGATGTTAGAAACTAGTTTTATACCTTGAAAATGGTTTTTGGACAAGAGAAAATACATGCTGTCCTGTTTTGTATCACCCAGAAAAATACGATTTTCTACAGTAGCTTTTGATATTTTTCCTAGAAAATAATTTTAAAAACGAAGCCGTGAGCGAAAGAATCAAGTAAAACGGGCTTATAACGAAGGAGATATGATTTTTACAAGTTTGACGACGAAAACTAAATTTCTGAAAAAGCTTGCTGGTGAACAGTACCCAAGACAGTTTCGTGGCGAAAACTAAACCTAACCATCCCGATTTATCAAAAATATGTTAGTATTATGTCTCACGATTCCGTGGATATAAAGAACGAGTAAAACGGACCTACGACGACAAAGTTATTCACGTTTTAATACCGACGAAACAAGTTACGTTTTGACAGCTTTTTACAAAAATAAAAATACCTTTATGTAGTGACTTATATTTCTAGAAAATATTACCCAAATACCCACATGCCTAACTAATAAAGTATTAGTAATTACAAGTATATTTTCATGGTATTTACGACGTTATGTCAAGGTTTTCAAATCAAGGATTTCAACACTAACATTTTATATACGATATATTACGACAAGATTTTACAAGCCTAGTTGGACTTATTTTTCCTAAGTATGGAAAATACTTTATTTTGACAATAACAACTATTTTCAAGTTACAAGTGGTATAGGTATCATGTGCATGCATATTCTTTACATCCTTTCATGATCTAAGTAGATCACTATCGTTCATATTAGGTTGCGGTTAGAGATCGAACCTCATTTCGGTATATCCACTTTTGTCATCGTAGCTATCGCACCAGGTGAGTTTCATAGCCCCACTTTTACTCATTTTAACTGCTTTATAAACTCTTTGGGGGAGATACATGCTTAAACTGTTTGCTATTACTCTAAACAACTTTACTCATATACTATGCTATACTTTCATACTATTAAACATATTGCGTAAATCTTGATTGTGTATTCTTGGATTCTTATACTTTGGGAAATGGCACCCAGTAAACATACATACATACATACTTCCAGTGGCTCCAGATTAAGTTGCTGGATGACTACTGTGACTTTCCAGTGGCTCCAGATTAAGTTGCTGGATGACTACTGTGACTTTCCAGTGGCTCTAGATTAAGTTGCTAGATGACTACTGTGACTTTCCAGTGGCTCCAGATTAAGTTGCTGGATGACTACTGAGACTATCTAGTGGCTCCAAATTAAGTTGTTGGATGACCATTAGCTTTGATAACTGTTGTGATAAACTTATACTTGTTTTACTCATACTATATGTTAGCAGTGGGTTGTAAACACACAGGTTGCGAGTCTTGTATGGCCAGGGCTTGGAACTGAGTGGATTTACAATGCCTTTGCTGGGAAATCTTGATCCAATGCAAATTCATTTTACACTAAACTCTATGAACTCACCAACCTCGTGTTGACACTTTAGCATGTATTTTCAGGCTTTAAGCAAAGGCACGCTACTGGAGGTTTTGGCAGGGCATGGCATGGTCATAGAAGACTCTGATATTCATATGGGACCGTTTTAAACGATATTTTCAAGGGCCTAATTCCGCACTACTTTTTACAATGTAAATCAACATTTTTGTTAAACTATGTTATTCTAAATGATTGAGTTGAAAACCGTTCTTTGCACTTGTGTTGTGATACCAATTGAGTTGCACCCCAGCTACATGTATGCTTCCGCTGGACCCGATTTTGGGGGTGTGACATAATGACAATCATAATCTTTATATATTTAATGTGCTTAGAAAGAATTTCAATCACATTTAATTGCTTAAGTATGTTTGATAATCTTTTCAGATATTAAATATGTATACAAATTCTGTCCATTATGATTTCTACACAAAAATTTAAATCTCTAGGATTTTCATTTCCTTTGTAGCAATTCATTTTCATTCTATAGTGTTACTATAGAGTCTAAGATTAACTACATTTCCAAACTAGTTATCCTTTTGGACTGCATCTAATTTTTCATAGTATGAGTAATTTGCCAAATAAACATTTGCAATTTATTAACAGGCATATCACGATCCTGTAACTCATAACCCTCAACATATTCTACAAATATTTGAGATATCCTTGCGGATCTATGAATAATAATTCCATCATCCTTGAGATTTAACATTAACATGTTTAATCCTCATTATGATTTGCTAGTGTATTTAGAAGATTACGTATTATGTAATTTTATCTTATCACGATAAAACTCCCACTTGCCTTTAGCAATTTATAGAATATCTATAAATACTTAGCAAATAGAGCAACTCAAACTTGTTCTCTTTTGGGACTTTTACAAATACTTATTGACAGTTTCTAATCTTAATTTGTTAATAACCTACCCAACAAGTAGTTTAACAAATTCTAAACTTCAATTTTAAGACTTAATGTGATTCAACACATTCCATAATCAATGGTGTCTTATTAATCTTCTAGGTTGGAGTCAAATTGAGTAAATCAATCCATACTCAATTTCTAACCTTGATATCTTTTAGGAAGATTAGAAGATATAGTTATCTTAATCAAACAATATATCAAAAGTTTGATTCTCCTAACTGAACATACCATAAACAATATGTATTTCATTAGGATTAATATTGTAAATCATTCTTACAATATATAAGATAAATATATATCGTTTTGGCTTACCTATTTACCAACTAAGTCAATTTAATGGTACAATAGATTTTCAAACCAATTGCATGCTTTATAACATAAGTGCCTTTTAGCCCAAGCCACTTAATTTCTATGTCTTACCAAAAAGACATAAACTGTTATAATCCCAATGTACGTTACAAATCATTGATCAACTCAATGACTTCTTGTATATGTCTTAATTAAAAAACATATCAAGTTAACGTATTACTTTATTTATAAGTCTTATAGCAATGAAAGACTTCATATTTTTATCTTCAATATAAACATGTATAACTAAAGTAATTATGAACACCACAACTTGGTTTCAATAGTATTTCAAGTTAATTTATTACTTCATATATTTATGTCATTCCAAGAATACATAAACTTTCAAATTATGGAGTAGTATAAGGTTACTTCATTTATTTATGTCATTTCAACAATACATAAATATTTACATTTTGAAGTAGTCTTATTATCATATCGACACTTGTTCTAATACTTTTCTAATTATAGAAACTTGTAAATTAACATAGTTTCATCACAGCAGCTGAGGCTGCAATGATGAAAGTATGTAGTTTACCTTGTTATTAATATCTAGTAATCAAAGTAGATATTAACTCCAAGTGTTCTATTATTAGAATGTGTATAAAACACATTAGAACATTAATCTCTTACCTCACAGTCAAGAGAAACATTTTAAATCATATTTCTTTATGTTGTTGCTTGCACACAATAAGATTTCTCCCACTTGTGCATGGAACAACATCATGCATCAGATAAACCACACATCAATCGTTTGCTTATTTGATCAATATGATTGTGTCATAGATATAAGTAGATATAGAATCACCTCGTCTAGTAAGGAAACGTACACGACTATCCTTAATACCACAAGTGTCTACAATTGGAAAGTATTTCATCTCAAGAAATCTAGAGATAATCCGGGTAACTACAAAGACTTGTAGCTCCCACTGAATTAAAGATCACTACATGAACTCATTATTCAGTTAATGTCAACACAATGCGCCCACTGGATTTGACAACATTGTAAGTGTTACATCACCAGTAAAAGCAAGTAGCGTGCTGTTTACTTTCCTACACCTTTGATGAATCCCTTACGTGACAGCTACTAAGGTACTCAAAGAATGTATTCTACTTGTAAATGATGGAATATCCATCAATGCAATTAACTTGAAAGAATTGGGTATGCAATTTCTTCCTTATTTAGGTCCACCATCACCACTATGGTATGTAGCACCTTTAAATGGTTAAAGCATAACAACTAGATCAAACATTCTAGTTTGCCTTTTACCACTTTTGCGGTAATTAGTCTAGTTTCTAATTTAATAACTCCTAACCATGCAATTTCTTCAGAAATTCGCCATGAGTTATTTCTTAGAATTTAGACAATTCTAATTGTCCTATTATACCTTTCTCATCCATGAAAAAGAATAGGATTAAGTCTCACTCTTCACACGGAAAGTAGACTAGGTTTATTCTTTTCAGTAAAAATTGACTCTATCCAAAACCCCTACGGGTGTAGATCAATTTACTACTAAAAGAATATCCCATGTTTACGGTTTTAACGTTGCATTAAATACATTAAAAGAATTTTCAAAATTCAATTTAGTATTTTTGATAATAAATTTTCAAGAAAATTAAACACCCACGGTAAATAAAATTTTCACCATTTAATTTTCATTGAAAATTAGGATCCAAATTGACGTCGTTTCATCACATCAGCTTTGGCTGCTAGCAATGAAAGTACTCAATAAGGTAGAGCTACACTCAATTGCCAATGTACAATTGCAATTCCTAGAATCATGGGACTTACATATTTTGCCAACATTAGTTGCAAATGTAAGCATGTTTCATCCCCAAATCTTTATGCATTGACGCCGCTTCTTTACATCAGCTGAGGCTGCTAGTAATGAAAGTGCTCAATTAAGTTAACCAATTTAGAAACGTGTAAATTGACGCCGTTTCATCACATCAGCTGAGGCTGCTAGTAACGGAAGTGCTCAATTTACCCCTATTGACTTCATTCTTTGAATCATCACATCAGCTGATGTGATGAAACGGCGTCAATTTACACGTTTCTAAATTGGTTAACTTAATTGAGCACTTTCATTACTAGCAGCCTCAGCTGATGTAATGAAACGGCGTCAAGAGTGGTGACACATCTTCTTGTTAGTAATATTCCAACTGTTTAGAGTGGAATATCACCGTATGTGACGTCGTCATTAATTATGTTTTTATTCATGGATTTAAACATGCAAATATAGGATACAATATTATAAATGAGAATAAACGTTATCCACACTTTATTGCATCTTCTTGTTCATGAATAAATTTATGTTAATTAACAAAAGGATAATTTATCCATTACACATATTTAACAATTAACCAAATATCGTGTAATGCATTATTATGTTAAATATGTGTAATGCATATTTGGTTAATTGTTAAATATCGTGTAATGCATTATTACACGGTGATATTCTTCTCATTAATGCATTATTACACGATATTAAAAGAAGATAATTTATCCATTATCGTGTAATGCATTATTACATTCGTGTACTATGCATGAATGTGTATATGCATGAATATAAATTTACTCTCTTATACTGTATATGATTGAATGTCAGTGAGTTGGTGGAAAATAAAGAGAACCGAATGATTAAATTCGGTTTAGGGATATGTGTTGTGATCGATTGTTATAAAACAATAGCCAAAGGTTGCTTTTATAGCAATAAAACTTGTCCTTCAAGTTTTATTTTTCACCTCCTTATGTTTCATAAAACGACACTTAACCCCCTTTTCTTTTCTTGTTCGACCATATAAATATTTGTGATTTAATAATTAATCATAAATCATTATATTAATTATTAATACATTGAGACTCATACGTAATGTGTGCAATCCCGAAGTCTCGGGTTCGAAACCGGACATACAAATATTAATAAATAATCCATAAACTCTAACAGCTCCCACTTGGATATTTATTAATATAGTAATGACATGGGTCAGCCTAGCTTTACCTTCCCAATGCCCCCAGCTCGATCCGAGTTGTGGTTCTCCTGGAAAAAACCACGTGATGAAATTAATCATCATACTTATCCTTTTGTTACTAATACCGCGTTAATTTGGATATGGATCTTTGTCATTCCATAATTAACTATTATGTTTCTCGTTGTTTATGATTGATCAATATTACCAAATCATCTGAACGTCTTCCAGATAGACTTTGGGTAAGGCCTTACAAACATCTTGTCAATCATACGAGGGGCCCAGCAGTATTATAATTCAAAACAAATTTGAAGGAACAAATCCTTTATTGACTACGAGCATAACCCTTGAATTTCACATCATTTTCGAAAATTGCCCTTATGACTACCTTTTACGGTTAGCGTTAGACCATCTTACAGAAAATGAGCTACATTCTCGGCAATTATCTGGTATCTCAAGTCTGAGGATAAATATTCATGATATACTTGATGACGACGATCCATAAAGTATAATCATGCGGTTGGGATAAGTCCTATATTCTACCAATCCTCACATTTGTCTTAGTTCAATAATACTCCCATTTTATTGATCGACAACGGACAATTTAGAATAACATAAGTTATTCACGGATTTAAACATGCAAATATATGTCACACCCTGAATTTACCTGTTAATGGCAGCGGATATGAATACCTTGGTGTGACTTTCATGGCGTCTCATACAATGGATATATTGAACGACCTAAAGTGTCGTTTTGAAAATACACGTTTGATCATAAACAAAATCAGAGTTTACAAAACATAGGTCCCAAATGATGTTGCAAGTTTATATAACAAAACCATAGTAGATCAAACGTTACATAAGTGCATGAAAATAAGTGATGCAAGTCGACCCCGCGACTCCAAAATAGCCAAATGCATGTCCACACGCTAGCTAATTACCTGAAAATACATTGCTAAAAACGGTCAACATAAAGTTGGTGAGAGATCATAGGTTTAATAAAATGAAGGTATACGATAGCCACAAGTATAAAGTGTATGACATAAGTCACATAAAAATGGTGTACAATAGACTTAAGCTCATGACCCCGAAACTATGACTGAATCTGTGGTGCCCCTCAGAGTGTTTTGCCAGGCACTCTAATAAAAGACATGAAATGCATCCGCTATCGGTTGTTGGTCAAAGCCAACACGGATGGAGGCGTCACCCTCGATAGATCTATCCACTCACTCTCGCTTACAGGTAAATTAACGGTTCATGATATAGGGGACTTTCATATGGCAACAAGGTAACTTAATCTATGTACAAGGAATTTGATACTAGGGCTCGCATATAAAAATGGTTGCAATGTATTCTCCCCCGTGGGATTTGAAATGAAATAATAAATTGAAAAACGGGGCTATGAAAACTCACCTCAAATGATGGTACAACAGTGCTATGAGTATGTGATGAACGGGAACAACAAGGCGCGTACACTAGCCGCTACCTATCATGAATGAGCATAATCTACTTAGATTATGAGGCAATGTAGTGCATGTACATGTATATGTAACCTATACCACTCGTACTTTGAAAATAATATTTATCGTTAATATGTAAGGTTCTTCCAAAACTTGATATAAATATGTTAACTTGTTTCGTCAAAACTAGTCATGTAATAAAGTGTATAAAACGTTCGTGTTAGTATCGGCGTTTTGAAAACATGAAATGTAACATGATAGTCGTGTTATTAAGTCTTTGATCGTACGTGTTCCAACGGGTAAGAATTACGGTTCTCCATAGTCGTTACGTGAAAAATATAGTTTCTAGTACGTAAACATTTTCTAGTTAAAAAGCTGTCAAAATGAAAGGTATATTATCGATGTTTAAACGCGTGTATCTTGTTCGTTATTAGCTCGTTTTCGACGTTCTTTATATCCGTGGTGTCGTATAAACATGTACTAATATATTTTCAGTAGCTCGGGTCATCTAGGTCGCGTTAAACGCCTCAGTTTGTCCGTCGAAAGTCGCGTAACAGCATGTTATTTTCTGAAAATTAGCTTTCGTCGTTAAACTTTGAAAAATCATATCTCCTTCGTTATTAACTCGTTTTTATCCCCGTTTTCGGCCACGGCTTCGTCTCGGAATGTATTTTCTAAATATTTGGCCAAAAATTATCTCACACCTACTGATTTTCCCACGTTTCACTTTTAAGGACAGAATGTTTTATATACTTGTTAAGACTTGATTTTCTAGTTAGTAACTTGTCCAAAAATGTCACAAACAACAACCAATCTTTCTAAAACTTACTATATATCTTTTTAAGGTGTCAAGGGTCCTAAACATCATCATCCATGTAGATCTAACAAGGATCTAAGTATAAAACACTTCTAGGGCTCATAACTTGCAAAAAGATTTAAAAGGAGTGGTATAACTAACATATACATATAGATCTTGCATAAAAATGATATGAACATTATATTAACTTGGAAAAATTATGAAAATGAGTTTTGACAACTTACTTGAAGTATTAGTGGGAAAAAGATGATAAAAACCTAAGAAACCTTTGAGTTTGTATTTCAAAACCCTTAAAGGATTACTAGTAGAACTTGTTTATGTAATGAGCTTGTAAAATTTGTGATCCTTGCTTGTGTTTCTTGTGTAGGCCGAGCACCAAGAGGGGGAGGGAGAAGAGAGAAACTTGCTAGTTTACTTGAAGATTATGTGTAAAATGAAGTGAAATAATGTGGTTAAGTATATATATTAGACAAGATTAGATGTGCATTAAATGAGATAGGAAGTTTGCAACATTTGAGGTGTTGTGGGGGGGGGGGGGGTGAGGCCGGCGCACAAAGGAGCAAGGGGGGGGGGCCTCTCTTGATTAAACCATGTGATGATTACATGTGTTTAAGTGTGTAATTTAATTAGTTTTAGGTGTAATCGGGTACCGCGTTTGCTAGAAATAAAATTTAACGGAGTTAGTCGGGACTTGACGAAGTCATAAAAATTACAAAAATATGTTGGGTACAAATATTGGGTGTTCGGGTAATTATTGTTTAGTTTTTACGTAAACCGTCGTAATTAAATTAAATGTACGATATAAATTAAATAAATTCGCAAGATACCGGGTAAATGAATTTTATAATTTTCTTGATGTTAAAATGAGTATAAAATATATCGGGACCATCGTGGGGATTGTCGGACGTGTTAGTCACATTTATTGATCGCGCGTTAACGTTTTAATTAAAAGTAATTATACGTAAAACGTCAAATGTAACAAAAATATTAATTTGATAAACCTACGAGTGGAATAGTATGAAAATGTAAATATGATGATATGCAGACTATTATTAGTCCGAATGCAATGATCCTACTGATGATGCATAAATTTTGTAGCTAAACCAAACCGGTTACGCTGAAATGAATGATGAACGATGGACATGAATGGTGATTTGTCGAGGTTAGGAAAGTGACCTGAAATTACGGGTTGTGACAGTCGCCCCTCCAAAAGGGAATTCAGTCCCTGAATTCAATTGTTGTTGGTTTCAGAAGCAGGCTCGGGAAAAAGGTGTGGATACTTGCGTCGCATTTGGTCTTCTCGTTCCCAAGTAAACTCGGGTCCTCTTCGAGAATTCCAGCGAACCTTCACGATAGGAATTCGACTCTGCTTCAATTGCTTGACCTCACGGTCCATGATTTCTACAGGTTCTTCCACAAAATTAAGCTTGTCATCTAGTTGAATTTCTTCAAGTGGAATAACGGACGACTCGTCGGAAAGACACTTCTTGAGGTTTGAAACATGAAATGTGTTATGAACGTTGCTGAGTTCTGGCGGAAGTTCAAGCTTGTAGGCTACCGGACCAATCTTTTCCAGAATCTTGAATGGCCCAATGTATCTCGGGTTCAGCTTCCCGCGTTTCCCAAATCGGATCACGCCCTTCCAAGGCGAAACCTTCAACATGACTTTATCTCCAACTTGGAATTCCAATGGTTTGCGTCGAACATCTGCATAGCTTTTCTATCGACTTCTAGCTGTTTCGAGCCTTTCTCGAATTTTAACAATCTTCTCGGTTGTATCTCGTACCATCTCTGGACCGGTTAATTGTACATCACCGACTTCGGCCCAACAGACCGGTGAACGACACTTACGACCATAAAGTGCCTCAAATGGTGCGGCTTTGATGCTCGAATGGTAGCTGTTGTTGTAAGAAAATTCGATCAATGGCAAATGGTTAGCCCAACCATTTCCAAAATCAATCACACACGCTCTAAGCATGTCTTCTAGTGTCTGAATCGTTCTTTCACTCTGACCATCAGTCTGAGGATGGTAAGCAGTGCTCATGTCTAATTTGGTGTTGAATGCATTTTGTAGTGACTTCCAGAAATTTGAAGTAAAACGACTATCTCTGTCGGAAATGATGGAGACTGGTGCACCGTGCTTTGAGACTATTTCCTTGACATAAAGTCTAGCGAGTTGGTCCATGGAATAAGTCTCTCTAATCGGTATGAAATGGGCTGATTTGGTGAGACGATCTACTATGACCCAAATAGCGTCGAATCCACCTGAAGTCTTAGGAAGTTTAGTAACAAAGTCCATTGTAATACGCTCCCATTTCCATTGAGGAATCTCTGGCTGTTGAAGCAACCCTGACGGTTTCTGATTCTCGGCTTTCACTTTAGCACACGTAAGACATTTGCTAACATACCTCGCTATCTCTGCTTTCATATCGGGCCACCAATAAAGTTGCTTGAGATCCTAATACATCTTATCAGAACCTGGATGAATAGAGTACTTCGACTTGTGCGACTCATGCATAATCAACTCTCGTACTCCACCATAAAGGGGTATCCAACTTCTGTCCTTGAAGCATAACACTCCATCAGACCTCTTTACAAAACCATTCTTGTTCTCGGGCATACCATAAATCTTCTCGTGTGGTCGGTTTTCTTCTTTGAGTGCTTCAATCTGAGCCTCTAAGATCTTTGATGGTAAAGGTGAAATAATTGTCATTCCCAATGACCTGACCCTCAAAGGTTTGGGTCGTTCTTTCCTGCTAAGAGCGTCAGCTACAACATTAGCTTTTCCCGGATGATATTGGATCTCACAATCGTAGTCACTAAGCAACTCTAGCCAGCGACGTTGCCTCATATTGAGTTCCTTCTGATCAAGTATATGCTGTAAGCTCTTGTGATCGGTATATACCACACACTTGGTGCCATAAAGATAGTGCCTCCAAATCTTGAGTGCGAAAACTACAACACCCAATTCCAAATCGTGTGTAGTGTAATTCTTCTCGTGTTTCTTAAGCTGACGTGACGCATAAGCAATCACTTTCTCGTTCTGCATTAACACGGCTCCAAGCCCTTTGTGTGATGCATCGCAATATACCACAAAATTTTCAATTCCTTCTGGTAGTGCTAAAATCGGCGCGCTACAAAGCTTCTGTTTCAACAACTGAAATGCGGACTCTTGCTTATCTCCCCATTCGTACTTCTGATTCTTCTATGTCAACTTGGTCAGCGGCTTGGCTATCTTAGAAAACCCTTCAATGAACCTCCTGTAATATCCGGCAAGTCCTAAAAATTGGCGAATTTCTGTCGGAGACTTGGGCGTAGCCCAATCTTTAACTGCCTCAATCTTTGCTGGATCAACTTGTAGTCCTTGGCTATCAATGACATGACCAAGAAATTGAACCCTTCGTATCCAAAAATCACACTTAGAAAATTTGGCATACAATTGCTCCTTCTTGAGCAGTTCTAGAATCGTTCTGAGGTGTTCTTCATGCTCTTGCTTACTCTTGGAATAAATTAAGATGTCGTCGATGAATACAATCACAAACTTATCAAGATACTGCCTACACACCCTATTCATGAGGTCCATGAATACCGCAGGTGCGTTAGTTAATCCGAACGGCATCACTTGAAACTCATAGTGTCCATAACGTGTTCTAAATGCGGTCTTCGGGATATCCTCCTCCCGAACTCTAAGCTGATGGTAGCCGGATCTCAAATCAATCTTGGAGTAATAACTAGAACCTTGCAACTGGTCGAACAGATCGTCAATCCTAGGGAGTGGATAACGATTCTTCACCGTCAACTTGTTCAGTTCTCGGTAGTCAATGCACATCCTGAAAGATCCATCTTTCTTCTTCACAAACAAAACCGGTGCTCCCCAAGGCGAGGAACTCGGTCTAATGAATCCCTTGTCCAGTAATTCTTGTAATTGGTTCGACAACTCTTGCATTTCGGAAGGCGCTAAACGATACGGTGCTCTTGCAACAGGTGCGGCTCCTGGCACTAAGTCGATCTGAAACTCAACTTGACGCGTAGGTGGTAGTCCAGGTAATTCTTCCGGAAAAACCTCGGGAAAGTCCTTAACAATTGGCACATCCTCAAGTCGTTTCTCATCCGACTTCTTCTCAGTAATGTGAGCCAAAAATGCATAACAACCCTTCTTGATGTACTTCGCGGTCTTGATGCATGATATGATACTAAGTCTAGTTCCGCTTCGCTCTCCCCGAACAACTAATGTCTCTCCATCATAAGGAAGATGAACAACCTTCTCATCACAAATAATTTTTGCACGGTGACGGGACAACCAATCCATGCCGATGACAATGTCAAAACTACCAAGTTCTACGGGCATGAGATCTATGTTGAATGGATGATTAAGGAAATTGATGGTGCAATTACGGAGGACTGTATTGGTGCTAACTAAAGACCCATTAGCTAGTTCAACTTGAAATGAAATGTCTAGTGCGGTTGGTGTAATATTGAGTAAAGGTGCAAACGTAAGTGAAACGAAACTTCTATCGGCTCCCGAATCAAATAAAATAGAAGCATAACGATTATTGACAAGGAACGTACCCGTGACAACCTTCGGGTCTTCGCGGACATCATCTCCACCCATGACGTAAGCTCTCCCTCGAGCTATTCCGCCTTGATTCCTTACCTTCGGGCAATTGTTCCTAAAGTGTCCCACTTCTCCACAACCATAACACGTTGGCGGTGGATTCTGATTGTTTCCCCCAGGAGCAGACCTACATCCATTAGCTTGATGACCAACTTTCCCACAATTTTGACAAGGCCTAGGGCAATTCCCCGGGTTATGATGTGTTTGGCACTTGTTACACTTTGGTAGAGTACCGGAGTAACCTTTCTTTTCTGTCGGACCTGCAGCATATGCCTTTGCAGTCTCTTGCCTCTTGGGTGGTGGTTGGTTGGCGTTGTTACCTTGGTTGTTATCCCATTTCCTTTTGTTGTTGTTGTTATGGTTGGTGTTGTTTCGGTTATTGGAGTAGTTGTTGTTGTTCCGGTAATTGTTGGTGTTATTGTTGTTGTTGCGGTTTCGGTTGGAGTTATTGTTGTTGTTGTTGTTGGCGGGTGTCACTTTCTTCAGAACTTGAGCTATGAGCTTTTGAGACATCCTGATTGCCTCATCAAGAGTTTGCGGATCAAAAGAAATCACATCACCACGGATGTTTTCGGGCAAGCCACCAATGAAATTCTCAACCAACTTTTCATTATCAGGCACCATAGATGGGCATAGAGCGGCTAACTCTTGGTACCTCCTAATATAAGTCTCGATATCATTCCCCACGGTTACCAGATCATAAAACTCTACCTCTAACTTCTTCACTTCAGTTCGTGGGCAAAACTTCTTAGTCACTAGCTTCTTGAATTCATCCCACGTGATCTTGTAAGCATTCTCCATCCCTATGGGCTTCGCGTAAGAGTTCCACCATGATAAGGCTTGATCACGGAGTGTACTAACGGCAAACTTTACCTTGGAATCATCCGGACAGTTGCATAAGATAAACACGGATTCGGTATGTTCGAACCATCGAACCATGGCAGTAGCCCCTTCAGTACCCTTATACAAAGTAGGATCTCCACTCTTGAAATCCTTGTACGTACATTTCTTTCCATTAGTCCCGTTGTTAGCTTCTCCCGATGTCTCAATCCGAGAAGCATCTTCGGCAGCTCTTGCGGCAACAGCGGCTCTTTCAATCTCTAGAGCTTCGGCTATACTATCCCTAACGAGCTTCCTGATAGCAGCTTGAGTCATATCTGGGGTAGCCGTTGCAGCAGCCTTGGATCTTGTTTTCCTAGGTGCCATAATTCTGGTACATCACAACAGAATACATCAACAACAATCATACTAGAAATGATTATCGCACAAAATATATACAACCACAACCTGTATATATATTTCCACAACGAGCATAAATATAAACACAACATGTATAAATACAACCACGACATGTATAAATACAATGAAATCACGATGAGAACAACCACAACATGAAATTTCATAGAATAATCACAACACATGAATATCATACATGAAAATTTCGGCCTACGTGGACCGATATCATAATAGCACAACCAAATCCTACATAGTAGAGTCATACTTGATACATTTTGTTTGTACTACAACCAAAAGACAACAAGTTCATAACTATGTCCCACACCCCGGGACTAGGATAATAACAGTACAAGCTACATGATAAAGTCTAACACTAAGCACTCCCTGGTGCTCCACCTGGTCCACGCCTCCAAGTTTTGACCACTTTGGCCATGGAAATAGCAACCTTCTCCAGCTGCTCCACTCGCAACTGAAGATCGGTCTCTCTGCTCTGTGATGCAGTCAAAGCAGCTCTAACTGATGCCAACTCAATAGCCTGGCGGCGTAGCTCCTCCTGAGTCTGCTCGGCTCTGTCCCGAATCTCGGGTAACTCATCCCTCAACTGGTCAATCAACTCCTGATGCGCTAGCTGACGTGTCTCCAGTCCATGATAAGACACATCAATAGAAACTCTACCCTGAACCAAATCCTCTACATCCTCCTCAACCACATCTAGTCGAGGCGCAAGGATCTCATCTACTCGGTAACTCAATCTAGCTAACTGCCCCTGCTGATCAGTCAGCTGGGCATCCAAGGTAAGAGCAGTGGGTACCCTCGCAGCAGCAGCCCGCGAGCTCTCTCCAATGTGGTAATGTGCAGGCGGTGGTAAATCTGAAATCTGAGTAGTGGGTAAGGCTGGGGTAGTGCATCTTGCACGCTTTTTAGGCGGCAAAGATAGAGCAGGTGAAGGAGTAGTAGCAGGTGTAGTAATGGGTAAATCTGATGATGGTGGTAGTGTAGGAATGGCTGGTGTCCTGAATGTAGTGGTAACACGACGCACGCTCTTACGAGCACCAATGATCGTCTTGCGACGAGGAAACATAAGAACAGGTTCGGCTGGAACTGATGAAGTATGGGATGATGACTCTGTCAGAGGACGGGTAACAAGAGGTGGTGCAATGGGTGAAATCTGAGGAGTAGGAGCAACCTCATCCTCATAGAAAGCCTCGGTATCCTGTGCCAAAGGTGGTGAAAGTGGTGCAGGCTGAACAGGTGTAACCATGGGTATAGTGGAAGACATAGCGTCCTCAATGTCCACATCGAAAAGTATGATAATCGGGCGGGAGTTCGAAGACATATCTCTGGGGAAACAATGCAAAATGAAATGAATAACTCATGTAATGAAACTCATAAATAATAAATATGCACTTATGATGAAATGATGAGACGCTACCGTTGGGGTAGTTATAGTCTAGGGTATGAGGACAGCCTAGTTCGCTATAACCATTGCTCTGGTACCAATCTGTCACACCCTGAATTTACCTGTTAATGGCAGCGGATATGAATACCTTGGTGTGACTTTCATGGCGTCTCATACAATGGATATATTGAACGACCTAAAGTGTCGTTTTGAAAATACACGTTTGATCATAAACAAAATCAGAGTTTACAAAACATAGGTCCCAAATGATGTTGCAAGTTTATATAACAAAACCATAGTAGATCAAACGTTACATAAGTGCATGAAAATAAGTGATGCAAGTCGACCCCGCGACTCCAAAATAGCCAAATGCATGTCCACACGCTAGCTAATTACCTGAAAATACATTGCTAAAAACGGTCAACATAAAGTTGGTGAGAGATCATAGGTTTAATAAAATGAAGGTATACGATAGCCACAAGTATAAAGTGTATGACATAAGTCACATAAAAATGGTGTACAATAGACTTAAGCTCATGACCCCGAAACTATGACTGAATCTGTGGTGCCCCTCAGAGTGTTTTGCCAGGCACTCTAATAAAAGACATGAAATGCATCCGCTATCGGTTGTTGGTCAAAGCCAACACGGATGGAGGCGTCACCCTCGATAGATCTATCCACTCACTCTCGCTTACAGGTAAATTAACGGTTCATGATATAGGGGACTTTCATATGGCAACAAGGTAACTTAATCTATGTACAAGGAATTTGATACTAGGGCTCGCATATAAAAATGGTTGCAATGTATTCTCCCCCGTGGGATTTGAAATGAAATAATAAATTGAAAAACAGGGCTATGAAAACTCACCTCAAATGATGGTACAACAGTGCTATGAGTATGTGATGAACGGGAACAACAAGGCGCGTACACTAGCCGCTACCTATCATGAATGAGCATAATCTACTTAGATTATGAGGCAATGTAGTGCATGTACATGTATATGTAACCTATACCACTCGTACTTTGAAAATAATATTTATCGTTAATATGTAAGGTTCTTCCAAAACTTGATATAAATATGTTAACTTGTTTCGTCAAAACTAGTCATGTAATAAAGTGTATAAAACGTTCGTGTTAGTATCGGCGTTTTGAAAACATGAAATGTAACATGATAGTCGTGTTATTAAGTCTTTGATCGTACGTGTTCCAACGGGTAAGAATTACGGTTCTCCATAGTCGTTACGTGAAAAATATAGTTTCTAGTACGTAAACATTTTCTAGTTAAAAAGCTGTCAAAATGAAAGGTATATTATCGATGTTTAAACGCGTGTATCTTGTTCGTTATTAGCTCGTTTTCGACGTTCTTTATATCCGTGGTGTCGTATAAACATGTACTAATATATTTTCAGTAGCTCGGGTCATCTAGGTCGCGTTAAACGCCTCAGTTTGTCCGTCGAAAGTCACGTAACAGCATGTTATTTTCTGAAAATTAGCTTTCGTCGTTAAACTTTGAAAAATCATATCTCCTTCGTTATTAACTCGTTTTTATCCCCGTTTTCGGCCACGGCTTCGTCTCGGAATGTATTTTCTAAATATTTGGCCAAAAATTATCTCACACCTACTGATTTTCCCACGTTTCACTTTTAAGGACAGAATGTTTTATATACTTGTTAAGACTTGATTTTCTAGTTAGTAACTTGTCCAAAAATGTCACAAACAACAACCAATCTTTCTAAAACTTACTATATATCTTTTTAAGGTGTCAAGGGTCCTAAACATCATCATCCATGTAGATCTAACAAGGATCTAAGTATAAAACACTTCTAGGGCTCATAACTTGCAAAAAGATTTAAAAGGAGTGGTATAACTAACATATACATATAGATCTTGCATAAAAATGATATGAACATTATATTAACTTGGAAAAATTATGAAAATGAGTTTTGACAACTTACTTGAAGTATTAGTGGGAAAAAGATGATAAAAACCTAAGAAACCTTTGAGTTTGTATTTCAAAACCCTTAAAGGATTACTAGTAGAACTTGTTTATGTAATGAGCTTGTAAAATTTGTGATCCTTGCTTGTGTTTCTTGTGTAGGCCGAGCACCAAGAGGGGGAGGGAGAAGAGAGAAACTTGCTAGTTTACTTGAAGATTATGTGTAAAATGAAGTGAAATAATGTGGTTAAGTATATATATTAGACAAGATTAGATGTGCATTAAATGAGATAGGAAGTTTGCAACTTTTGAGGTGTTGTGGGGGGGGGGGGGGGGGGTGAGGCCGGCGCACAAAGGAGCAAGGGGGGGGGGCCTCTCTTGATTAAACCATGTGATGATTACATGTGTTTAAGTGTGTAATTTAATTAGTTTTAGGTGTAATCGGGTACCGCGTTTGCTAGAAATAAAATTTAACGGAGTTAGTCGGGACTTGACGAAGTCATAAAAATTACAAAAATATGTTGGGTACAAATATTGGGTGTTCGGGTAATTATTGTTTAGTTTTTACGTAAACCGTCGTAATTATATTAAATGTACGATATAAATTAAATAAATTCACAAGATACCGGGTAAATGAATTTTATAATTTTCTTGATGTTAAAATGAGTATAAAATATATCGGGACCATCGTGGGGATTGTCGGACGTGTTAGTCACATTTATTGATCGCGCGTTAACGTTTTAATTAAAAGTAATTATACGTAAAACGTCAAATGTAACAAAAATATTAATTTGATAAACCTACGAGTGGAATAGTATGAAAATGTAAATATGATGATATGCAGACTATTATTAGTCCGAATGCAATGATCCTACTGATGATGCATAAATTTTGTAGCTAAACCAAACCGGTTACGCTGAAATGAATGATGAACGATGGACATGAATGGTGATTTGTCGAGGTTAGGAAAGTGACCTGAAATTACGGGTTGTGACATTAAACATGCAAATATAGGATACAATATTATAAATGATAATAAACGTTATCCACACTTTATTTCATTAAAATAATATTGCTTAACATCCCTTATCTAAAATACTAACTAGATCAATGCATGATAATTCTCATTAATGAATTATGCCACAAGTCATGTTCCTCATACTTGTTGACAAGGCATAAATCAAATAATGTTGATCTATTGGAATTTTGAGAATACTTATTTCATACAATGAAATTCTTGTATGTGTACATTCATCTATCTAGATATTGCCACATACTTCATAAAATGCGTGACATCCTCATGCACGAATTTATGACAATTAAACTACCAAACCTTTGTAGTTAAAGTATTCTAATTCTTTATGTATAATGCAACTATGCTCATATTGAGCATAACTAGTATACATGGTCTCCTAATAAGGATAAGCTCCCACCATGACTAGTATTGAGTGTCATCTCAATCTTACTAGCATCATTGTATCAAACAACAATATGCTCTTTTAAAGTTTCGTAAACTTTTAACATTCATCGTGTAATGTTTGATATCTTCAAATCCTTCAAGATTTGACCACAATATCAATCAGGCAATTACTTGCCATATGGTTCGTATTTAGAATTTTGGAGCAAATTCAGGTTGAGGATGTAAATTCTAAACCATATCCATTACACTTAACTATCTAATAATTTTCATATTAGATGCCAATGTTGTCAATCATCTTTTATTCAAGCATGATACAACAAGCAACATGATGCACATGAATAATCCTTTCGTCACCATTAGATTTATTCATGTCATATCTTTTCAAAGATATGTTTCTATCTAGATCTTCTAATAGAATATCATGTTCTTTTAGAATCAGTTATTTTAACCGATTATGTTTATGATCAAATAAACATATACTTCAAGGTTTTATTTTCTATGTGAAGTTTCATTCCTAACTAAGACTTAACATTTAATGTTAACGTCAATGAAATGTTACTTCCCATATGTTATTCAACATATATGAAATAAGAAAATAAATACATCACTCCCACTAGCTTTCAGGAATATCAAGAAATATCTTAATTTTAATTATAAATCAAAACCAGATTTAATAACTAAAAATAAGTATATCTTTTAGATGCATGCATTAATCCATTTACAAATGATTTGCACTTTTGTATACTATTAAAGATTATTTGAATTCAAACACTCCTTTCAATTACTTTTCGTCCTCGCTCAAGTAATTATCCAAGAAAGAGTTTTGACATTCCATTATTAATTTCATATAAATGAAACTAATAATGACAATCATAATCTTTATATATTTAATGTGCTTAGAAAGAATTTCAATCACATTTAATTGCTTAATTGTGATTATTAATCTTTTCACATATTAAATATGTATACAAATTTGTCCATTATGATTTCTACACAAGAATTTAAATCTCTAGGATTTTCATTTCCTTTGCAGAAATTCATCTTCATTCTATAGTGTTACTATAGAGTTTAAGATTAACTACGTTTCCAAACTAGTTATTCTTTTGGACTGCATCTAATTATTCATAGTATGAGTAATTTGCCAAATAAACATTTGCAATTTATTAACAGGCATATCACGATCCTGTAACTCATAACCCTCAACATATTCTACAAATATTTGAGATATCAATGCGGATCTATGAATAAGAATTACATCACCTTGAGAATTAACACTGACATGTTAAATCCTCATTATGATTTTACTAGTGTATTTAGAAGATTATGTATCTTGTAATTTTTATCTTTCGAAGATAAAAATCCCACTCGCCTTTTGCAATTTATAGATTACCTATAAATTCTTGGCAAATAGAGCAACACAAAACTTGTTCTCTTTTGGGAATTTGCAGATACAAATTGACAGTTCCTAACCTTAATTTGTTAATAACCTACTCAACAAGTAGTTTAACAAATTCTGAACTTCAATTTTAAGACTTAATGTGATTGATCACATTCCATATTAAATGGTGTCTTATTATTCTTCTAGGTTGGAGTCAAATTGAGTATATCTAATCCATACTCAATTTTCTAACCTTGATATCTTTAGGAAGATTAGAAGATATAGTTATCTTTAATCAAACAATTTTTCAAGAGTTTGATTTTCCTAAATGAACACACCATAAACTTATGTATTTCATTAGGATTAATATTGTAAGTTAATCTTACAATATATAAGATAAATATATTTCGTTTTGGCTTACCAATTTACCAACTATGTCAATTTAATGGTACAATAGATTTCCAAGCCCGTAAGTGACTTATTGACCAAGCCACTTAATATCTATGTCTTACCAAAAAAACATAAACTTGTTATAATCCCAATGTACGTTACAAATCATTGATCAACTCAATGACTCCTTGTATATGTCTTAATTAAAAAAACATAACAATATAACGTCTTACTTTGTTATAAGTCTTAAAAAGACTTCATATTTATATCTTTATACTAAAATATAAATATGCATAACTAAAGTAATTATGAAACC
This sequence comes from Artemisia tridentata subsp. tridentata, assembly GCA_021014915.2. NCBI lineage: Eukaryota > Viridiplantae > Streptophyta > Magnoliopsida > Asterales > Asteraceae > Artemisia > Artemisia tridentata. The sequence goes on from CP139506.1 coordinate 291,199,548, forward strand.
CACAACTTGGTTTCAATAGTTTTTCAAGTTAATTTATTTACTTCATATATTTATGTCATTCCAAGAATACATAAATATCTAAATATGAAGTAGTATAAGATTACTTTATATATTTATGTCATTACAACAATACATAAATATTTACATTTGAAGTAGTCTTATTATCATATCGACACTTGTTCTAATAATTATCTAATTTTAGAAACTTGTAAATTAACATAGTTTCATTATTTCAGCTGAGGCTGCAATGATGAAAGTATGTAATTTACCTTGTCATTAATATCTAGTAATGAAAGTAGATATTAACTCCATGTGTTCTATAAATTAGAATGTGTATAAAACACATTAGAACATTGATCTCTTACCTTACAGTTAAGAGAACCCTATAAATCATATTCCTTTATGTTGTTGCTTGCACACAATAAGATTTCTCCCACTTGTGCATGGAACAACATTACGTATTAGATAAACACGTCAATAGTTTGCTTATATGACCAATATGATTTGTGTCATCGGTATAAGTAGATATAGAATCACCTCGTAAGGAAACGTACACGACTATCCTTAATACCACAAGTGTCTATAATTGGAAAGTATTTATCCCTAGAGATTCTAGAGATAATATGGGTTACTACCAAGACTTGTAGCTCCCACTGAATTTAAGATCACTGCATGAACTCATTATTCAGTAATTACAACACAATGCTCCCACTGGGTTTGACAACATTATAAGTGTTGCAGAACCAGTAAAAGCAAATATCGTGCTGTTTACTTTCCTACACCTTTGAGTAATCCCTAACGTAACACTACTAAGGTACTTCAAAAAAATGTATTCTACTTGTGAATGATGGAATATCCATCAATACAATTAACTTGAAAGAATTGGGTATGCAATTTCTTCCTTAGTTAGGTCTACCATCTCCATCATGGTATGTAGCACCTTTAAATGGTCAAAGCATAACAACTAGATCAAACATTCTAGTTTGCCTTTTACCACTTTTGCGGTAATTAGTCTAGTTTCTAATTTAATAACTCCTAACCATGCAATTTCTTAAGAAATTCGCCATGAGTTATTTCTTAGAATTTAGACAATTCTAATTATCCTATTATACCTTTCTCACTCATGAAAAGGAATAGGATTAAGTCTCACTCTTCACACGGAAAGTGGACTCGGTTTATTCTTTTCAGCAAAAATTGACTCTATCCAAAACCCCTACGGGTGTAGATCAATTTACTACTAAAAGAATATCCCATGTTTACGGTTTTAACGTTGCATTAAATACATTAAAAGAATTTTCAAAATTCAATTTAGTATTTTTGATAATAACTTTTCAAGAAAATTAAACACCCACTGTAAAATAAAATTTCACCATTTAATTTTCATTGAAAAAATAGGATCCAAATTGACGTCGTTTCATCACATCAGCTGAGGCTGCTAGCAATGAAAGTACTCAATATGGTAGAGCTACACTCAATTGCCAATATCCAATTGCAATTCCTAGAATCATGGGACTTACATTATATTGCCAACATCAGTTGCAAAAATGTAAACATGTTTCATCCCCAAATCTTTATGCCTTGACGCCGTCCCATCACATCAGCTGAGGCTGCTAGTGATGAAAGTGCTCAATTAAGTTAACCAATTTAGAAACGTGTAAATTGACGCCGTTTCATCACATCAGCTGAGGCTGCTAGCAATGAAAGTGCTCAATTTACCCCTTTTGACTACCATCTTTGAACCATTACATCAGCTGAGGCTGCTAGCAATGGTAGATGTCATCTTAGGTGTTTCCGTATTAATTGGTTGGCATATTACTTAAATTTAAGAGTATAAATTTTGATGTGTTAAATCAAAAAATATGTACAAAGATGTCATGCATTCATCTTTGTATCATATATATTTTCAACAAAAATCCGTTTACTCATTCGTAAGCTCAAATCATCAAAGTTTTTAATTGAGGCGTTGAGCAAATTACAACATTGCCTTAAGATGCTTCGTACTTTTTCATGGTGTACTTGGTAAGTCTATTATTAACGCACAGGCGAGCGGAGGGACGACAGCCGCCGAAGCTGGTTAAAACCGTGCCCCTCTAAGGTCACAATTTAATGTGAACCAACCTTAAACCCACTTTATAGTTTGTCAATAATAGGTCCGCCGCTTCGACCACTTTTGTACAGTCGCATCAATCAACTAAAACTTATGATTTTCTTGCTTAAAACAATTTATGTAGTAAATTATTAATTGCTAGTCTCGCCTGGGAGCAAATTACCGTGCGAAGCGAACCACTGTCGGCACATAAGACTTGGCAATTAAATGGTTTACTACAAAAGTTTCATAGTTATTAGGTTCATTTATTTTTATTTTGAAAAATTACCCTCTTTGTTGTTACAATCCATCATAATTAAACACACAAAGAACAAGTAATTCAAAAAATAAATAAACACATAATAACACATATATGATCATTAACAATATCATATAGCCACATGCAAACTTTTTTTTTTTTTTTTGATAAATCATATTAATTATCTATGTGAATTTATATGTATCTAATCAATAAAACTCCCATTGGTTTTCGAGCTCATTGTACCCAATGGACCACAGACGCCAAATAAATTTGGCCGCGTAAGTTTTGATCAATTAGATACCACATTGCACATAACTAATTTTAATTAATATATTAGGGTCTTCCCTAATTTAAGATCTATCATAAAATCATGTGGCAATTAAAACAACAAACATTCCATAACAAATATGCAAGATTTTGTCATGGATCCCATATTGCACATATAATCATGTTAGCACATATTATCATGTCAATATATCCTGTACGCATTCTAATTAATTAATTAACGACGTCACATAAGGTACTCATTAATTAATCCCTAAAAATTGCATGCAATCCTAGGGTTTTTCTACAAGTTTTCTACAAAAACTCAAACCCTAAATTATTTAAATTAGGTGTCGACCTAATAATATACAAAATTAGGGTTTACTTAAACAAAACAAACCCTAGATCATTAATTGCATGTATCTAATTAAAGATTCAATTTTTAAGGTTTTATGTAATCAATTACATGTTAAAACGCGGCTTTGATGCCACTGTTGGAATATTAGAATCATAAAACTATAAACTAATAAACCATAAACAATTAACATCAAAGCATGTAGCACAGCGGAATAGGATCTACATAACATATAATTAATTAACATAAATTTAAATAGACGCGTACCTTTTCGATTCCTAGCAAGAACAAGGAATCATGTGCTCCAAGAACAATATAAACCCTAATAGGGTTTTAGGATGGATCGACAAGGGTAAGTAACACTTCAAAGATCACAAGCTAAAGTAAGCTTGTCACTCGTTCCTGTACACACGTATTACTAGCGTCTCAATGTAAAAAGCTAGGTTCATGTATCACAAATAAAACATCACAACACCTAGGATTTGATGTTCTAAACAATACATGATCGAATCTCACTAACAAGAATATAAAAGAGTAAATTTATATTCATGCATATACACATTCATGCATAGTACACGAATGTAATAATGCATTCACATGTATACCATTACATCTTATACTGTATATGATTGAATGTCAGTGAGTTGGTGGAAAATAAAGAGAACCGAATGATTAAATTCGGTTTAGGGATATGTGTTGTGATCGATTATTATAAACCAATAGCCAAAGGTTGCATTTATAGCAATAAAACTTGTCCTTCAAGTTTTATTTTTCACCTCCTTATGTTTCATAAAATGACACTTAACCCCCTTTTCTTTTCTTGTTCGACCATATAAATATTTGTGATTTAATAATTAATCATAAATCATTATATTAATTATTAATACATTGAGACTCATACGTAATGTGTGCAATCCCGAAGTCTCGGGTTCGAAACCGGACATACAAATATTAATAAATATTCCATAAACTCTAACAGCTCCCACTTGGATATTTATTAATATAGTAATGACATGGGTCAGCCTAGCTTTACCTTCCCAATGCCCCCAGCTCGATCCGAGTTGTGGTTCTCCTGGAAAAAACCACGTGATGAAATTAATCATCATACTTATCCTTTTGTTACTAATACCGCGTTAATTTGGATATGGATCTTTGTCATTCCATAATTAACTATTATGTTTCTCGTTGTTTATGATTGATCAAGATTACCAAATCATCTGAACGTCTTCCAGATAGACTTTGGGTAAGGCCTTACAAACATCTTGTCAATCCTACGAGGGGCCCAGCAGTATTATACTTCAAAACAAATTTGAAGGAACAAATCCTTTATTGACTACGAGCATAACCCTTGAATTTCACATCATTTTCGAAAATTGCCCTTATAACTACCTTTTACGGTTAGCGTTAGACCATCTTACAGAAAATGAGCTACATTCTCGGCAATTATCTGGTATCTCAAGTCTGAGGATAAATATTCATGATATACTTGATGACGACGATCCATAAAGTATAATCATGCGGTTGGGATAAGTCCTATATTCAATTTATCCAATATTGAATATCATGTGATATTGGTGTCTCAACCTTACAGTACATTCTACCAATCCTCACATTTGTCTTAGTTCAATAATACTCCCATATTATTGATCGACAACGGACAATTTAGAATAACATAAGTTATTCACGGATTTAAACATGCAAATATAGGATACAATATTATAAATGATAATAAACGTTATCCACACTTTATTTCATTAAAATAATATTGCTTAACATCCCTTATCTAAAATACTAACTAGATCAATGCATGATAATTCTCATTAATGAATTATGCCACAAGTCATGTTCCTCATACTTGTTGACAAGGCATAAATCAACTAATGTTGATCTATCGGAATTTTGAGAATACTTATTTCATATAATGAAATTCTTGTATGTGTACATTCATCTATCTAGATATTGCCACATACTTCATAAAATGCGTGACATCCTCATGCACGAATTTATGACAATTAAACTACCAAACCTTTGTAGTTAAAGTATTCTAATTCTTTATGTATAATGCAACTATGCTCATATTGAGCATAATTAACTAGTATACATGGTCTCCTAATAAGGATAAGCTCCCACCATGACTAGTATTGAGTGTCATCTCAATCTTACTAGCATCATTGTATCAAACAACAATATGCTCTTTTAAAGTTCCTTAAACTTTTAACATTCATCGTGTAATGTTTGATATCTTCAAATCCTTCAAGATTTGACCACAATATCCATCAAGCAATAACTTGCCATATGGTTCGTATTTAGAATTTTGGAGCAAATCCAGGCTGAGGATGTAAATTCTAAACCATATCCATTACACTTAACTATCTAATAATTTTCATATTAGATGCCAATGTTGTCAATCATCTTTTATTCAAGCATGATACAACAAGCAACATGATGTTTGTAAGAACAAGGAATATGTGAATCATAATAATTCTATAAACACATAAACACAAAGATCACGCAGCGGAATGGATCTACATAACATATAATTAATTAACATAAATTTAAATAGATGCATACCTTTTCGATTCCTAGCAAGAACAAGGAATCACGTGCTCCAAGAACAATATAAACCCTAATAGGGTTTTAGGATGGATCGACAAGGGTAAGTAACACTTCCAAGATCACAAGCTAAAGTAAGCTTGTCACTCGTTCCTGTACACACGTATTACTAGCATCTCAAAGTGAAAAGCTAGGTTCATGTATCACAAATAAAACATCACAACACCTAGGGTTTGATGTTCTAGATAATACATGATCGAATCCCATTAACACGAACATAAAAGAAGTAAACTAATTGTCATACATATAAATATGCATGCAACGTTTACATATTAATAACCCATGCATGTGCATGGTATATATTGTTGACTTCTTCACTGTATCATGTATGTGTCAGTGGAAAAGAAGAAGAACCGATTAAAGAATCGGTTAGGGATATTTTGTGTCGACCGATTATGTTGACTTAGAGGGGTTTATATACACTCCAAACTTGCTAACCAAGTTTGAGTTTAACACCTCCTCAAGTTCTAAAAATCGACATTCAACCCCCTCCACTTTCCTTGTTCGACCATATAAATATTTGTGATTTAATAATTAATCATAAATAATTATATTAATTATTAATACATTGAGACTCATACGTAATGTGTGCAATCCCGAGCCTCGGGTTCGAAACCGGACATACGTATATTAATATTTATACACAAAACCTAACAGCTCCCACTTGGATAAACATTAATATAGTAATGACATGGGTCAGCCTAGCTTTACCTTCCCAATGCCCCCAGCTCGATCCGAGTTGTGGTTCTCCTGGAAAAAACCACGTGATGAAATTAATCATCATACTTATCCTTTTGTTACTAATACCGCGTTAATTTGGATATGGATCTTTGTCATTCCATAATTAACTATTATGTTTCTCGTTATTATCGATTGGTCAAGATTACCAAAACATCTGAACGTATTTCAGATAGACTTTGGGTATGGCCATACAAACACCTTGTCAACCCTACGAGGGGCCCAGCAGTATTATACTTCAATACAAATTTGAAGGAACAAATCCTTTATTGACTACGAGCGTGACCATTGAATTTCACATCATTTTCCGAAAATTGCCCTTATAACTACCTTTTACGGTTAGCGTTAGACCATCTTACAGAAAATGAGCTACATCCTCGGCAGTCACCTGGTATCTCAAGTCTGAGGATAAATATTCATGATATACTTGATGACGACGATCCATAAAGTATAATCATGTGGTTGAGATAAGTCCTATATTCAATTTATCCAATATTGAATATCATGTGATATTGGTGTCTCAACCTTACAGTACATTCTACCAATCCTCACATTTGTCTTAGTTCAATAATATTCCCATATTATTAATTGACAACGGACTATTTAGAATAAAATAATAAAATAGTTTTATTCATGGATTTAAACATGCAAATATAGGATACAATATTATAAATGAGAATAAACGTTATCCACACTTTATTTCATTAAAATAATATTGCTTTAATACCCATTATCCAAATACTAACTAGATCAATGCATGACAATACTCATTAATGAATTATGCCACAAGTCATGTTCCACATACTTGTTGACAAGGCATAAATCAACTAATGTTGATCTCTCGGAATTTTGAGAATACTTATTTCAATAAATAGATAATGGATCAACAGGGTAGATAATGGAAAAAAAATTGACTCTATCCAACAGTGGAATATTATGTGCGTGATCACATCTTCTTAATGACGACGATCCATAAAGTATAGTCATGCGGTTGGGATAAGTCCTATATTCAATTTATCCAATATTGAATATCATGTGACATTGGTGTCTCAACCTTACAGTACATTCTACCAATCCTCACATTTGTCTTTATTCAATGATATTCCCATATCATTAATTGACAACGGACAATTTAGAATAACATAAGTTATTCACGGATTTAAACATGCAAATATAGGATACAATATTAATAAATGATAATAAACGTTATCCGCACTTTATTTCATTAAAATAATATTGCTTAACATCCCTTATCCAAATACTAACTAGATCAAGCATGATAATTCCCATTAATGAATATGCCACAAGTCATGACTACCATACTTGTTGACAAGGCATAAATCAACTAATTTGATCTATTGGAATTTTGAGAATACTTATTTCAAGAATGAAATCTATGTATGTGTGCATCCATCTATCTAGATATTGCCACACAACATTCCATAAATTGCGTGACATCCTCAACCGCGAATTTATGATAATTAAACTACCAAACTTTTGTAGTTAAAGTATTCCAATTCTTTATGTATAATGCAACTATGCTTTAAGCATAACTAGTACACATGGTCTTCTACTAAGGATGAGCTCCCACCATGACTAGTATTGAGTGTCATCTCAATCTTACTTGCATCATTGTATCTAAACAACAATATGCTCTTTTAAAAGTTCCGTAAACTTTTAACATTCATCGTGTAATGTTTGATATCTTCAAATCCTTCAAGATTTGACCACAATATCAATCAAGCAATAACTTGCCATATGGTTCGTATTTAGAATTTTGGAGCAAATCCAGGCTGAGGATGTAAATTCTAAACCATATCCATTACACTTAACTATCTAATAATCACAATTAGATATTAATGTTGTCAATCATCTTTTATTCAAGTATGATACAACAAGCAACATGATGTACATGAAAAATCCTTGTGTCAAACTTAGATTTTGTTCATGTCATATCTTTCCAAAGATATGATTCTATTCAGTCCTTCTAATAGAATATCATGTTCTTTTAGAATTAATTATTTTTATTACCGCTTATGTTTATGATAATAAACATATATTTCAAGGTTTTATTTTCTATGTGAAGTTTCATTCCAAACTAAGACTTAACATATAAATTTTAATGGAATGTTACTTCCTATATGTTGTACAACATATATGAATAAGAAAATAAATATAATACTCCCACTAGCTTTCAGAAATATTAAGAAATGTCTTACTTTAATTATAAATCAAAACTAGATTTAATAACTAAAAATAAGTATATCTTTTAGATGCATGCATTAATCCATTTACAAATGATTTGCATTTTGTATACTACTAAAGATTATTTGAATTCAAACACTCCTTTCAATTACTTTTCGTCATCGCTCAAGTAATTACACAAGAAAGAGTTTTGATATTCCATTATTAATTTCATATAAATGAAACTAATAATGCCAATCATAATCTTCATACATTTAATGTGTTTAGAAAGAATTTCAATCACATTTAATTGCTTAATTGTGATTGATAATCTTTTCACATATTAAATATGTATACAAATTTGTCCAGTATGGTTTCTACGTAAGAATTTAAATCTCTAGGATTTCCATTTTCTTTTGTAGAAAATCATCTCCATTCTATAGTATAACTATAGAGTTTTAGATCAACTACGTTTCCAAACTAGTTATCTTTCTTGGACTGCATCTATTATTCATAGTATGAGTAATTTGCCAAATGAACATTTGCAATTTATTAACAGGCATACCACGATCCTGTAACTCATAACCCTCAACATATTCTACAAATATTTTAGATACCCTTGCGGATCTATGAAAAGAATTCCATTATCTTTATGATTTTGCTAGTGTATTTAGAAGATTATGTATCTTGTAATTTTTATCTTTTTAAGATTAAACTCCCACTCGCCTTTTGCAATTTATAGATTATCTATAAATGCTTAGCAAATAGAGCAACACCAACTTGTTCTCTTTTGGGACTTTACAAATACATATTGACAGTTCCTAACCTTAATTTGTTAATAACCTACCCAACAAGTAGTTTAACAAATTATGAACTTCAATTTTAAGACTTAATATGATTGATCACATTCCATATTAAATGGTGTCTTATTAATCTTCTAGGTTGAAGTCTTAATTGAGTATATCCATTCCATACTCAATTTCCTAACCTTGATATCTTTTAGGAAGAATAGAAGATATAGTTATCTCAAATCAAACAATATATCAAGAGTTTGATTTTCCTAACTGAACATACCATACGCATATGTATTTCATTAGGATTAACATTGTAAGTCAATCTTACAATATATGAGATATATATATTTCGTTTTTGGCTTACCTATTTACCAACTAAATCAATTTAATGGTATAATAGATTTTCCAAGCCAATTGCATGCTTTATAACATAAGTGCCTCTTAGCCCAAGCCACTTCATTTCTATGTCTTACCTAAAAGACATAAACTGTTATAATCCCAATCTACGTTTCAGATCATTGATTAACTCAATGACTTCTTGTATATGTCTTAACATAACAAGATAACGTTTTACTTTATTATAAGTCTTATTAGCAATAAAAGACTTTCATATTTATATCTTACAATATAAACATGTATAACTAAAGTAATTATGAATACCACAACTTGGTTTCAATATTATTTCAAGTTAATTTATTTACTTCGTATATTTATGTCATTCCAAGAATACATAAACATTTAAATTTGAAGTAGTATAAGATTACTTCATTTATTTATGTCATTACAACAATACATAAATATTTACATTTGAGGTAGTCTTATGATCATATCGACACTTGTTCTAATAATTATCTAATTTTTAGAAACTTGTAAATTAACACAGTTTCATCACATCAGCTGAGGCTGCAATGATGAAAGTATGTAATTTACCTTGTCATTAATATCTAGTAATGAAAGTAGATATTAACTCCAAGTGTTCTATAAATTAGAATGTGTATAAAACACATTAGAACATCAATCTCTGACCTTGCAGTCAAGAGATCCATTTAAATCATATTCCTTTATGTTGTTGCTTGCACACGATAAGATTTCTCCCACTTGTGCATGGAACAACATCACGTAATAAACAACACGTCAATAGTTTGCTTATTTGATCAATATGATTGTGTCATAGATATAAGTAGATATAGAATCACCTCGTCTAGTAAGGAAACGTACACGACTACCCTTAATACCACAAGTGTCTATATTTGGAAAGTATTTATCCCAAGAGGTTCTAGAGATAATCTGGGTTACTACCAAGACTTGTAGCTCCCACTGAATTTAAGATCACTACATGAACTCATTATTCAGTAATTACAACACAATGCTCCCACTGGGTTTGACAACATTGTAAGTGTTGCTAACCAGTAAAAGCAAATAGCGTGCTGTGTACTTTCCTACACCTTTGAGTAATCCCTTACGTAATACAAACTAAGGTACTCAGAGAATGTAATCTACTTTGTAAATGATGGAATATCCATCAATTGCAATTAACTTGAAAGAATTGGGTATGCAATTTCTTCCTTAGTTAGGTCTACTATCCCCATCATGGTATGTAGCACCTTTAAAAAGCATAACAACTAGATCAAACATTCTAGCTTGCCTTTTATCGATTTCGCGGTAATTAGTCTAGCTTCTAATTTTAATAACTCCTAACCATGCAATTTCTTAAGAAATTCGCCATGAGTTATTTCTTAGAATTTAGACAATTCTAATTATCCTATTATACCTTTCTCATTCATGAAAAGGAGCAGGATTAAGTCTTACTCTTCACACGGAAAGTAGACTAGGTTTATTCTTTTACGGTTTTAACGTTGCATTAAATACATTAAAAGAATTTACAAAATTCAATTTTAGTATTTTCGATAATAACTTTTCAAGAAAATTAAACACCCACGGTAAATGAAATTTTACCATTTAATTTTCATTGAAAATTTAGGATCCAAATTGACGTCGTTTCATCACATCAGCTGAGGCTGCTAGCAATGAAAGTACTCAATAAGGTACGGGTCAATCCCAATTGCCAATATCCAATTGCAATTCCTAGAATCATGGGACTTACATTATTTTGCCAACATCAGTTGCAAATGTAAGCATGTTTCATCCCCAAATCTTTATGCCTTGACGCCGTTCCATCACATCAGCTGAGGCTGCTAGTAATGAAAGTGCTCAATTAAGTTAACCAATTTAGAAACATGTAAATTGACGCCGTTTCATCACATCAGCTGAGGCTGCTAGCAATGAAAGTGCTCAATTTACCCCTTTCGACTACCATCTTTGAATCATTACATCAGCTGAGGCTGCTAGCAATGATAGATGTCATCTTAGGTGTTTCCGTGTTAATTGGTCAGCATATTACTTAAATTTAAAGGGTATTAAATTTTGATGTGTGAAATCAAAAAAATATGTACAAAGATGTCATGCATTCATCTTTGTATCATATATTTTCAAAAACTAGTTTACTCATTTGTAGCTCAAATCATCAAAGTTTTTAATTGAGGCACTGAGAAACTTACAGCTTTGGCTTAAGATGCTTCGTATTTATCATGGTGTACTTGGTAAGTCTAAAATTGACGCACAGGTGGGCGGGGGGCAAACGTCCACCCTAGGGTGATTAAAAACGCGCCCCATTTAAGGTCACAATTTAATGCGAACCAGCCTAGAACCCACTTTTTAGTTTGCCAATTTTAGGTCCGCCGCTTCGACCACTTAGTACAGTCGCAATCAATCAACTAAAAAAATATGATTTTCTTGCCAAAACTATTTTATTTAGTAATTTATTAATTGCTAGTCTCGCCTGGGAGCAAATTACCGTGCGAAGCGAACCACTGTCGGCACATAAGACTTGGCAATAAATAAAATTACTACAAAGGTTTCATAGTTATTAAGTCCATTTATTTTTTATGAAAAATTACCCTCTTTGTTGTTACAATCCATCATAATTTAACACAAAGATCAAGTAATAAAAAAAAAAAAACATTAATAACACATATATGATCATATACAATATCATATAGCCACATGCAAACTTTTTCAATAAATCCTATTAATAATTCTATGTGTAAATAATGTATGTAATTAATAAAACTCCCATTGGTTTTCGAGCTCATTGTGCCCAATGGACCACAGACGCCAAATAACTTGGCCGCGTAAGTTTTAATTAATTAGATACCACATTGCACATAACCAATTTATTAATATATTAGGGTCTTCCCTAATATAAGATCTATTTAAAAAAAAAACCATGTAGCAAATAATCAATCAAACATACCATGACAAAACATGCAAGATTTTGTCATGGATCCCATATTGCACATATAATCATGTATAACAACATATTAGCATGTCAATATATCCTGTACGCAATCTAATTAATTAATGACATCACATACGGTATTCATTAATTAATCCCTAAAAATTGCATGCAATCCTAGGGTTTCTACAAGTTTTCTAAAAAAAAAAAACTAAAAACCCTAAATCTTTTAATTAGGTGTCGACCTAATTAGGGTTTACAAAAAAAATAAACCCTAGATTAACAATTGCATGTATCTAATCAAGATTCAATTTTTAAGGTTTTTATGTAATCAATTACATGTTAAAAAAACAGGCTCATGATGCCACTGTTGGAATATGTGAATCATACAAGTCTATAAACACATAAACATCATAAGTATACGCAGCGGAAAGATCTACAATTAACATGTAAATTAATTAACATAAAACTAAATAGAGAGCGTACCTTATTTGATTCCTAGCAAGAACAAGGAATCGTGTGATCACCACGAACAATATAAACCCTAATAGGGTTTATGTATATGGATCGACTTTATTAAGGTCGAATAGGGCAAGTCACAACAAGCTAAAGAAAGCTTGTACTCCGTTCTTGTACACACGTATTACTAGCGTCTCAATGTGAAAAGCTAGGTTCATGTATCACAAATAAAACATCACAACACCTATGGTTTGATGTTCTTGATAATACATGATCGAACCACTATGTACACATCATTGTCCAATCAAATAGGAATATAAAAGACTACTCTAATATCATACGCATGGCAATATACACGTATCAATGTATCATCACATGCACATGTGAATTCCTTTACTGTTTGTTATAGTGTCAGTGGATAGATAAGAGAATAGTGAACCGATTGAAAAAAGCAATCGGTCAGGGATGTCAATTATGTCGTCCGATTTATGAAGCCATGAGGTGTTTATATACACTCCAAACTTGCTTTTCAAGTTTGAGTCTAACACCTCCTCAAGTTTCAAAATTCGACATTCAACTCCCTCCACTTTTTTTGTTCGATCATATAAATATTTGTGATTTAATAATTAATAATAAATCATTATATTAATTATTAATACATTGAGACTCATACGTAATGTGTGCAATCCCGAAGTCTCGTGTTCGAAACTGGACATACGAATATTGATAATTATCCATAAACTCTAACAGCTCCCACTTGGATATTCATTAATATTGTAATGACATGGGCTAGTCTAGCTTAACAGATCCCAATGCCCCCAGATCGAATCGAGTATGGTTTTCCTGGAAAAACCACGTGATGAATTTAACAATTAACCAATTATATGGATATTCTTTTAATATCACCGTCCCATATTTTGTTGTAATGAAAAGAAGATATCCATTATCTATTTAAATTTATGTGAATTAACAAAAGGTTTGTTCCTTCAAATTTGTTTTGAAGTATAATACTGCTGGGCCCCTCGTAGGATTGACAAGATGTTTGTAAGGCCTTACCCAAAGTCTATCTGGAAGACGTTCAGATGATTTGGTAATCTTGATCAATCATAAACAACGAGAAACATAATAGTTAATTATGGAATGACAAAGATCCATATCCAAATTAACGCGGTATTAGTAACAAAAGGATAAGTATGATGATTAATTTCATCACGTGGTTTTTTCCAGGAAAACCACAACTCGGATCGAGCTGGGGGCATTGGGAAGGTAAAGCTAGGCTGACCCATGTCATTACTATATTAATAAATATCCAAGTGGGAGCTGTTAGAGTTTATGGATTATTTATTAATATTTGTATGTCCGGTTTCGAACCCGAGACTTCGGGATTGCACACATTACGTATGAGTCTCAATGTATTAATAATTAATATAAAGATTTATGATTAATTATTAAATCACAAATATTTATATGGTCGAACAAGAAAAGAAAAGGGGGTTAAGTGTCGTTTTATGAAACATAAGGAGGTGAAAAATAAAACTTGAAGGACAAGTTTTATTGCTATAAAAGCAACCTTTGGCTATTGTTTTATAATAATCGATCACAACACATATCCCTAAACCGAATTTAATCATTCGGTTCTCTTTATTTTCCACCAACTCACTGACATTCAATCATATACAGTATAAGATGTAATGGTATACATGTGAATGCATTATTACATTCGTGTACTATGCATGAATGTGTATATGCATGAATATAAATTTACTCTTTTATATTCTTGTTAGTGAGATTCGATCATGTATTGTTTAGAACATCAAATCCTAGGTGTTGTGATGTTTTATTTGTGATACATGAACCTAGCTTTTTACATTGAGACGCTAGTAATACGTGTGTATAGGAACGAGTGACAAGCTTACTTTAGCTTGTGATATTTGAAGTGTTACTTACCCTTGTCGATCCATCCTAAAACCCTATTAGGGTTTATATTTTTATTGGAGCACATGATTCCTTGTTCTTGCTAGGAATCGAAAAGGTACGCGTCTATTTAAATTTATGTTAATTAATATATCGTGTAATATTGGTTAATTATCCATATAATTGGGACGGTGATATTCAATCATATATAGTATAAGAGAGTAAATTTATATTCATGCATATACACATTCATGCATAGTACACGAATGTAATAATGCATTAATCAACATAAACACATAAACACAAAGAATATCCATATAATCATAAACAAACGTTATCCACTCTTGACGCAGCTGATGTAATATTCCAACAGTGTAGATAGTGGATATCTTCTTTTCATTCCAACAGTGGCATCAAGAGCCTCGTTTAAAAACATGTAATTAATTACTTAAAGCTAAAAATTGGATCTTGTAGAGATTACATGCATTTATTATCTAGGGTTTTGTTGAATTTTTTTTTACATAAACCCTAAATGGGTCGACACCCATTAATTAAAAAAATTAGGGTTTTAGTTTTTGATTAAAAAACTTGTAGAAACCCTAGGAGTGCATGCAAATTTTTAGGGATTAATTAGTGAATACCGTATGTGATGTCACTTAATTAATAAGAAACATACTAATAATTATATATTGACATGATAATATGGACTACATGATTATGTGATCAATATGGGATCCATGACAAAATCTTGCATATTTTGTCATAGTATGATTTGTATGTTTGATTGAATTATTTGCTACATGATTTAAATAAATCTTAAATTGGGGAAGACCTCAATATATATTAATTAACAAGTTATGTGCAATGTGGTATCTAACTAACTAAAACTTACGCGGTCAAGTTATTTGGCGTCTGTGGACCATTGGGCACAATGAGCTCGAAAACCAATGGGAGTTTTGTTAGTTACATACATTTAAAAATTTCACATAGAATTAATATTAGGATTTATTGAAAAAGGTTTGCATGTGGCTATATGATATCGTGGATGATCATATATTTGTTATTATGTGTTTATTTTTTGTAATTACTTGATCTTTTGTGTTTATATATTATGATGGATTGCAACACATAAGAGGGTAATTTTCATAATAAAAATAAACAAGACTAATAACTATGAAACCTTTGTAGTAATTTTATTTATTGCCAAGTCTTATGTGCCGACAGTGGTTCGCTTCGCACGGTAATTTGCTCCCAGGCGAGACTAGAAATAATAAATTTACTACATTAATGTTTTAGCAAGAAAATCATATTTTTTTAGTTGATTGATTGCAACTGTACAAAAGTGGTCGAAGCGGCGGACCTATTATTGACAAACTATAAAGTGGGTTTAAGGTTGGTTCACATTAAATTGTGACCTTAAAGGGGCACGGTTTTAACCAGCTTCGGCGGCTGTCGTCCCTCCGCTCGCCTGTGCGTCAATAATAGACTTACCAAGTACACCATGAAAAAGTACGAAGCATCTTAAGGCAATGTTGTAATTTGCTCAACGCCTCAATTAAAAACTTTGATGATTTGAGCTACGAATGAGTAAACGGTTTTGTTTTGAAAATATATATGATACAAAGATGAATGCATGACATCTTTGTACATATTTTTTGATTTTACACATCAAAATTATTACCCTAAAATTTAAGTGATATGCCGACCAATTAACATGGAAACACCTAAGATGACATTCTATCATTACTTAATTGAGCACTTTCATTACTAGCAGCCTCAGCTGATGTAATGAAACGGCGTCAAGGCATAAAGATTTGGGGATGAAACATGCTTACATTTTGCAACTGATGTTGGCAATATAATGTAAGTCCCAAGATTTCTAGGAATTGCAATTTGACATTGGCAATTGGGTGATCCCGTACCTTGTTGAGTACTTTCATTGCTAGCAGCCTCAGCTGATGTAATGAAACGACGTCAATTAGGATCCTAGTTTTCAGTGAAAATTAAATGGTTTTTTAACCAATGGGTGTTTAATTTTCATGAAATGTTTAATTATCGAAAGTACTAACTTTTGAACTTTTTTCTGTAGAAATGGCCCAACCCGGAAATTTGTCAAACTTAACTTCCTGTTGCAAGATGATGCTTGAAAAGGAAAAATTGACTGGGACTAGGAATTTTAACGCTTGGTATCGAAATCTAAGGCTTGTTCTTAGAATTGCCAAACGTTCTGAATGTCTTACTGAGGACCTTCCAGAAGCTCCTCCTGCAAACTCGCCTAATGAAATACTTAGGCAGTACACTGAAGCCTATGACAAGCACAATGATGCGGCTTGTCTCATGCTATCGGGGATGGATGATCAACTGGTAAAACAGTTTGAGAAATATGGCCCGAAAAACATGATTGATGAACTGACACGTATGTTTCAGAAATCTCCTATGGCTGAATTGTATGATGTACTTGACAACTTGGGAAAGTGCAAGCAGGACGCGACAACACCCGTAAGTGATCATGCGCTTACAATGAAAGGTTATCTTGACCAACTAGATGCACTTAATTGCGGGTTTGTGGAAGACGTTAAAGTTGGCCTCATCAACAAATCCCTCAATGAGGAATTATATGGTGATTTTGTGCGCAACTTTAACATGCATTGCAAGGGGAAGACATTTTCTGAATTGCATGCAATGCTTATTGAGCATGAGAAGGCACTCACTAAGAAAGCTCCTACACCTGCTGTTATGGCAATAAGAGGTGGTAGAGTAGCTAAGCCCGGTAAACCGAAACATGTGAACAAGAAAGGAAAGGGCAAAGCTGACAAGGGCAAGCAGATTGTGACTTATCAGCAAAAGCCAAAGAAGCAGAATCCTCCTCCCAAGAAGGATTATCCCAAAAAGGATGCGGCTGCTTGTCACCACTGTAACACTCCTGGACAATGGAAGCGTGACTGTCCATTGTTGCTTGAGGAGTGTCGCAAAAATAAGAATGCCAAGGCTGGGCAGGGCGCCAGCACTTCAGGTATTTTTATGGTTGAATTATTTTCTTTTCCTCATAAGCAAAATGCCTGGATATATGATACAGGATGTGGTACTCACATTTGTAATACATCGCAGGGGCTTAGAGGAGCGAAGAAGCTGAACTATGGGGAATGCTACTTGTACGTGGGAAATGGAATACGTGCAGCAGTAGAAGCCATAGGGACTTTTGAGCTAGTTTTACCTTCTGGTTTAATATTAGTTTTAAACAATTGTCATTACGCACCTTCTATTGTTAGAGGTGTCGTTTCAGTTTCTTTGTTATTGGATTTGGGTTTTAAGCATACTTTTAATGATAATGGAATTTCTGTTTCTTTAAATTATGTTTTTTACTTTAATGCTATTCCATTAAATGGTGTGTTTGAAATTGACATGGAAAACCATGTATCCAATAAAAATAATTCAATGTATAGCATCGGAAATAAGAGAGTCAAGTCTAACTTGGACTCGTCTTATTTATGGCATTGTCGCCTTGCCCACATAGGCAAGAAACGCATGGAAAAGCTGCTAAGTGATGGGCTTTTACCTAATATCAATGATGATTCAGTTGATAAATGCGAATCTTGCATATCTGGGAAGATGACGAAGAAACCTTTCCATAGCAATATGGAGAAGGCTTCGGATCTACTTGGATTGATACACACGGATGTGTGTGGTCCACTTAGACACGTGTCAAAACGCAGTGCTACCTACTTCCTAACCTTTACGGATGACTATAGTCGTTATGGTTGTGTTTATTTACTTAAACACAAACATGAAGTCTTTGAGACATTCAAGGTTTTCAAAAATGAAGTAGAATTACAACTCGTAAAGAAGATTAAGGCCCTTCGGTCCGATCGTGGTGGTGAGTATTTGAGCCAAGAGTTCAAAGATTATCTAGCTGAGTGTGGCATTGTCCAACAACTCACATCTCCTTATACTCCACAACAAAATGGTGTATCTGAAAGGAGAAATCGTACCTTGCTTGACATGGTACGATCTATGTTTAATCTTACAACTCTTCCTTTATCCTTTTGGGACTATGCTCTGGAAAGTGCTGTTCGCATACTAAATATGGTTCCAACTAAGAAGGTTGATAAGACTCCATATGAATTATGGACTGGAAAAGCTCCCAACTTGTCTTACTTAAAGATCTGGGGTTGTGAGGCGTTTGTTAAACGTGACTCACCTGACAAGCTCCAACAAAGATCTGTTAAGTGCATCTTCGTAGGATACCCTAAGGAAACAAGGGATTACTACTTTTACTTCCCACCAGAAAATAAAGTCATTGTGGCTAGATATGGTGAATTCCTTGAGGAGAGTTTCTTGACTCAAGAATTCAGTGGGAGAGTATATGATCTTGAAAATGATCAAGAAGATGTGTCACCTTCTGAGAACACTAACACACTTCCTGTGGAACCTGAAAGCTTAGGTCCTCCACCTGAAGTTGAAGTGGCACCCGTCCGTAGGTCTTCAAGATCTACAAAGGCTCCTGAACGTCTATGTTTAAACATAGATGATGAGGAAACTATGCTATTGGATCACATTGATGAGCCAACTAGTTATAAGGCTGCCATTAATAGTCCTAAAAAGGATAAATGGCAGGTAGCCATGGATGGGGAAATGCAATCCATGAAAGACAATAAAGTCTGGATTGAAGTAAACCTTCCACCCAATGCTAAGGTAGTTGGGTGTAAGTGGCTCTTCAAGAAAAAGACTGACATGGATGGCAACGTACACACCTATAAAGCTCGTTTGGTGGCCAAGGGCTTTACCCAAACATATGGTGTTGACTATGAGGAGACATTTTATCCTGTGGCCGACATTAGAGCTATTAGGATTCTTATAGCCATAGCTGCCTACTATGACTATGAGATTTGGCAAATGGATGTCAAAACCGCCTTCCTAAATGGTCGCCTAGATGAAGATATCTATATGGCGCAACCTGAAGGGTTTGTGAATCCGGAATTTCCTGAGCGTGTATGCAAACTTCAAAGATCCATTTATGGATTGAAGCAAGCATCCAGGCAATGGAATAAGAAATTTGATGAGGAAATCAAGAAGTTTGGATTTACTCAAAATTTCGATGAGCCATGTGTATACCACAAAGTTAGTGGGAGTAACACTACTTTTCTTGTCCTATATGTCGATGACATATTAATCATGGGAAATCACATACCTAGTCTTGATGAAGTTAAGGCTTATCTATGTGAATGTTTTTCCATGAAGGATTTAGGAGAAGCAGCGTATATTCTTGGAATCAAGATCTATAGAGACAGATCTAAACGGTTAATCGGATTAAGCCAAAGTGCTTACATGGATAAAATATTGAAGAGATTCAATATGCAAAATTCCAAGAAGGATATTTGCCCATGCAAGTGGAACACGGCTTATGCAGCGAAATGTGTGCTTCTACACCTGAAGAGGTGGCATACATGAAGAAAGTTCCGTATGCTTCGGCAGTAGGATCTATCATGTATGCAGTTAGATGCACAAGGCCAGATGTGGCGTTCGCTCAAAATTTGACCAGTCGTTATCAGCAGAATCCAGGGAAAGATCACTGGCATGCTGTAAAGAACATTCTTAAGTATTTAAGGAATACTAAAGATATGTTTCTAGTTTTCGGGGGAAATCCAGACGCAGAACTGAATGTTACAGGTTTCTGCGATGCGTCCTTTCAGACTGATAAAGATGATACGAAGTCTCAGACGGGTTACGTTTTTGTCAGACGGGTTACGTTTTTGTCATTAATGGAGGAGCTGTGGACTGGAAGAGTAAGAAGCAGAGTACAACGGCCATGTCTGCTACAGAAGCTGAGTACATTGCTGCATCGGAAGCAGCACAAGAAGCTGTTTGGATAAGGAAATTCATTAAGGATCTTGGAGTGATGCCTTCTATAGAATTACCTATAAATGTGTATTGCGACAACTCTGCCGCAATCACATTCGCCAATGAACCTGGAGTTATGAAAGGCGCCAGACACTTTAAAAGAAAGTATCACTATGTTCAAGAAAAAGTCGATGATGGTGAAATAAAAGTACTCAAAGTTCACACAGATAACAATCTGGCTGATCCTTTCACGAAGGCATTACCTAAGGAGACGTTTAATCGTCATGCTCAGGGTATTGGTCTTCGTTTAGCAGATAGTTTCATGTAAATCTGTTGGATTAGTATTTCGATAGGGACATGTAAACAATTATTATTTTAATGAAATAAAGTGCGGATAACGTTTATTATCATTATTAATATTGTGTCCAATATTTGCATGTTTAAATCCGTGAATAATTTATTTATTCTAAATAGTCCGTTGTCGATTAATAATATGAGAATATTATTGAACTAAGACAAATGTGAGGATTGGTAGAATGAACTGTAAGGTTAAGACACCAATGTCACATGATATTCAATATTGGATAAATTGAATATAGGACTTATCCCAACCACATGATTATACTTTATGGATCATAGTCATTAAGTATATCATGAATATTTATCCTCTGACTTGAGATGCCAGATAATTGCTGAGGATGTAGCTCATTTTCTGTAAGATAGTCTAACGCTATCCGTAAAAGGTAGTTATAAGGGCTATTTTCAGAAATGATGCGAAGTTCAAGGGTTATGCTCGCAGTCAATAAGGGATTTGTTCCTTCAACTTTGTGTTGAAGTTTAATACTGCTTGGCCACTCGTGTGATTAACAAGATGTTTGCGTGCGCACGCCCAAAGTCTATCTGGAAGACATTCAGATGTTTTGGTAATCTTGTTCAATTATGTATAAACGAGAAACTACTGTTAATTATGGAATGACAAAGATCCATATCCAAATTAACGCGGTATTAGTAACAAAAGGATAAGTATGATGATTAAATCATCACATGGTTTTTCCAGGAAAACCATACTCGGATCGAACTAGGAGCATTGGGATCTGTTAAGCTAGACTAGCCCATGTCATTAATATTATTAATAATAATCCAAGTGGGAGCTGTTAGGTTTTATGGAATAATATTAATATGTTTATGTCCAGTTTCGAACCCGAGACTCGGGATTGCACACAATAACGTGAGAGTTTCAATGATGAATAAATATATATATATATATATTTCATGTATTTATTTATTTATTCATTTCACTAAATAACACTTAATGACGGTTAGGACTTAACGGGGTTTTAACTAACGACCGTTAAAGGACTAATTATGCAAAAGGGAGAAAGAAGGATCTAGAACCCAAACCCATTGGGTTGGGTCGGCCGAAACCCACAAGGGAGAGGGGGGGCCGGTTTTGGGTTAGCTTAGGGAACAAGATTTGTGTTTTAGGGTTTGCCTATAAATACAATTCACTTGTGTTTATTTTTCCCTAATTTTGTATCCCTAACTATAGCCAAACTTCTCTTTTGTATCCCTAACTATAGCCAAACTTCTCTTCTTCTCTCCCTCTTGCTCAAGCTTGTTCGACCCATTTTTTAAGTTCACTAGAACTTGGCGAATCAAGTGTAGCAATTAAGTGTTTGGTTGTTAGTGATTAAGAACCTAGCTTTTCCATTGAAACGCTATTCATTACGTGTGTACATGATCGAGTGACAAGCTTATTTTAGCTTGTGGTTTCCTTGTTGTGTCGATCCAATATATAATCCCATTAGGGTTTATATAACTCGTTCTTATTGAAGGGATTCCTTGTTCTTGCTAGGAATCACTAAGGTATGTTTTCTTTTAAGTTAATTAATTATATGTTTATGAACTATTCCGTTGCGTGATCTATTTGGTTATATGTTTATAGTTTGTTTATGATTCATAAAAACCAATCTTACATCACTGGTTTGAACAGAATTATAAAACTTGTATACGTACAATAATAATATATATACACGAATTAAAGAAATAAATTTACGAGTTTACTTTGTTGGAATATAGTATAGTGAAACAACTTTTATACACCGTTATCAAAATGATGAGAATACCTTATAGTTAATTCATAATAAAACCTTATTCAGATGCACGAATTTATTAAAGAGTACTCCGGTCAATCTCATTTAAAGAGGTAAATAACTGTAATTGACCAAGAATTGAATACTCCAAATGACGATATAGTTTGTTTATTCACTTGTTTATGTCGATGTATTATTACTAAGATCAATATTCTTTATTTTAATAAAAACGCTAGAACTTAGAACGAACTCAAGTAAGCGTTCAACCTAAACGAACTAAAAACTAACAGACAATAAAAAATCACGATTAGTGTACACATATATATTTCGTTTTAAATAAAAAAGATGGATCGCTCTTTTTTGTTTCTTGGAGTTAGCCTCTTAAAAATGGTAAATAATACGAATTTGAAATATCCCTCTTATTTTTCCCGCCAATCACTTGGTGAGAACATGTCCTCGCTAAAAGGTTGACATAAACATTGATCGCTTAATTATATATTTATTTAACATCGTTTCTCATTTTCACTTGCCTGTTTTGTTTAGTGTACACCGGTGTGACCCTTCGGCATTTCTGTGAAGGCCAGTTGTGAAAGTCGTTGTGTCTTTGCACATAATCTTTCAGATAGATTTAAATATTTGTTAGACTTTTGGCGAAACTGAGATTGTCTACAACCATCCATTCTATCCAGTTTGATTGTGTCGCTTCTAAACATCCTTAAACCAGCACTTTGATCCATGATTAATATTCTTTTATGATTGTTAGAATATTGTAGATTTCTACTAATAAAATAAACGAAATTGAGAACGTGATAACCACTATACTTAAAGAATATTAGCCCCCACTATTAACGCTGGTGGGATTTGAGACTAATTTCTTCACAGGATTCGATCTCAACGATTATAAATTTATGCAGCATACATAAACTTCTCTATGAACATTATCAGATTGCATATTGTATGTTTAGTTGTATGTTTAGTGAATTTGTGAGTTTTATGTATATATTTCAGACAACCAAATGCACCCTTTTATAGATGTAAAACCGAACCATTGTGACTTTTGGTGAATCAACATGACTGTTGGAAAGTCAACTGCCAAAACCAACCAACACAATGGTTATCTTTTTCCCTCCAGAAATAACTGCCATTAACTGTCATTAACAGAAATGATTCTGCAAAAAAATAATGACGAAATTATTTTCTAAGGCAAAGGTGCTAAGTGCTAAGTCTATGATTAATTAAATATATATTAAATATAATATAAACCAAATTAATCATCCAATTATTCCCTCCAAAAGCCTCCAAAAAGATTTTCAAATAACTGAGTGGAGTAGCACTTTATAAACTCACTTTCACTTCTCTTTTCTACCTATGTGGGATAGAAAACAATACACAAATATGTTAATAAAATCCACAAGTTCTAACAATCCCCCACTTGGGTTTTATTAACAATAACCAACAGATTATGCATAAGATAAGGTAGCTTTCGCCTTGAACCTTAACATAGTGTATATCCTTCAAATAGCCTAACAGAATCAATGGATGCTTTAAAGCATTGAACCATGATCCTTAGTGTTAAACTCGAAAAGATAACACACATAACATGTTAAATGATGTTCATAACATGGTAGCACTATTATGGCCATGTGCTAATCCCAGTTTCATGGACATCTACAAAAGTAATACACACTTTTGTAGGAGCGGCACCACTCCTTATGACCACATAGGTGAAGAACTTTAAATACCAAATGTACACTTCATTAAGAGTATAAATACTCACTCTAAAAGAATTACTCACTATTTAGTAATTAGACTAAACTAGTGTCCAGTTGGTAATCAACAACTTGTTTTTACCACATTGAACCTTTAAGTAGATTTTAGTCTAAGTAAAGGTTGGGTTCCCATTGTTGCCAATTTTACTCAATGGGTTTCAAACCCATCTCTCTTGTAGTTCTAAAGACTATGTATTTTGGAAGACCTTTTATAAACGGATCTGTAAGATTCATACAAGAGTGTATAAATTCAATAGTTATTATCCCATTAGATATTAACTCCTGAACATAGGCATGTCTAAAGCTAATGTGTCTAGACTTTCCATTATACACCTTATAATATGCCCTAGATAGTGTTGATTGACTATCACAATGTAAGGAAATGGCTGGCATTGGTTGTGGCCACAAGTCTATGTCTAACAACATATTTCTTAGCCATTCTGCTTCCTTACCCGCAGTTGCTAGTGCTAAAAACTCAGCCTCCATGGTGGAATGTGTAATGCATGTTTGTTTCTTTGAACCCCAACAAATAGCCCCACCGCCAAGTGTAAAAATCCAACCAGTTGTGGATTTACTATCACTACTACTAGTTATCCAACTAGCATCTGAGTATCCTTCAAGTACAATAGGAAAACGACCATAATACAAAGCTAATTGTCTAGTTCTCTTAAGATAACCAAAAACTCTTCCAATCGCTTTCCAATGATCATGACTTGGATTACTCGCATATCTAGAAAGTTTGCACACAACATATGCAATATCAGGTCTAGTAGAATGTATAGCATACATTAAACAACCTATTGCACTTGCATATTCTAATTGAGCAACAGCTCTCCCATTATTCTCAACCAATTTACAAGATGACTCATATGAGGTGTTTGCCTCCTCTATATCCAAGTGTTGAAACTTGTCTATAAGCTTATCAATGTAGTGACATTGATTTAATGCATAACCCCCACTATGCCTTTTAAACTTTATCCCCAATATAGTATCCACTTCATTCATGTCTTTCATTTGAAAGCATGAAGACAGAAACTTCTTAGTTTCATTGATACCTTCCATATTGGTTCCAATAATCAATATATCATCTACATAAAGGCATAGAATGACACCATAATCTTTTGTAAACTTAGAATAAATACATCTATTAGATGAGTTATGGGTAAAACCATTTGAAAGTATTGACCTATCAAATTTCTCATGCCATTGTTTAGGTGCTTGTTTTAACCCATATAAAGATTTCTTTAATTTGCAAACTTTATTCTCGTGACCAGGCAACACAAACCCTTCAGGTTGTTTCATATAGACTTCTTCATCTAATTCACCATTCAAAAAAGCTGTTTTAACATCCATTTGATGTATAGGCAAATTATAAATAGAAGCTAATGCAAATAGCACCCTAATTGAAGTGATTCTAGCTACTGGTGCATATGTATGAAAATAATCAACTCCTTGTCTTTGACTAAAGCCTTGAATTACCTACCCAGCTTTAAAAGTTTGAATGGATCAATCTGTATGATATTTTATCCTAAATACCCATCTACACCCAATTACTTTGGAACTTGGAGGTAAATCTGAAAGTTCCCAAGTACCGTTAGATATTAGGGAATTCATTTCATTATCAATTGCCTCCTTCCAAAATGCAGGATTTCTAGAGGATATAGCCTCTTTATATGTTTTAGGTGCATCCTCTACATTTAGTAAAATAGGTATTTTATTGATAACATGATTCTCATTATCACCTTCAACGAGGAAGATAATAGCCTAGGAATCAATAAAATCAGAATCCAAACTTGTTTCTTTTCTAGCCCTTTCACTTCTTCTAGGTGCACTAGAAGATTCTGCCATATTCCTCTTATTATTAGAGTACAAATCTGGGCCAGAAATATCTTGTGGGATTTGAGACACAATTTCATTTGTGCTTGTTGAATCATGACAAAATTTATTCTTAAAGAAATCTACATCTCTTGATTTAACAATAACATTCGAATCTAAATCTAAACAACGATAAGATTTAGAGTCTTTTGCATATCCCACAAACACACTTTTTAAACCTCTAGGTCCTAATTTAGATGTATGAGGTAAGGAAATCTTATAAATGGCCAAACAACCCTAAACTCTAAAATAATCAATATTAGGCTTTCTACCATTCCATATTTTATAAGGAGATACTTTTAGTTTCTTTGCAATTATTCTATTGCTTACATGACATGTTCTAAGCATGGCTTCACCCCACAAATTCTTTGGCAAGTTTGCATTGATTAACATAGCATTAATCATATCTTGCAAAACTCTATTCTTCCTCTCAGCAACACCATTCTGTTGAGGTGTATATGGTGCTTTCCTTTGATGAATCAAACCTTGTGATTCACAATAGGAAGGAAATTCGGTGGAAAAGTATTCACCACCTCTATCACTTCTTAGAATTTGTATCTTTTTGCCTCTTTGGTTTTCTACTTCAGCCTTATATATTTTGAATATTTTAAATGCATGATCTTTAGATTTCAAGATATAAACGTAGGTATATCTAGAGCAATCATCAACGAAAGTTATGAAATACCTATTTCCACATCTACTTAGTTGTCCATTCAATTCACATATATCAGAATGTACTAACTCTAAGACTTCAGATTGTCTATCTACTTTAGGAAACAATTTTCTTTTCATTTTTGCTTGAACAC
This sequence comes from Artemisia tridentata subsp. tridentata, assembly GCA_021014915.2. Taxonomy (NCBI): domain Eukaryota; kingdom Viridiplantae; phylum Streptophyta; class Magnoliopsida; order Asterales; family Asteraceae; genus Artemisia; species Artemisia tridentata. The sequence goes on from CP139506.1 coordinate 291,226,893, forward strand.
ATATTTCACATTTATCTTTATGTTCACCATTATAGGATATAATTCCTTGTTTTAACATTTCTTTCATAGTCCTATAATTTATGTGTCCTAAACGATTATGCCATAAATTGAAAGTAGAACATTCAATATTAAAATTAGAAACAAAATTGCAAACAGGCAAGTAAGCAGAACTAGCAATTTTATTGATATTGAGTTTGAACATCCCATCAGAAGCATACGCTTTTCCTACAAATACATTGGCTTTGGTCAGAATTACTTTGTCTGATTCTATCACAGCCTTAACCCCACTTTTACAAAGTTTAAAACCAGAAACAAGATTCTTCCTAATGTTAGGAACATGAAGAACATTCATAAGAGTCAACTTCTTTCCAGATGTGAATTGGATCTGCACGTTTCCTGAACCAACAACCTTTGAAGCATGACTGTTGATGCAAATAATGTTATAAAAACGTTATTTCTATCTTTCGATAACTTCACGTTTTGAGGATGACAAAATGTGAAAACACGTTACGTTAAAATTAACGTAAACAAGTTTTTAATCGGAAGATCCCGTTTCTACACAAATCACTCTAGAACAAATTTACAACTTGACTAATGATCAAAGAAGTGAATTTGTGCTTGAGACTTAACATTTTTATGTGACAAAACATTTCTTTCAAAAATATACTTTACAAATTATTTTTGAATAATTAAGAAATGTTTTAATGGAAAAATAAGTTTAAAATACATAACAGCTATTTTTCCTCCCAAAATCAGCTCCAAACTTCCCCAAAACGTTTTCACCAGAAAAGACAAAAGAGGAGCATTTTTGTCTGACACGGCTCCACGGTTCCACTAAATTTAGTGGAGCCGTCCCTTTATAACGGCCATATTTTTTCTGCCTATAAATACCAGCCCACTTCACAGATTTTGGGCATCCTTTTTCACACAGAAACTTCTGAGTTTAATACTCTCACACCATCCTCTCTTCTTGATCATTTTAGTTTAGTTTTCTTTTGTTCAAGAGTGATCCAATCATCCAACTTAGAAATCCTCTTCATTTCCCTTCAATTGCAAGAGAAGAACTCAAGGTATCCAAGAAGATACAAGAGTTGTTGTTGTAGTTAGGTTACTTGTAACATTTGTTACACACTTGTTGTATCATAGCATACATCAAGATCATTTTTCTTTTGTGAGAGTTTGAGTGAAGATCATTGAGATCTTTTAGAGATATTGAATATCTCTTGAAGCCATTGGGCTTGTGTGATTGATCAAGAAGATCAAGGTTAGATAGGTTAGAGTGAGTTGATCATTGTGATCTTGTGAGATCTTGGAGATATCTTGAGTCTTGTGTGTTAAGTGTGTGAAGTAGAAAGGATCAAGTGGATCGTGGTAGATTGGTGCTAGCTGAGATTAGCACTCGACATCTAGCTTAGTGTCGGAAAACAAGTTAAGCGACGTGTACGGTTTTCTCCGCCTAAAGGGAGGTTGTTGACATAGTGCTTGAAACTCTCGAGTGTGATACTCGGGGAGTGGAGTAGGGCGGAGAAAAGCTTTGTAGCCGAACCTCTATAAATCCTTTTGTCCCGGTTTGATCTTTTCATCTCTTCTCTTTACTTTCATTACTTATAATTAGTTAGTTTAGTGTGTAGTTCATATTTGTGTTGATTGATTGCACATAAGATTCGAATCAAGGTTTTTCATAAGTAAAGTTTTAAGAAGTTTTAAAAGAACTTAAAAACCGGTAAAACTATTCAACCCCCCTTCTAGTTTTCTATAATTGGTATTAGTAGCCACGTCAGTCAAGATTTTAAAGTAAATTGTATTTTAAAACTTGAATCGATCAATGGATTCCGACAAATATCTAGAAGGGCAATCTATGCAAAGACAACCACTTTTTGAAACCGATTGTTTTATCTATTGGAAAACAAGATTCGAAACGTATTTGAAATCAAAAGACATTAATCTTTGGCATGTTATTACCGAGGGTGACTTTCAACCGATTCAAAAGAATCCGAAAACTAGAAAGGATGAAATAGTTCCTTATGATAAACGAAGTGATGAACTTAAAAGAAAACTAGCCAAAAATAATGAGGCTAAAATGATGATTTACAATGCTTTGCCTAAAAAGGAATTTGAAGGAATTTTTATGTGTAATACGGCAAAAGATATTTGGAAAACTTTGTTAGTCACTCACCAAGGTAATAACAAAGTCAAAGAGAACAAGATAGATCTTCTTGTTCAACAATATGAACAATTTTCCATTTCGGAAGATGAGTCAATAGATAATGCTTTTGCTAGATTTAATACCATTATTACTAGTCTTAAAGCTCTTGATGAAGGTTATTCTAGCAAGAATTATGTTAGGAAGTTTCTTAGGGCTCTACATCCTAAATGGAGAGAAAAGGTCACCGCCATTGAAGAGTCAAAGGACTTGGCGACATTATCACTAGATGAACTAATAGGAAACTTGAAAGTTCACGAGATGATAATCAAGAAGGACTCCGATATAGTCAAAGGCAAAAGCGAGAGAGATCTCTAGCATTGAAAGCCAAGATGGAGTTTAGTCATGAGGAATGTTCGAGTTCCGATAGTGAAGATGAAGAATATGCGTTAGCGGTTAGGGACTTTAAAAAGTTCTTTAGGTGAAGAGGTAGGTTCGTTAGGCAACCTCGTGATGAAAAGAAGACATCACAAAAGAACCGAGTTGAAAAGAAAGGGAGAAGTGATAGGAAATGCTTTAGATGTGGAGATCCTAATCACCTCATAGGAGAGTGTCCCAAATCACCGAAATCCAACAACCAACGAGCTTTCATAGGAGGCTCTTGGACTGATAGTGGTGAAGAAGAAGAGAATAAGCCCAAGGACGAAACATGCCTAATGGCTCAAACTTCCAATGAGGTACGTTACGACTATCCTGATTATAGTGATGATAATTCGTCAATAGATGATAACACACTAAATGACGAATATAATAAACTATGCGAAGTTAGTTCTAAAATATTAGGTAGAAACAAATCACTAAAATTAAAATTGCATGAATTCGAAATGCAAGTTTTAGAACTAAATGATCAAGTCAAAAGACTTGAGAAAAATAAAGGAGTAGACGTAGGATGCAAGTCATGCATAAGTCTTCGAGTAGAAAATGAAAAACTCAAAGAAAATGCATTTAGGATCATTAGGTTTGAAAAAGAAACAGATAATGCTTCGACAAGTAAAATGAAACAAGTAGAATCTGTCAAACCCACAAGCTCTGTCAAAACAACAGACGACACCACTAAAGGTACGGACGGTACCATTAAATTTAATGGTACCATGGTACCGTCTGATGCTGGAGACAGAACTGAGTCAAGTCTGAAAAATAATTCAAGTCCTAAACCAAGTCACATAGTTGTAAATGGTACCAAAGTATCTATTACTAGTATAGAGGAAGTCAAAAGGTTTTACAAACCTTTGTCAAATCCGAGGCATGGCTTTGTAAAACCCGACACTAGGTCAAAGACTCCTCCACCTAGGAAAACAAATGTTCCTAAACCTTGGTCAAGAACTCCTCTACCGAGAGGTAACTCTAGGAGACAAAGTTATCCAAGTAACTATCCCATAACTTGGAATAACCGTCAACTACAAAGTTACTTACCATGGGAAATTTGTCCTCCATTCCAATATCCTAACCAAATGCAACTAATGCATGGGATGTTTAATTCTAACAACTTTGGACCCACGAGATATTGGGGACCAAATGTTTGAATGTTTGTCTTATTCAATAGATATGCTTGGGAATCGACTTGGAGCCTGACGAATGGGTCAAGGATAGTGGATGCACTAACCATATGACGGGTAACCGAAGTCAATTCTCATCATACAAGGCATACAATGGAGGTAATGTCACTTTCGGTAGCAAACTTAAGGGCAACATCATAGGAACATGTACGATTACTCAAAACTCCCTCACTATTAGAAATGTTGAGCACGTAGATAACTTAGGATTTAACTTGCTTAGCATTAGTCAAATGGTAGATAATAAGTGTAGAGTTATATTCTCTGAAGAGGGTAGTGAGATCATTAAGAATGGCAAAACCATAGGCAAAGGAGTTAGGAGAAATGGCTTATTTGTTATGAAGATAGGAAATAAGCCTCAGGATAAGATATGCTTAGCAACCATAGATGATAATTCCACTCTATGGCATAGGAGATTAGGTCACGCCAATATGCGCTTGATACAATCATTGGCGTCTAAGGAACTAGTTAGAAACTTACCTAAGATTAAGTTTGATAAACACTTTTGTAAAGCTTGTAAAGTTGGAAAACAAGCTCATTCTAGTCACAAAGCTAAGAATATGGTCTCGACCTCTAGATGCCTAGAACTCCTTCACATGGACTTATTTGGTCCATCTGCCATAGGGAGCTACGGAGGAAATTACTACACCTTAGTAATAGTTGATGACTATTCTATGTATACTTGGACTAGATTTCTTAAGAATAAGACACAAGCTTTCGAGGAATTCGAAATCTTTAGTAGGAAAGTCCAAAATCAATTAGGATGTACAATAGTTTCTATTAGGACGGATCATGGTCGAGAATTTGATAATGAAGTGCAATTTGGAGCATATTGTGATGCTAATGGTATTATATATAATTTCTCGGCTCCATGCACTCCACAATCAAATGGGGTAGTTGAGCAGAAAAATCATACTCTACAAGAGATGAGTAGAACGATGTTGAATGAATAATCAATTCCGCAAAAGTTTTGGTGTAATGCGGTGGACTCCTCAACTTACATACTTAATAGGATTCTAATTAGACCTATCTTAGGAAAAATACCATATGAAATCATGAAAGGTAGAAAACCTACTCTTGATTACTTTAGAGTGTTTGGAAGCAAGTGCTTCATACTAAACACTAAAGACTACCTCACCAAGTTTGACCCAAAGTCTTATGAAGGTGTTTTCCTAGGTTACTCCCAAAATAGTAAAGCCTATGTAGTCTTAAACAAAGAAACAATGAAAGTTGAAGAGTCACTCAACGTGACATTCGATGAAAGTCCTCCACCAACTAAGACATCAACCTTGTTGGATGATGACTTAGATGAGGATGAAGCCATTAAGGTTAATGTCAAGAAACCCTTAGAAGATGACATTGAGGATGAAATAGTTAAAGTTGACGAAGTTGTCAACATTAAGGAATCCAAGAACCATCCTATTGAAAATGTAATAGGAAACCTTAACCAAAGAACCCTTAGGTCACAAGATCAAAACAAAAGTAATTTCTTTTGTTTTATATCAACCTTAGAACCTAAGAATGTCGGTGAAGCGATTAAGGATGAAAGTTGGGTAGTTGCCATGCAAGAGGAACTTAATCAATTCACCGCAAACCAAGTTTGGGATTTAGTACCTCCACCTAAAAATCAAACCTTCATAGGAACTAAATGGGTGTTTAGGAATAAACTCGTCGAAAATAGCGTCGTAACTAGGAATAAGGCAAGGTTGGTAGCACAAGGCTATAGCCAACAAGAAGGAATAGATTACGATGAAACTTATGCACCCGTAGCTAGATTAGAATCAATTAGAATACTCCTTGCCTATGCTTGCGCCTTAGATTTTAAATTGTACCAAATGGATGTGAAAAGTGCATTCCTAAATGGTTATATCAACGAGGAGGTATATGTTGCACAACCTCCGGGATTCGTTGATTTCGAGAAACCGAATCATGTTTATAAACTCAAGAAAGCACTTTATGGTCTCAAACAAGCTCCTAAGCTTGGTACGATAGACTAAAGGCATTCTTGATCAAACATGAATATACCATGGGAGTGGTAGATAACACACTTTTAACAAAAAAACGTAATTCACATCTCATCATTGTTCAAATATATGTCGACGACATCATATTTGGCTCAACTTGTCCAGAACTGTGCGATGATTTCTCTAAGATCATGCGTGACGAGTTTGAGATGAGCATGATGGGCGAATTAAATTTCTTCCTTGGCTTACAAATTAAACAAATGGAAGATGGTATCTTCTTTAACCAATCTAAGTATAGTAAGGAGATGCTTAAGAAGTTTAGTTTAGAAGAGTCTAATCCCATGAAAACTCCCATGTCCACGGAAATAAAACTCACGAAAGATGAAGAAGGTGAGTCCGTGGATAGCACTAAGTATAGAGGTATGATAGGAAGTTTACTATACCTCACGGCAAGTAGGCCCGGCATCATGTTTAGTGTCTGCCTTTGTGCTCGCTTCCAAGAGGATCCCAAAACCTCTCACCTTGAAGCGGTTAAGCGTATCTTCCGATACATTAAAGGCACTATACACTTGGGATTATTCTATCCCAAGGGGACCGGTGTAGAAACTGTATGTCTCATCCATTTCTCATTTCCGAATCCTCAACCTACTATGCACCCTTTGATGATCCGAATCATGAGAATCAGATGCATGGTCAAGACGAGAATGTGACAAGAACGGGAAAATGCTCAAGTCATAAGTAGTTAAGGAGAAATTTATATCTCCTATTAGGACTTTTCTAAGTTAATTAGGGATTAATAATCTTGGTTATCTTGCATGCTTAAATCTATCACTTTGCATGAATATTTTATGTGATATTTAGATGATAGCTTATTTTGTCCATTATGCTTGCATGCTTATGATTATCTTGAAAAATTACCTGATGATCTTTATATGCTAGAGGTAGCTTAATATGGGACATATTAGGCAAACAAATCTTTAGTGATTTGAGGCACTATCATTTCCAGGAACTAGTTCCCCTAGAAAACATCCCTCTAGCTGCCCAGAACTAGCCTGCACAGGAAAATTCGTGACTACAGTGTCACGGTACCGTTAAATAGGCCATGGTACCGTTAAATTTAACGGTACCGTGCAGTATTTAGAGGTACCGTGCCCCTGTTTGATTGATTTTCACTGTTCCTCCTAAATCCCTGCAACCCTAACCTCAAACCTGCAAATTTTGCAACCTCACATACACCCTAAGATTCCCTTGCTACACCATAGGACACTCCCATCCACTTTAATTCAAATTTCACCCATCTTGCCTATATAAGGCTTCACCTTTGCAAGCTGATCTTGCACTTCATCACACATACACCATGTCTTCCACTCAAGGATCCACAACTCACATCTCAAAGAAACCTAGGATAACCATAAGACCACCCACCAAACCTCTCTTTGTGGATCTTACAAAAGATGATGAAGCCATGACACCACCTTCTCAAGCCACTCCCAACTCACCATCACCACCTAATGCACCCTCCAAAACATCCTCTACTTACACAACATCTTCATCATCTCCATCTCTCAATACCATGCCATCATCCATGGACTACACCCTATCACCCATCACTCCATTGGATTATGCCATGCCAACCCCATCACCAACAAACTCACCACCACCTCCTTCCCCAATCATGGGTCAACCTATCCAACCTCATCCCTATGATTTACATAGTGCTAATTGCCTATGTTGCCTCCACAACCGCAACCTCATCTTCTCCTTGAGAGATGAGATTCATTTCATGTTCTCCTATATGGAGCATCTCTTAACACCACCACCACCCCCAATCATGTCACCATCTCCACCACCTCCTAGCCCACAAAACTAAACATGTTCTTGTTTAGTTTTTCAACAATAAACTTTTAGGACCCCTCTTGGAAATGAAGCTTCTTGTGGTTGTTTTTATGTAGTCATACCTATGTATGACATTTATTTTCATTAATGAATGGGCTTTTATGTGGTTGTTTATTTTTGGCTACTAAGCCATTTTTTTGTGGTTGAATATTTGTCATATGTGCTACGTGTTAGAACTTGTATATTTGCTTTCTAACCTTGTTTTGTAGCACGAATCATTGCTCGATTCCTTGGTGTCCTCCAAACGAGGGGGAGTATCCATCAAGGGGGAGCCTTAGCAACCTTTTTGCTTCGACAAAAAAGGGGGGGGGGGGGGAGAAACGGGAGTAAACTCATTAAAAACTTGTTAAAACTAATTCTAACTTAAAATGAGTTTATGTTTTGTCATCATCAAAAAGGGGGAGATTGTTGATGCAATTAATGTTCTAAAAATGTTATTTCTATCTTTCGATAACTTCATGTTTTGAGGATGACAAAATGTGAAAAAACGTTACGTTAAAATTAACGTAAACAAGTTTTTAATCGGAAGATCCCGTTTCTACACAAATCACTCTAGAACAAATTTACAACTTGACTAATGATCAAAGAAGTGAATTTGTGCTTAAGACTTCACATTTTTATGTGACAAAATATTTCTTTCAAAAATATACTTTAAAAATTATTTTTGAATAATTAAGAAATGTTTTAATGGAAAAATAAGTTTAAAATACATAACAGCTATTTCCCCCCCCCCCCCCCCAAAAAAATTAGCTCCAAACTTACCCAAATAAGTTTTCACCAGAAAAGACAAAAAGAGGAGCGTTTTTGTCTGACACGGCTCCACGGTTCCACAAAATTTAGTGGAGCCGTGCGAGATTTAGTGGAGTTGTCCCTTTATAACGGCCAGATTTTTTCTGCCAATAAATACCAGCCCAATTCACAGATTTTTGGCATCCTTTTTCACACATAAACTTCTGAGTTTAATACTCTCACACCATCCTCTCTTCTTGATCATTTTAGTTTAGCTTTCTTTTTTTCAAGAGTGATCCAATCATCCAATTTAGAGATCCTCTTCATTCCTCTTCAATTGCAAGAGAAGAACTCAAGGTATCCAAGAAGATACAAGAGTTGTTGTTGTAGTTAGGTTACTTGTAACATTTGTTAGACACTTGTTGTATCATAGCATACATCAAGATCATTTTTCTTTTATGAGAGTTTGAGTGAAGATCATTGAGATCTTATAGAGATATTGAATATCTCTTGAAGCCATTGGGCTTGTGTGATTGATCAAGAAGATCAAGGTTAGATAGGTTAGAGTGAGTTGAGAGAGTTGATCATTGTGATCTTGTGAGATCTTGGAGATCTCTTAAGTCTTGTGTGTTAAGTGTGTGAAGTAGAAAGGATCAAGTGGATCGTGGTAGATTGGTGCTAGCTAAGATTAGCACTCGACATCTAGCTTAGTGTCGGAAAACAGGTTAAGCGACGTGTACGGTTTTCTCCGCCTAAAGGGAGGTTGTTGACATAGTGCTTGAAACTCTCGAGTGTGGTACTCGGGGAGTGGAGTAGGGCGAAGAAGAGCTTCGTAGCCGAACCACTATAAATCCTTTTGTCCCGGTTTGATCTTTCCATATCTTCTCTTTACTTTCATTACTTATAATTGGTTAGTTTAGTGTGTCGTTCATATTGGTGTTGATTGATTGCACATAAGATTCGAATCAAGGTTTTTCATAAGTAAAGTTTTAAGAAGTTTTAAAAGAACTTAAAAACTGGTAAAACTATTCAACCCCCCTTCTAGTTTTCCACAATGACTATCACCCATCATAACTTCATGTCCATATTCACTTTCCTTATAAGTTTTGAGCAAGTCTTTGTTGTTGCAAACATGTGTTGTTGCACCAGAATCATACCACCATAGCAGCGATTTCTGTGGTATCAACTTGTTCCACTGCATTTGCCGATTCATTCTTGTTAGTATTCTGATTTTTCTTCTTGGGATTCTTGCAGTAGCGCTTGATATGCCCTTTGTCAACATACTTGTAACACATAACCTCAGACAATGGTTTCTTGTCTTTCTTGTTGTCTTTGGAAGAGTTCTATGTACCCTTCCTCTTCTTGTCATTTCCTTTGTTGTTCTTTTTTCCTGAATCAAAATAATTAACCTTAGAACTTGATGCACCATTCAGATTCTTTTAACGAATACGAGTCTCCTCTTCAATTCGTAAATGTTTCTGAATATGATCTAGAGTAAAATCCTCTGAAGTGTGCATCAATTTCTTCCTGTAATTGTGCCAAGAAGATGGTAACTTGGTAATAATGGCCCCAACCAGTAACTTTTCTGGGATTTCAATGTTCAGTTTTTAAAATTTAGATACCAGAATTAAAAATTCATGAACATGATCTAAGGTAAAAACATTATCTTCCATAGTAAATTTAAAGAATTTAAAAGTGATGAACTTATCTGCCCCTTCCTTTTCAGCAGTGTATTTTTATTCAAGAGAATTCCAGATTTCCCTTGCAGAAGTCGTTGGTGTGTACAGATCATACAAACGGTCAGTGAGGGTACTCAGAATGTATCCTCTGCACAGGGTATCATCTTGATCACGCTTCCTTTGTTCCTCTTGAGTCATTGGGAGAATTGGTGGCCCTTCTAGAACATAATAAACCTTGAAGGCTGTCAACAGAAACTTCATCTTTTCCTTCCAGTGAGTAAAGTTCATCCCATCCATTCTATCCAGTTTGATTGTGTCGCTTCCAAACATCCTTAAACCAGCACTTTGATCCATGATTAATATTCTTTCAAGATTGTTAGAATATGACAGATTTCTACTAATAAAATAAACGAAATTGAGGACTTGATAATGACTATACTTAAAGAATATTAGCCTCCACTATTAACGCTGGTGTGATTTGAGACTAATTTCTTCCCAGGATTCGACCTCAACGATTAGAAATTTATGCAGCGTACATAAACTTCTCTATGAACATCATCAGATTGCATATTGTATGTTTAGTGAATTTGTGAGTTTTCTGTATATATTTCAGACAACCAAATGCACCCTTTTATAGATGTAAAACCGAACCATTGTGACTTTTGGTGAATCAGCATGACTTTTGGAAAGTCAACTGCCAAAACCAACCAACACAATGGTTACTTTTTCGCTCCAGAAATAACTGCCATTAACTGTCATTAACAGAAATAATTCTGCATAAAAATAATGACGAAATTATTTTCTAAGGCAAAGGTCCAAAGTGCTAAGTGCTAAGCCTACGATTAATTAAATATATATTAAATATAATAAAAACCAAATTGATCATTGGTATGTGCTTAAACACATACCTTTTCTTGACCAAAACCGGACCCAAATAGACAAAAAACTAACCAAAATTCCAAAAGATATTGTGTTTTTGTGTTTATGTATGTGCAGGCAACGGATAAACGAAAATCGACAAAAGACAAAGAAAAATCCAGAAAACACGGGCACGAGACGTGGAAAAGATATTTATAGAGCCGAAGCCAGGAAAGTCGTTTTTCATGCGGATTTGATTCAAGCTCAAGAAATATCACAATGGCCCTTGGATTATTTCATATTGGCAAAAAATAGTCCCTTGATTAAGTTTGAAGATGTGACAGATTGGCCCCTACAGTTTCAACATGTACACTTTTGGCCCTTGGTTTAAATTCCATACTATCCTAATCATACCACCAACCGGATCCAAGAATTAAACCAACCCATCCCATGTTTAATCCCAAAGCCCACCTCACCATTTACCACCCCACAGCCCATCTATTTATCCCAAAACCCATAAGCCCACTAACATTTAAACCCGACCCACCCTCCTAAAAATAATATAAACACGGGGTCAAACCCCCTTTCCAGTCAATATCCCAATCGGTCAAAATCCCTAATTCGCTATTTATCTTCTTCAACCCCTAATCTCCTCCAAACTCTCTGATAATCCCAACCCGTCCCCATCATCTCCACACCAGTCCAAAGCATATCACATGACCATGTCTTTGGTCCCCTCCCCTCCACCTCAGCAATCCGAGGGCATAAGAAAGATCAACGATCAAGATGTAAAGTTGTGGGGATCACGAAATCATCCAAGGGTTAGAAAAGAAGCACAAACGCAAGAGGGGAACACACTCACACGAAAAACACACTTTGAAGCTAGGGTTTTATATTTTTTAGTATAAATAGGTTCGGTAGTAGCAGATTTTTCCCTAGGTTTATTTTAGCAATTTTAATTTAAGGTTTGTACTTTTTTTATTCAGTTGTAATTTACTCCTGATTTAATATAAGTTTATTTTTATTTGTTCGGCTTATTGTTATTTTTCTGCTTATGTTTGCTTATTTGGTTTTTTTTTTCTTCTGCTTATTTGGTCTTGAATATGCTAGCTGATAGTTAGTTAGTGTAGTTAGTGTATGCTTGATATAGGTGTGTTTGACTTTTTGAGTCAAACGGGTTATTTTACTTATTACTGCTCTCTGCTATTTTATTCTTCTTTTATTGCTTATAGGATGATCGATGTTAGTTATAGATGTAGTTCATATCTTAGTTTAAATGAATGAGTTGCTAAGCTTAAAAGCTTGTAGTAGCTTATTTAGCATTTTAACCTACTGATTGAATTGGCTTAAGCTGCTGAGCTTCTTCTTGAGTATTAAAAGCTTGTAGTAGCAGTTTTAAAGTTTGTTGAGTATTAAAATTGTTCTTGTTTGCCTGTTTCATATTATTAGCTTCTGATCTTGCCTAGTTTTAGTTTAGTTTAAGTAGGATTTGGATTTTGATTTTTGTTTTCAGTTCTCTTGGTAATTTAAATCTGTTTTAGCTTAATTTTGATTTTAGATCTTATTTGCCTAGTTTAAATCTGTTTTTAGTTCTCTTGGTTTGTAAACGACTTGTGATCAATCTGAGATAACAAGCTGTTCTGAGCTCATCTTGTGGTTTTAAAAAATAGTTTTAGTTGAAATCTAGCTTATTTAATGGTGTTTATTTGGTTTTTAAAAAGAAAATCAAAGAAAAAATCGAATAGCAAAAAAATTTGACAGTCCTGGGGTTCGAACCCAGGACAGTTAGCTCACAACACCAACAACACAGTTAGCTCACCACTGGACTCTTGCAATTTTTTAGTTAAATCCTTACAAAATTTTATTTAAAACCCTTTTATTTTTATTTTTATTTTTCCTTTTTAGCTTATTGTGAATTGTCTGCTTATTTTCGGCTATTTAATAAAGCATTTTCACCTTTTTTATTTTTCTTAGCATTCTGGTAGTTTAAAGTATTTTAGAAAAAAATTTCAGAATTTTCTTTTTCCATTTAGTATTTTTAATCAATTATTTTCTTTTAAATAGTTTTTAATTTATAAAAAATTATTAAAAAGTCAAAAAAATATTTTTCTTTTTTCCAAAATTTTCTTTTTATATTTAAGTCGTAGGAAAATTATTTTGGTACTCGTAGGGTTAATTTTTAATAGATTTGACGTTTTACTCGTTCGTAGTTTTTCAGTTACGTTATTTAATTTTCGTTTTTAGTAGATTTTAGAAACACAAGAAACCCTCGTCTTTTCAAGCATTTTAATTACGAACCTTAAACGATATTCTCAATTTCACGCCTCGTTGGGACCTCGACCCAGGTATTCACTTATCCGGTTATTAAATCGATTTTGCGTTACGTGTTGCACGTTGACTTTTCTTCTTGAAAGGTTGACTTGCGAATTGTTTTAACGTATATCAATCATCCAATTATTCCCTCCAAAAGCCTCCCGAAAGACTTTCAAATAATTGAGTGGAGTAGCACTTTATAAACTCACTTTCATTTCTCTTTTCTACCTATGTAGGATAGAAAACAATACAAAAATATGTTAATAAAATCCACAAGTTCTAACAATCCCCCATTCGGGTTTTATTAACAATAACCAACATATTATGCGTAAGATAAGGTAGCTTTCTCCTTGAACCTTAACAAAGTGTATATCCTTCAAATAGCCTAATAGAATCAATGGATGCTTTAAAGCATTGAACCATGATCCTTAGTGTTAAACTCGGAAAGATAACACACATAACATGTTAAATGATGTTCATAACATGGTAGCACTATTATGGCCATGTGCTAAACCCAGTTTCATGGACATCTCCAAAAGTAATACACACTTTTGTAGGAGCGGCACCACTCCATATGACCACGTAGGTGAAGCCCTTAAATTACCAAAGGCTCACTTCACTAAGAGTATAAATACTCACCCTAAAAGAATTACTCACTATTTAGTAATTAAACTAAACTAGTGTCCAGTTGGTAATCAACAACTTGTTTTTACCACATTGAACCTTTAAGTAGATTTTAGTCTAAGTAAAGGTTGGGTTCCCATTGTTGCCAACTTTACTCAATGGGTTTCAAACCCATCTCTCTTGTAGTTCTAAAGACTATGTCTTTTGGAAGACCTTTTATAAACGGATCTGCAAGATTCATACAAGAGTGTATAAATTCAATAGTTATTATCCCATTAGATATTAACTCCTGAACATAGGCATGTCTAAGGCTAATGTGTCTAGACTTTCCATTATACACCTTATTATATGCCCTAGATAGTGTTGATTGACTATCACAATGTAAGGAAATGGCTGGCATTGGTTGTGGCCACAACTCTATGTCTAACAACATATTTCTTAGCCATTCTGCTTCCTTACCCGCGGCTGCTAGTGCTAAAAACTCAGCCTCCATGGTGGAATGTGTAATGCATGTTTGTTTCTTTGAGCCCCAACAAACAGCCCCACCGCCAAGTGTAAAAATCCAACCAGTTGTGGATTTACTATCACTACTACTAGTTATCCAACTAGCATCTGAGTATCCTTCAAGTATAGCAGGAAAACGATCATAATACAAAGCTAATTGTCTAGTTCTCTTAAGATAGCCAAAAACTCTTCCAATCGCTTTCCAATGATTATGACTTGGATTACTCGCATATCTAGAAAGTTTGCACACAACATAAGCAATATCAGGTCTAGTAGAATGTGTACCATACATTAAACAACCTATTGCACTTGCATATTCTAATTGAGCAACAGCTCTCCCATTATTCTCAACCAGTTTACAAGATGACTCATATGGGGTGTTTGCCTCCTCTATATCCAAGTGTTGAAACTTGTCTATAAGCTTATCAATGTAGTGACATTGATTTAATGCATAACCCCCACTATGCCTTTTAACCTTTATCCCCAATATAGTATCCACTTCATTCATGTCTTTCATTTAAAAGCATGAAGACAAAAACTTCTTAGTTTCATTGATACCTTCCATATTGGTTCCAACAATCAATATATCATCTACATAAAGGCATAGAATGACACCATAATCTTTTGTAAACTTAGAATAAATACATCTATCAGATGAGTTATGGGTAAAACCATTTGAAAGTATTGACCAATCAAATTTCTCATGCCATTGTTTAGGTGCTTGTTTTAACCCATATAAAGATTTCTTTAATTTGCATACTTTATTCTCATGACCAGGCAACACAAACCCTTCAGGTTGTTTCATATAGACTTCTTCATCTAAGTCACCATTCAAAAAAGCTGTTTTAACATCCATTTGATGTATAGGCAGATTATAAATAGAAGCTAACGGAAAGAGCACCCTAATTGAAGTGATTCTAGCTACTGGTGCTTGTGTATCAAAGTAATCAACTCCTTTTCCTTGACTAAAGCATTGAATTACCAACCTAGCTTTAAAAGTTTGAATAGATCCATCTGTATGACATTTTATCCTAAATACCCATCTACATCCAATTGCTTTGGAACCTGGAGGTAAATTTGAAAGTTCCCAAGTACCGTTAGTTATTAGGGAATTCATTTCATCATCAATTGCCTCCTTCCAAAATGCATAATTTCTAGAGGATATAGCATCTTTATATGTTTTAGGTGCATCCTCTACATTAAGTAAAATAGGTATTTTATTGATAACATGATTCTCATTATCACCTTCATCGAGGAAGATAATAGCCTGGGAATTAATAAAATCAGAATCCAAACTTTTTTCTTTTCTAGCCCTTTCACTTCTTCTAGGTGCACTAGAAGATTCTGCCATATTCCTCTTATTATTAGAGTTCAAATTTGGGCCAGAAATATCTTGTGGGATTTGAGACACAATTTCATTTGTGCTTGTTGAATCATGACGAAATTTATTCTCAAAGAAATCTACATCTCTTGATTCAACAATAACATTCGAATCTAAATCTAAACAACGATAAGATTTAGAGTCTATAGCATATCCCACAAACACACTTTTTAAACCTCTAGGTCCTAATTTAGATGTATGAGGTAAGGGAATCTTATAAATGGCCAAACAACCCCAAACTCTAAAATAATCAATATTAGGCATTCTACCTTTCCAGATTTCATAAGGAGATACTTTTAGTTTCTTTGCAATTATTCTACTACTTACATGACATGCTTTAATCAAGGCTTCCCCTACAAATTCTTATGCAAGTTTGCATTGATTAACATAGTATTAATGATATCTTGCAAAACTCTATTATTCCTCTCAGCAACACCATTCTGTTGAGGTGTAATGTAGCAACCCATAGAATTCCCTAGTCATTAGTGAACGTTATTCTAGTATTAACCCATCGTTACTGTTCATTTAACCATTTTACGAGCAAAATTTTAAAATTTTGTTTATTACATTCTATAATTCAAGCGTTGTTACGTGATGCACGATACCTTGGAACGGGCTCACACGCGCACCACGATAATCCATATCACAAATAATAACCAAATGGACCCTTAATTCTATTTTTGGCCTGTTACTATTCCTGGCCCAACACAATACAAGCCCAACTTTCCTATTTTTCTTTTATTCCATTCGACCCAATTCACCTTCACTTGGCATCTTTCATTCTAGATTTCGACACACAAACCATATATAATTTTACATGTTTCGATTCTTTACAATACCAAGAATCAGGATGGACAATGCTCAAGGTTTGATTCGAACCTTTGACCTATTAACGAGACCCAAAGCTTGCCTCATTCGACACACATACAAACTTAATCCAAATTCAACCAAAGTCGAATAGGCTACATTTTTTCTAAGTGATTCATATTGTACTTGGCTTAAATGGTTTCTAAAACTCTTACACCCCTTCCTCATTTATTTTGACACGTTAAAATGTGATATGGACTATTTATATGTATCAAATGTGTTTTGAATATGCCACATGAACTTTGGCCGAACCACACATCCACTTGACTAGTTCTCATGAGTTCCTATCCAATATTATTCTCAAAATCCTATCCTAAACCTGCCAAGATCGAATATGTCCCCAACTTGATTATTAAAATACAATATAACTAGTATATACATACATGCACATACGTATACATCATATACACACATTCTCTCATTCACTCACTATATTTTTCTAAGTTATTTCTCCCCTGTGAATTTCATTCGAAGAAGATTAGGGGTTCTAGTCATTTCGAGCTATTTTCCAAAGGACTAGTGTTGATCTTGATTCTTTTGGATGGGTTTTGTCGAGTTCATGCAATAAACATCATTCTCTAGTCCTTTTCGACGTTATATCACCACCAATCCTTGGTGTGGTCGTGTGTTGGAGCCGTTCCCGTGTTACATTTAACATCACAGTACTTTAACCCTTACAGCTAAGGTGAGTCATAGCCCCACAATTTCTATCATTTATTGGTTTATTAACTCTTAGGGGGAGATACATGCTTAACTAGTTTCAATTGCTTTTACAAGTATTCTAAACCTTTACTTATTACTGTGAGATTTCATAGCCCCTACTTTTATACGTTTTGATTTACTATTTGGGGGAGATACATGCTCAACTATATTTATTTACTTTTACAAGCATTCTAGAAACTTTCACGGTTCACCGTGAGTCATAGCCCCACTCTTACTCTTTTATACATTTTAAACTACTTAGGGGAGATACATGTTTAAATTACTTTACTCGTTTATCAAATACATGATTTTTATTGTGATGCAAGTACTCAAACATTTATACTTTTTTGATACAATACGCTTTTATACTTGTCTTTGGGAAGTAGGCTCCCAGTAGTCTTTGGGAAGTAGGCTCCCAGTAAATCTTTGAGAAGTAGGCTCCCAGTATGTGCAGTTTAGTGACTAGTAATTCCTTGGGAAGTAACTCCCAGTAATCTTTTGGAAACCCAGTATGTGTAATTTATGCATAGAACTCTTTCGTGTGATTTTATTTAAGTAATCGTATACACATCTATCCTACTCATACTTTAGCAATGGGTTGTAAACACACAGGTTGCAAGTCTTGTATGGGCGGGGCTTGGGACTGAGTGGATTTACAATGCCTTTGCTGTGAAATCTTTATTCAAATGCTTTGCATTTTAAACTAAACTCTATGAACTCACCAACCGTTGGTTGACACTTTTTAGCATGTTTATCTCAGGTTATTAAGGCGATAGTGGATGCATGGAATCTTAGAGTCATTGAATACTTCGGGGACTCATATCTTATCTTTATCATTCGATATACTTTGAAAACATCTATGTAACTTTATACTTTGAATCTCTTGTTTAACTCTGATTTTAATAATTCGAATTAATATATTTCAAAACGTCTCATTTAGAGGTCGTTTTCAATACCTTGATCTATATTATGAAGTAATACCCCCTTGACACTACTGTTCCACGGCGGTAATTTGGGGGTGTTACATGTATATGGTGCCGTCCTTTGATTAATCAAACCTTGTGATTCACAATAGTAAGAAAATTCGGTGGAAAAGTATTCACCACCTCTATCACTTCTTAGAATTTGTATCTTTTTGCCTCTTTGATTTTCTACTTCAGCCTTATATATTTTGAATGTTTCAAATGCCTGATATTTAGATTTCAACAAATAAACGTAGGTATATCTAGAGCAATCATCAATGAAAGTTATGAAATACATATTTCCACCTCTAGTCAGTTGTCCATTCAATTCACATATATCAGAATGCACTAACTCTAAGACTTTAGATTGTCTATCTACTTTAGGAATCGATTTTCTTTTCATTTTTGCTTGAACACATATTTCACATTTATCTTTATGTTCACCATTATAGGATATAATTCATTGTCTTAACATATCTTTCATAGTCCTATAATTTATGTGTCCTAAACGATTATGGCATAAATTGAAAGTAGAACATTCAATATTAAAATTAGAAACAAAATTGCAAATAGGCAAGTAAGCAGAACTAGCAATTTTATTGATATTGAGTTTGAACATCCCATCAGAAGCATACGCTTTTCCTACAAATACATTGGCTTTGGACAAAATTACTTTGTCTGATTCTATCACAGCCTTAACCCCACTTTTACAAAGTTTAAAACCAGAAACAAGATTCTTCCGGTATGAAGAGATTCGAGAATACGAGGAGTATCTGTGAGTTCCGGTATGGGCTCATCAAGATTAGAAAGAAAGTCCTCCTCGCCCTCAACGTCCTCTAACCCCTCATCAAAAAGAGGATTAACAACACTTAAAGTGTAATCGTCATTATACTCAAAAAGAGGGTTAGAGAAAATTCCGGAAGTAATCTCGGAAACGTCAAGGGAATCTCCACAAGATTGCAAATCACCTTCACCGTCGGATATTTCCTCGGACTCGCTTGGGATTGGGACAAGGTTCTCAACACCGTCTGATTCCGTTGCTGGAATAGTGTTTAGATGCTCGTCCCCCATTTTTAGAGAGTCCTCGGGTTCTTTGGTAGGAACGACGGGTATGGTTTCAACTGACGAACTCTCATAAACTCCCCACCCAGAATCCTCATCATCTTCATCGTCGTCGTAAACGAAAGTTTGACGATAATTAGAACTTATTTTAGCTGCTTGTTCTTCAGCTAGCAGTTCTCCATAAGTTTTCTGATGAGGATTTTCTGGGGTACGTAAAGCCTTAAGTTCTTTTAGAGTATCAAGCATAGCAACGAGAAGTTGTTCTCCATTGAGTATTTCTTGAGGAGGTGGTTGAGGTTGTGGTTGAATCATATGGTGTTGTGGGGGTTGGAAATTGTCAAAACCGGGAGTACTATAGCAAGGATTAGGTTCATAGTAATTTTGATTCCACGGTTGACATTGATAATCATTATGAGGACCCCCACAATTTGTACAAGAAAAGTTCGGTGTATCATTGAAATACGGTTCTTGCTCATAAAAGTTTTAAGGAGGGTGATTGAAATTGTTTTGAGGATAATCGGAAATGTTCGGATTAAAATCATAAGTGTATGAATTTTCAGCTTCCGAAGCACAAAACGAACAAAATCCATTGATCAAATTACTACCACACCTCTCGCAAGTACACCGTTGACAATAAGACGATGTCGGATCAATCGAATCTCCACACCCATCGCAATAACGTTGATCGAACGAAGATATATCGGGCTGTGGTGGGTAGTTGTAGAAATTTGAAGAGTCGTTGAATGAATTCGTATTTGGATTATAATCAATTGAATTCCTCGAACCACAAAACAAACAACTTCCGTTTCGAATATCATTTCCGCACCGTTCGCACGTACACCACCGACAAGGTAATCCAAAAAGCGGTTCTCCACAACCGACGCACGGGATAAATGAGTCCATCAGAATTAAAAATATAGAGGATTAAGAAGATAAGAATTAAACATTATGAGAGGGTAAAGAGATAAGAATCAAACGGATAAGAGGATTAAGAAGAATATTTTTGGATTTTTAATTTTTAGGAACATGGAAAATCATAAAAGAAAAAGGAAAATAAATTTTGAAGAGAAAATCTTTTTGGGTTTTTATAAAAAATATTTACAAATGAAAATGATAACTCCACGAGGAAGGGTCTTCAAAACACGAATCGATAAACGGAATCACGCATTCACTTCAACCTTCCCCGGCAGCGGCGCCAAAAATTGATTTAACAATTATAGATCAAGGGAGAATTGCACAAGAAAATATGCAAAACCCGAGTCGTTTGTCCCGACGAAGATCGAATGAAATTTGTGTTCCCGGAACGTGATTCGTGTAGTGAATGTGAATAAGAGTGATTGATTTTGGATTACACTACTAATATTAAAATATCAATCAAATTTAACGATTAAACTAAGCTAATAGAATAATTAAACTAAACATTTAAACGAAAATTGAATTTTAAAAACGTTACGCGACGAAATATAAAACGTAAATAAAAATGATTTTGTGAAATTTAAAACCTAAAAATATAAAAATAATTTTCCTATATTAAAATTGATAAAAGAAAATTTTTGGAAAAAGAAAAATATTTTTTTGACTTTTTAATAATTTTTTATGAATTAAAAACCAATTTAAATTATTTAAAAATATTAAATCAATTTGGAAAAATCTGAAACTTTTGAGTAAATCTAAAATTAAATTTCTAAACTAGGAAAAATAAAATCAGACAGTGAAAAAGTCTAAATAAGCAGTAACAGTAAATAAGCAGTAGGGAAATAAGCTAAAAATAAGCAAATAAGCTCCAAAAATTCTCAAAAACTCAAAACTTATGCAAACCTACTTTATCAAACTTAAATAAACTGAAATAGGCCAAATAAGCACAGGATATAAGCAACAAATAAGCTGAACAGTTCAAAGGACATGGCAGGTTCAAAATGGCTAAACAGCCCACTTGTAGCACTAATTAAGCAGTCTAAATAAGCCTTAAACTAAAACCTAATGGGGGCAAAAGCTAGACAGCACTACTAATTACCTAGAAAACACAAAAGCCCTAATTTCTACAAGCCAATTGAATGCTAAATAAGGCCTAGATCAGCTGTTAAAAACACAAAAGCTGCTGCAATATCAGATCTGTCCAGAATGGGCTTAATTTGCAGACATTAAATAAGCTATCAATTAAGCTTAAAAGTCCAATACCAGATTTTAATCTAAAAGCTGACTACATGAACTGAATATAAACCAAAAATGGAGACCTAAGATTAACTAAATAAGCCACAATGAAGCCAGGATCAGCAGCCCTAGAACTCAGGGCTGCACAAATTAGTACCCTGTGACAGCAGACTTGAATTTGGCGCAAAATGGTGCAAAACTACTTCAAACCTATCAAGCTCTATGGAATACACCTAAAACTATCCCAGGCACCTAAAAATACCAAAATAGGAGAACAAATAAGCTCAGCTTTTGCTGAGCTTATTGGATGCAGTGTGGACTAAAAGTTAATGCAGATATTGAAATTCCTTAAACTACTTGACTACTGATGAAAAATAACTGAAATAACGTGAATCAACTTAGTCAAACTCAAAAACCTGGCACATGAATAGTGTTCATCAGATTATGCCTATTTAGACCCATAAGCAGTTTTAAACCAAACACACCCTTCTGATCAGGTTTTGAGATTAGATACCAAGAGACCTCTTAAAATTGTAAAAAAGAAATTAAAAAGAAGCACTAGACTAGTTGTAATCCAGAAAATAAATTTTTAAAAGAAAATAAGCTGAAAAACTTAGTAAGCTGTTTTTGACTTATGACTTGACTTTAGGTAATAGTAAAAGAAATTGATAAGCAAGTGATCACAACCAATAATCTGATATCCAAATTTTCACTAGAAAGCAGAAGGATGAAAAATAAGCACTTATTGGTAAAATAAGCTCATGAACAGTAATTTTGACCGAAATTGACTTTCATTAAAACTTAAAGAACTGAATACAAATTAACTGGAAATGTAACTTACAATTGAATTAAAACAATTACACTACGAAAAACATTAAATGACAGAAAGTAAATTGGTAACAATTTTTTAAATACATAAAAATTGGACGATTCTCTTCGAAGAGGAGGACTCCTATTTATAGCAATCCAGGGAAGGATCTAGGCTGCCCACGCTGGCAATCCGTGCTTCTTCTGCTCTCTATCCACCCTTAGATCTTTTCGTGCTCCCTACTCTTCATTCTTGGCCCTTGGATCAAGATAGTGACGCGGCTTAACCAATAAGTGAGTCCCACGTGTCCCTGAGCTGTCAGGAGCTTCCAGAAATTACCCAATCATTGGGTAATCATGCGTACGAGGTTAATTATGGGTGAATAGTAACTAGGGTTCTTGGGTGGTAAATTGGGGGTAATTTTGGCGGGCACGTGTGGGTGTGAGGGTGTGTTTTTTGTATATTTTTTTGAGTGTAAGTGATATATTCTTTGACCGGGTTTGTTGATGGGTCACGGGTTGAAAGTGGGTTATGGGTATAGGGATGTTGGGCTGTGGGAATGGGGTTTATTTTGGGCTGTTGGGTTGTGTTGGTTATTGGATTGTAGGTTTAATAGTTTTTAAGGATTAAGGGTTTTAGGATTATAGGGACTATTTGTGAATATTCTGAATTTTAAGGGACTGAAATTGTCAGTATTCCAAAGTTGGTTCAAGGGTCATTTTGGACATTTGGTGAGACTCTAAGGGTGGATTTTGACTTTTGACCAAAAAATATCTCTCCCGGCTTTGGCTAAAAATAACACTTCCATATCTCGTGCTCGGTTTCCCGGTTCTTAGCTTGATTTTGTCCTTTTCTTCGATATCCGTGCCTGCACATATAAAAACACAAAAACACTATATATTTGGCATTTTGGACGGGTTTTTGGTCTATTTGGGTCCGGTTTTGGTCAAGAAAAGGTATGTGTTTAAGCACATACCAACCATTCAAATTCTTTTCACGATTACGAGTTTCCTCTTCAATTCGTAAATGTTTCTGAATATGATCTATAGTAAAATCCTCTGAAGTGTGCATCAATTTCTTCTTGTAATTGTTCCAAGAAGATGGTAACTTGGTAATAATGGCCCCAACCAGTAACTTTTCTGGGATTTCAATGTTCAGATTTTTAAGTTTAGATACCAGAATTAAAAATTCATGAACTTGATCTAAGATAGAAACATTATCTTCCATAGTAAATTCAAAGAATTTAAAAGTGATGAACTTATCTACCCCTTCCTTTTCAGCAGTGTATTTTTATTCAAGAGAATTCCAGATTTCCCTTGCAGAAGTCGTTGGTGTGTACAGATCATACAAACGGTCAGTGAGGGTACTCAGAATGTATCCTCTGCACAGGGTATCATCTTGATCACGCTTCCTTTGTTCCTCTTGAGTCATTGGGAGAATTGGTGGCCCTTCTAGAACATAATAAACATTGAAGGCTGTCAACAGAAACTTCATCTTTTCCTTCCAGTGAGTAAAGTTCATCCCATCCATTCTATCCAGTTTGATTGTGTCGCTTCCAAACATCCTTAAACCAGCACTTTGATCCATGATTAATATTCTTTTAAGATTGTTAGAATATTGCAGATTTCTACTAATAAAATAAACGAAATTGAGGACTTGATAATGACTATACTTAAAGAATATTAGCCTCCACTATTAACGCTGGTGTGATTTGAGACTAATTTCTTCCCAGGATACAAAGCTAATTGTCTAGTTCTCTTAAGATAGCCAAAAACTCTTCCAATCGCTTTCCAATGATCATGACTTGGATTACTCGCATATCTAGAAAGTTTGCACACAACATATGCAATATCAGGTCTAGTAGAATGTGTAGCATACATTAAACAACCTATTGCACTTGCATATTCTAATTGAGCAACAGCTCTCCCATTATTCTCAACCAGTTTACAAGATGACTCATATGGGGTGTTTGCCTCCTCTATATCCAAGTGTTGAAACTTGTCTATAAGCTTATCAATGTAGTGACATTGATTTAATGCATAACCCCCACTATGCCTTTTAACCTTTATCCCCAATATAGTATCCACTTCATTCATGTCTTTCATTTAAAAGCATGAAGACAAAAACTTCTTAGTTTCATTGATACCTTCCATATTGGTTCCAACAATCAATATATCATCTACATAAAGGCATAGAATGACACCATAATCTTTTGTAAACTTAGAATAAATACATCTATCAGATGAGTTATGGGTAAAACCATTTGAAAGTATTGACCAATCAAATTTCTCATGCCATTGTTTAGGTGCTTGTTTTAACCCATATAAAGATTTCTTTAATTTGCATACTTTATTCTCATGACCAGGCAACACAAACCCTTCAGGTTGTTTCATATAGACTTCTTCATCTAAGTCACCATTCAAAAAAGCTGTTTTAACATCCATTTGATGTTTAGGCAGATTATAAATAGAAGCTAATGGAAAGAGCACCCTAATTGAAGTGATTCTAGCTACTGGTGCATGTGTATCAAAGTAATCAACTCCTTGTCCTTGACTAAAGCATTGAATTACCAACCTAGCTTTAAAAGTTTGAATAGATCCATCTGTATGACATTTTATCCTAAATACCCATCTACATCCAATTGCTTTGGAACCTGGAGGTAAATCTGAAAGTTCCCAAGTACCGTTAGATATTAGGGAATTCATTTCATCATCAATTGCCTCCTTCCAAAATGCATAATTTCTAGAGGATATAGCATCTTTATATGTTTTAGGTGCATCTTCTACATTAAGTAAAATAGGTATTTTATTGATAACATGATTCTCATTATCACCTACATCGAGGAAGATGATAGCCTGGGAATTAATAAAATCAGAATCCAAACTTTTTTCTTTTCTAGCCCTTTCACTTCTTCTAGGTGCACTAGAAGATTCTGCCATATTCCTCTTATTATTAGAGTTCAAATCTGGGCCAGAAATATCTTGTGGGATTTGAGACACAATTTCATTTGTGCTTGTTGAATCATGACGAAATTTATTCTCAAAGAAATCTACATCTCTTGATTCAACAATAACATTCGAATCTAAATCTAAACAACGATAAGATTTAGTGTCTATAGCATATTCTACTACTTACATGACATGCTTTAATCAAGGCTTCACCCCACAAATTCTTATGCAAGTTTGCATTGATTAACATAGCATTAATGATATCTTGCAAAACTCTATTATTCCTCTCAGCAACACCATTCTGTTGAGGTGTAATGTAGCAACCCATAGAATTCCCTAGTCATTAGTGAACGTTAATCTAGTATTAACCCATCGTTACTGTTCACTTAACCATTTTACGAGCAAAATTTAAAAATTTTGTTTATTACATTCTATAATTCAAACGTTGTTACGTGATACACGATACCTTGGAACGGGCTCACACGCGCACCACGATAATTCATATCACAAATAATAACCAAATGGACCCTTAATTCTATTTTTGGCCTGTTACTATTCCTGGCCCAACACAATACAAGCCCAACTTTCCTATTTTTCTTTTATTCCATTCGACCCAATTCACCTTCACTTGGCATCTTTCATTCTAGATTTCGACACACAAACCATATATAATTTTACATGTTTCGATTCTTTACAATACCAAGAATCAGGATGGACAATGCTCAAGGTTTGATTCGAACCTTTGACCTATTAACGAGACCCAAAGCTTGCCTCATTCGACACACATACAAACTTAATCCAAATTCAACCAAAGTCGAATAGGCTACATTTTTTCTAAGTGATTCATATTGTACTTGGCTTAAATGGTTTCTAAAACTCTTACACCCCTTCCTCATTTATTTTGACACGTTAAAATGTGATATGGACTATTTATATGTATCAAATGTGTTTTGAATATGCCACATGAACTTTGGCCGAACCACACATCCACTTGACTAGTTCTCATGAGTTCCTATCCAATATTATTCTCAAAATCCTATCCTAAACCTGCCAAGATTGAATATGTCCCCAACTTGATTATTAAAATACAATATAACTAGTATATACATACATGCACATACGTATACATCATATACACACATTCTCTCATTCACTCACTATATTTTTCTAAGTTATTTCTCCCCTGTGAATTTCATTCGAAGAAGATTAGGGGTTCTAGTCATTTCGAGCTATTTTCCAAAGGACTAGTGTTGATCTTGATTCTTTTGGATGGGTTTTGTCGAGTTCATGCAATAAACATCATTCTCTAGTCCTTTTCGACGTTATATCACCACCAATCCTTGGTGTGGTCGTGTGTTGGAGCCGTTCCCGTGTTACATTTAACATCACAGTACTTTAACCCTTACAGCTAAGGTGAGTCATAGCCCCACAATTTCTATCATTTATTGGTTTATTAACTCTTAAGGGGAGATACATGCTTAACTAGTTTCAATTGCTTTTACAAGTATTCTAAACCTTTACTTATTACTGTGAGATTTCATAGCCCCTACTTTTATACGTTTTGATTTACTATTTGGGGGAGATACATGCTCAACTATATTTATTTACTTTTACAAGCATTCTAGAAACTTTCACGGTTCACCGTGAGTCATAGCCCCACTCTTACTCTTTTATACATTTTAAACTACTTAGGGGAGATACATGTTTAAATTACTTTACTCGTTTATCAAATACATGATTTTTATTGTGATGCAAGTACTCAAACATTTATACTTTTTTGAGACAATACGCTTTTATACTTGTCTTTGGGAAGTAGGCTCCCAGTAGTCTTTGGGAAGTAGGCTCCCAGTAAATCTTTGAGAAGTAGGCTCCCAGTATGTGCAGTTTAGTGACTAGTAATTCCTTGGGAAGTAACTCCCAGTAATCTTTTGGAAACCCAGTATGTGTAATTTATGCATAGAACTCTTTCGTGTGATTTTATTTAAGTAATCGTATACACATCTATCCTACTCATACTTTAGCAATGGGTTGTAAACACACAGGTTGCAAGTCTTGTATGGGCGGGGCTTGGGACTGAGTGGATTTACAATGCCTTTGCTGTGAAATCTTTATTCAAATGCTTTACATTTTAAACTAAACTCTATGAACTCACCAACCGTTGGTTGACACTTTTTAGCATGTTTATCTCAGGTTATTAAGGCGATAGTGGATGCATGGAATCTTAGAGTCATTGAATACTTCGGGGACTCATATCTTATCTTTATCATTCGATATACTTTGAAAACATCTATGTAACTTTATACTTTGAATCTCTTGTTTAACTCTGATTTTAATAATTCGAATTAATATATTTCAAAACGTCTCATTTAGAGGTCATTTTCAATACCTTGATCTATATTATGAAGTAATACCCCCTTGACACTACTGTTCCACAGCGGTAATTTGGGGGTGTTACATGTATATGGTGCCGTCCTTTGATTAATCAAACCTTGTGATTCACAATAGTAAGAAAATTCGGTGGAAAAGTATTCACCACCTCTATCACTTCTTAGAATTTGTATCTTTTTGCCTCTTTGATTTTCTACTTCAGCCTTATATATTTTGAATGTTTCAAATGCCTGATATTTAGATTTCAACAAATAAACGTAGGTATATCTAGAGCAATCATCAATGAAAGTTATGAAATACCTATTTCCACCTCTAGTCAGTTGTCCATTCAATTCACATATATCAGAATGCACTAACTCTAAGACTTTAGATTGTCTATCTACTTTAGGAATCGATTTTCTTTTCATTTTTGCTTGAACACATATTTCACATTTATCTTTATGTTCACCATTATAGGATATAATTCATTGTCTTAACATATCTTTCATAGTCCTATAATTTATGTGTCCTAAACGATTATGGCATAAATTGAAAGTAGAACATTCAATATTAAAATTAGAAACAAAATTGCAAACAGGCAAGTAAGCAGAACTAGCAATTTTATTGATATTGAGTTTGAACATCCCATCAGAAGCATACGCTTTTCCTACAAATACATTGGCTTTGGACAAAATTACTTTGTCTGATTCTATCACAGCCTTAACCCCACTTTTACAAAGTTTAAAACCAGAAACAAGATTCTTCCTAATGTTAGGAACATGAAGAACATTCATAAGAGTCAACTTCTTTCCAGATGTGAATTGGATCTCCACGTTTCCTGAACCAACAACCTTTGAGGCATGACTATCACCCATCATAACTTCATGTCCATCTTCACTTTCCTTATAAGTTTTGAGCAAGTCTTTGTTGTTGCATACATGTGTAGTTGCACCAGAATCATACCACCAATCATCAGTTGTTATCACACTAGCCATACGCAGTTCTTGAATCATTCGAATGTTCATTTCAGAAACCATAGCAGCGATTTCTATGGTATCAACTTGTTCCACTGCATTTGCAGATTCATTCTTGTTTGTATTCTGATTTTTCTTTTTGTGATTCTTGCAGTAGCGCTTGATATGCCTTTTGTCACCACACTTGTAACACACAACCTCATACAATGGTTTATTGTCTTTCTTGTTGTCTTTGGAAGAGTTCCATGTACCCTACCTCTTCTTGTCATTTCCTTTGTTAATCAACATAATTAACCTTAGAACTTGATTCACCATTCAAATTCTTTTCACGATTGCGAGTTTCCTCTTCAATTCGTAAATGTTTCTGAATATGATCTATAGTAAAATCCTCTGAAGTGTGCATCAATTTCTTCTTGTAATTGTTCCAAGAAGATGGTAACTTGGTAATAATGGCCGCAACCAGTAACTTTTCTGGGATTTCAATGTTCAGATTTTTAAGTTTAGATACCAGAATTAAAAATTCATGAACTTGATCTAAGATAGAAACATTATCTTCCATAGTAAATTCAAAGAATTTAAAAGTGACGAACTTATCTGCCCCTTCCTTTTCAGCAATGTATTTTTCTTCAAAAGAATTCCAGATTTCCCTTGCAGAAGTCATTGGTATGTACAGATCATACAAACGGTCAGTGAGGGTACTCAGAATGTATCCTCTGCATAGGGTATCATCTTGATCACTCTTCCTTTGTTCCTCTTCAGTCATTGGGGGAATTGGTGGCCCTTCTAGAACATAATAAACCTTGAAGGCTA
Source organism: Artemisia tridentata subsp. tridentata (assembly GCA_021014915.2). NCBI lineage: Eukaryota > Viridiplantae > Streptophyta > Magnoliopsida > Asterales > Asteraceae > Artemisia > Artemisia tridentata. The sequence continues at coordinate 291,256,248 of CP139506.1, forward strand.
TCAACAGAAGCGTCATCTTTTCCTTCCATCGAGTAAAGTTCATCCCATCTATTCTATCCAGTTTGATTGTGTCGCTTCTAGACATCCTTAAACCAGCACGTTGATCCATGATTAATATTCTTTTAAGATTGTTAGAATATGGCAAATTTCTACTAATAAAATAAATGAAATTGAGGACGTGATAATGACTATACTTAAATAATATTAGCCCCCACTATTAACGCTGGTGGGATTTGAGACTAATGTCTTCCCAGGATTCGACGATTAGAAATTTATGCAACGTACATAAACTTCTCTATAAACATCATCAGATTGCATATTGTATGTTTAGTGAATTTGTGAGTTTTCTGTATATATTTCAGACAACCAAATGCACCCTTTTATAGATGTAAAACCGAACCATTGTGACTTTTGGCGAATCAACATGACTGTTGGAAAGTCAACTGCCAAAACCAACCAATACTTTTTCCCTCTAGAAATAACTGTCATTAACAGAAATAATTCTACCTAAAAATAATGACGAAATTATTTTCTAAGGCAAAGGTGCTAAGTGGTAAGTCTATGATTAATTAAATATATATTAAAGATAATATAAACCAAATTAATCATCCAATTATTCCTTCCAAAAGCCTCCAAAAAGACTTTCAAATAATTGAGTGGAGTAGCACTTTATAAACTCACTTTCATTTCTCTTTTCTACTTATGCGGGATAGAAAACAATACAAAAATATTTTAATAAAATCCACAAGTTCTAACATAACCTTGTGCATGGACGATGTCTTGAAAACACCTAGAAAGATATTCATGAGCTAATTCTTAAAATAAAACAAAAATTTAACTTTTTTCGAACGACGGTGTGCAAATTCCGGCTAATGTGCGAATTGTAAATATACACAAACATAAATATTCATGCTATAAATCTATATCCTTCTGGCAAAACAAACACCACCACCATCCACCACACCATCCAGACACCACCAACCAGACACCACCACCATCCACCACACCATCCAAACACCACCACCATCCACCACACTATCGACACCACCATCCAAACACCACCATCGACACCACCATCCAAACACCACCACCATCCACCACATCATATCCGAAGCATGCTCAGACATAATGTGAACCATGGTGAACCATCGTCAACTTAAGTGATAGCGGGTGAAGCCATTGCCCAAATTTACAAGAGATTAAAGTCAAACCCAAGTATAAAGGATTTTATTACAAGGATTATCTGGTGTTGAGCAAAAAATATATATATATATATATATATATATATATATATATATATATAAAAGATTGACCCACCATTTCCACTCGAATATCTCAACCGAATCACACTATGAAATTAGTCATCAGAGAATCACGATAGGGTTGCTTGTTTAGTTGTTTTCAATGTTATAATCCTTAAACCCAGTATGACAATAGAAATATGATTTTGGTTCTATTAGATGCAAACATTAGAAGTGGAAATGGAATATACAGTTTACATAAAGCTGAAGTGACAACTGGGTAAGTATTTAAAGTACAAAGGACTGATGGTGGTGGTGGTGTTTGGATGGTGGTGTCGATGGTGGTGTTTGGATGGTGGTGTTGATGGTGGTGTTTGGATCTGTGGATCTGAATATATATATCTTTGTGGGCTTAGTTCGCACATTAGCCGGAATTCACACATCGTCGTTCGCACATCTGTTTGGGCCAACAAATGATTGGTGTTGTACTTTTTGTCTGGACACGTGTTAACAAATTAGTAGAGTCGTATATTCGCACATAACCATTTAGGGAATGAGTATTATTTTTGTATTTAAAAAAAAAAAAAGTTAAATTTTTGTCCTCTTTTGAGAATTGGCTCTTTATTATACTACATAATTGAAACATAGTTATTATTACACATTCATATCGTTGCATGTTTTCAACATCCTCATGCTCGACGCTATGGGATTGCGAAATTTTGTTGGATTTATCCGATCCATTGTTAGCCCCCATTGTTCAACGATGATATAATAATATTTGTCAACAATGGTTAATAATTGAATTAAGGGTCAAAGTAATATAGTCAATTTGTTAGTCAGTCAACCATTATCAAAATGCAAATATACTCATCCACCGTTGAAATGATCAAATTACTATGTTTTGTGTCCAAGCATGCCTTCCATATTCAAAAATCTTGAATTCAGCTACGTACACGTTTAAGATTCGATATATGTTCAAACAAATGTAGGTAATGAATCATTCAACGAATCGATCAGTTGAATAATAATAACCCTAGCTATCTTTGGGCAAATATATTCCTCTAATAGTAAAATATTAAATACATTTATTAAGTCTAATCCTAAGTAAGCAATACTATGTATGATATTTTATTTGCATTTTGTTGTACTTGAAATTTCTTGGATGTTGCCGTCATGCCGTGCAAAGTAAGTCTGGCACTACAACAAAAGAGAGGACGGGCGAGGGAGGTTTTGGCTGGGACGCCTATGTCCCTGTCGAAAGTCGCTAAACGACAAAAAACGGCGCTGAGCTGGCACAAAGTCTCGCTGACCGTTTACTAAATTTTCAACGTGACTTTTTGGCGGGGACACGAAAGTGGTTTCCATATTTGACGGATTTTGACCAAATTTGGAACTCTTAATTGTTCCCGGGTTTTTTTCCCGCCCTCACTTTTGGCGGGGACAAAGTTTGCATGCACAGTAATATCTTTTTGGCGGGGACAATGTTATCCATTTTCCCTCCTAAAAGATCACTTGAACCCGCCAATATTTTCTAGCTTTTGGCGGGGACATGTCCCCGCCAAAAGTGCTGGCGCCAATTTATCCCGCCAAATTGCAACTTTATCCCGCCAAAGTTTTACTTATATATAACATAACCGATCATTCTCAAATCGGCAAAACACAAATAACCAAATCATTAATTCCCACAAAACACACATAACAATGGATTGTTACACGCCGGAAGAGGAGTGGTCAAAGGTTTTATCGTCGGAGGGTCTCTTTAATGAAGTTCTTAATACATATGGCTACGAAATTTATGATGAATATGGTTCTTATAAGAACATTAGCCCGTGGATGAGAGACCAGATTCTGGAATGGTTGAGGAAAAAGCCGTACTACAGAGAGATGTTGGACGCTCAAGCTGATGATGTTGGAGGAGAAAGAGCGTTTGATACCACACTTGATGATCAGAGAAATAGGATAACAAATCTTGAAGCTTTGTTTGAACATTTCATCAAGCAATGGAAAGCAACGAAGGGAAAAGATGGTGCAGGTTCTAGCAAAGTGGGAAGTAGCAGCACAAAAAAAAATGAATGGGCGATGTTTGTTATGGTATATGTCGTGTGTTTCGTTTGCTTGTCGAGTTGTTTCGTTTGCTTGTCAAGTTGTTTCGTTTGAGTCTGTATGAAATGTATGTGGTTGAGAACTCTTGCGTGTTTTAAATAAAAGGTTTGCCTTCGTGTTTGTTATCGGTTTATACAGAAAAACACAAATATATAATTGTTATCGGTTTATATAGAAAAACACAAATCAATGGCGTTAAAGAAGTCTCATGAAATACTTAAGTTTTCACAACAATAATATTTTATTAAACAACAACAACAACAACAACAACAACAACAACAACAAACAACAACAACAACAACAACACACAACAACAACAATACACCAACATTACATATGAATTTCAATCAATAACAGCCAACGATATTGCAGCAGACATACGTGGTCAAGGTGTGGGATTCGTGCCATTTCAAGTCTTGCCTCCGCATCCTTATCTTGTTTAGCACATGCTTGTGATTCACAGTTACTCTTGTCTCTAGCACTGTTTTTGTGATCCAGATTTTATCCTCAAGGGATCTTGGCATTACAGTTTGAGCACTTTGTGCAGATCCATCACCTAGAGTTGAGTGAAGCAGAAGATATTTCTCGTAACCGGTCATCAAATTCACTCTTCCATATAAAATATCCACATCCATGATCTTTTTCTCTTGGCTGTTACATAATAAGGAAATGTTACAATTGTTTATATATTTACATAAATAAGAAATGTATGATTGTTCACCTTCGAAAGAGGACATGCATAATATTTCCATCCAAAGGTATCTTCATGATGTGAAGTTCTTAGTTTTATATTTCCTGTTCCACAAGAACACATAAAAGGATTATATCGCTGCATCTCAGGTTTTGAAATTGGTGTGAATATAAGAGGTTTGGCGTTATTAGGTGGTGATGGGGGATGAAGGAGGTGATGTGATGGAGGTGATGTTGTTGCTGTTGTTCGATCTTCAAAGAGAGAGGAGAAAAAAAAATATAGATCCGATATGCAAATGAGAGAGATGGAGGGAATATAGGATAGATCGGATTTTATGTAGAGATTGGATAAGATTTTTTGGATTTTATGTAGAGATTAGATAAGATTTTTTGGATATTAAAGAGGATAAGGTTTATCATTTAGTGTCTCATGTACAACCATATCATCTCGGCTCATTCGTTTAACATCTCGTGTACAACCATATCATCTCGGCTCATTCGTTTAACATCTCGTGTACAACCATATCATCTCGGCTCATTCGTTTAACATCTCGTGTACAACCATATCATCTCGGCTCATTCGTTTAACATCTCGTGTACAACCATATCATCTCAGCTCATTCGTTTAACATCTCGTGTACAACCATATCATCTCGGCTCATTCGTTTAACATCTCGTGTACAACCATATCATCTCGGCTCATTCGTTTAACATCTCGTGTACAACCATATCATCTCGGCTCATTCGTTTAACATCTCATGTACAACCATATCATCTCGGCTCATTCGTTTAACATCTCGTGTACAACCATATCATCTCGGCTCATTCGTTTAACATCTCGTGTACAACCATATCATCTCGGCTCATTCGTTTAACATCTCGTGCACAACCATATCATCTCGACTCATTCGTTTAACATCTCGTGTACAACCATATCATCTCGGCTTATTCGTTTAACATCTCGCGTACAACCATATCATCTCGGCTCATTCGTTTAACATCTCTGTACAACCATATCATCTCGGCTCATTCGTTTAATGTCTCATGTACAACCATATCATCTCGACTCATTCATTTAACATCTCGTGTACAACCATATCATCTGGACTCATTCGTTTAACATCTCCTGTACAACCATATCATCTCAGCTCATTCGTTTAACATCTCATGTACAACCATATCATCTCGGCTCATTTGTTTAACATCTCGTGTACAACCATATCATCTTGGCTCATTCGTTTAACATCTCGTGTACAACCATATTATCTCGGCTCATTCGTTTAACATCTCGTGTACAACCATATTATCTCGACTCATTCGTTTAACATCTCATGTATAACCATATCATCTCGGCTCGTTCGTTTAACATCTCTGTACAACCATATCATCTCGGCTCATTCGTTTAACATCTCGTGTACAACCATATCATCTCGGCTCATTCGTTTAACATATCGTGTACAACCATATCATCTCGGCTCATTCGTTTAACATCTCGTGTACAACCATATCATCTCGGCTCATTTGTTTAACTTAGTTAAAAATTATGTAAATTAAGTATAAATGACTTAACTTAGTTAAAAATGATGTAAATAATTTTAAAAAGTTTTAAATCAATTAAATATGATTTACAAAATATTTAAATTAAATTTAAATGATTTAATAGTGATTTAACTTAATTAAAATGTTTTAAAAATAATTTTAAATGATTTAAATTAAGTATAAATGATTTAACTTTATTAGGTAAAAGTGATGTAAATAATTTTAAAAAGTTTTAAATTAATTAAAGATGTTTTAGAAAAATTTTAATTAATTTTTAAAGATTTAATATTGATTTGAGTTAGTTAAAATAATATAAAAGAGATTTTTTTTTTTTTTTTTTAAGTTTTTGGCGGGGACATGTCCCCGCAGAAAGATTTCACCAAAAATTTATTTTTCCCTCTTCGCATTTACTTTGTCCCGCCAAAGTTTTTTGGCGATTAGTAAAACCTTTCGGCGGACTAAAAGACAAATTATCTTTTGGCGTGGACATGTCCCGGCCGAATGTAATCGCCAAAAAAGTGCCTCAATTATTAACAGATCTATACACTTAGTAAAAAAAAAATCATCTCCCTCGCTCGTCTTCCTCAACTCTCCAGGAATCTCGACCGACACCCCTAATCACCACCACAGCACCACCATCTCACCACAACACCATCATCTCCACCACATAAACCCACCCTCGCACCACTGTGCACCAACATAACCCCTCCTCAACCCCTTTCCTCGTTTAATTCTTTCTTTCTTCCTTTATCCCTCTCGTTTACAAAACCAAGGTGATAATTTTTGTTAATTTATTGATTTTTGTTATTTTTTTTATATATGTTAATTTTTTGATATGTGTTAATTTTTGAAATATGTTAATTTTTGATATATGTGTATTATGTTTTTTGTTATTTTTTTTTTAATTTTTTTGTTATTTTTTTTTGGTACAGTTGCTGCTTAGAACCGAAGCCGAGAACCGAAGCCGAGACTGTAACACCTAAAAAATCCAAAACGTGTAAAATGACCATTTTGCCCCTACAAATTATAAAATCATTTAAAAGCTTATAAAGTACCGAATCGATCCCAAACTTCTGGAAAAGAACAAGATATGATATAAAATAATTTTGAAAACTTCGATAAATATTTATACAAGTTACGAAATTACCAAAATGCCCTTGATTGAACCGATTGGAATAATTAGCAATTACTTAGATTTTAAAAGGAAATAAATTACACTTAAATGGAAAAATTAAACCACATTGATGGCCATAAAATTTCCGTGAATTGTGGGGCTGATTTCCCTCCCCTTAGACGCTCCCATATCTCCCTCATAAAATTATCTCATCTAACCCTATTTTCTCTAAGTGCCGACTAAAAGAAAACACACAAATAATTCCACCATTTCATCATACGAATTTCTGGAGATCCAAGGCTATTTTTTTGGTGTTGTACGTGATTTAAGAAAGCTAAGAAAATTGGGTTTAGGTCGTGGGAGTCTTTCATTTGATCGCTAGCTAATATTCTTGTCGCTAAATACAATCCGAAGGTAATTTCCAAATCAATTCATTCGACTCTTGTAAAATTCGTTGTTCATTTTTCTCTTAATCCTCATATGATATATGACTTGGGAAAAATATCTACAAGGTTTTTAGATCGCTTGTGTGGTCGTGGGAAATTCTTTTCTTGTCGAGTATTTCATCCGAAGGACACAAATTCGTGCAGCTATTACCACCCATTCTAAAATCGATCTGGTAATTTTCTCATGTTCTATACATCACATAAGTCGTATATAAAATACAAAAGTCGACCCATGCATGCTACATAAATCGTTGTAATTTAATGGACTCGAAAACCCTAAATTCGAAATTAATCTCTAATTCATTCATGCGAATTTTCTGGACATGTTGGATATTTTTCGTGGCCTTTATATTCATCATGCATCACCACAAAAATGTTTGTTCGAATTTATGAAGCCTAAAATATTTGTGTTCGAATTATGTAGTTAATCGGATTTAATAGAAATTAAGGAATAAATTACGAAAACCCTAGGATCATTCGAATTAGGGTTTATGCTTTTAGATCTGCACTTTTAATGTATTATAATGATATTGTTATGATTACAAAATGATTTGGGTGATTAGGGTTCGATTTTAGATAATAAAAACCATTACCGATTGAAATAAAATACTTAAAGGTGTGTTTTGTAAATTTATAAACTATAGGGATATTTTTGTAAGGTGTTATAAACCTGTGGAAAAATGTATAAAATAGGCTTGAAGGACCATTTATGTTAATTCGAATAGTTATGGGATTAATTGGTAATTATAAATAACCGAATGGAGATAATTAAAATATAGGGACCAAATGTGTAAATTCTGGAAAGTTGAGTATGATTCGAACATTAAAATATAATGAGGATGAAATTTGTAATTTTGGGAATTTATTGGACTAATGTGTAATTATAATTAATTAAAGTTTGAAAATGGAAATTAAGGGTTTAATATGTAACTTTGTAAACTAGAGGGACCTATTGTGTAAATTCTATAAAATTGAGGATACGTTCTTATAATATGATAAAATAAGTGACCATTGGGAAACTTTGATAAATTAAGGGTCTAAAATGAAACTTGTGAAACTAAAAGGTGTAAAGTGTAAATTGTAAATTCATAAGGACCAAATATGTAAATGTGATAAAAGATACCCTAATTCCAGAAATAATGATTTATCTATGAATGTTGATCCAACTTTCTAAATATGGAAACCTGTTAAAAATGGAAAGTTACTTAAAATGGAAAGGTTTGTAATTATGTTCTACCCCTCTAGGTGTGAAGAAGGAGAGGACCTGATCTCTTCATCTTATTCATTTCGGGTTGTGTTTGCTTTTGGAATAAGGTACAGATATTCTGCCCTTTTTAATAAGGTGCCTTCGACCTCTTGATTCTGATTTGAACCTATGATATGAACCTTGGCATTTGAACCTTTGACATGAACCTTTGATATGAACTTTGAGATTTGGACTATGACTATATGAACCTTTGCTTTGATATGAACCCTTGACCTTTGACCCCAGTTTGATACCCGAGCCAAATATGTTTCCTAGCCATGAAGGTAACATGGCCATGTCATTGATGCACCAGTGGCATGACTCTAGTGTACTCGAGTGATGTTGTACACCGTCCCCATTATGATATGATATGCGCGCTTTATGATTTGTTATGGCCAATATGATTTGTTTGGGGGGGCGTATGGATGCATCCTAGATATGTTATGATATGTTTTGGTGTGATATGATATGGTGACTGGGGCTGGGTGCAATCCACTCCTTTCACAAAATATGGGAGCTGATCACTCCAACTGGTACATGAGGACACCCCTCATATTATCGGCTTATTCGAGAGGCATCCCCTCTATATGATTATGATATGCTATGATATGATATGTTATGATATGGGCTCGTGGTGGATAATTGTCCTAACCTTTACTCTTGTACCTTATTTATATCTCTTTCATTATGCTTCGTTGTTTCGTTTCCGTTTATTATATATCTGTTCACTGGGCTTTTTAAGCTCAGCCGCACGTTTTCTTTTCGTGTGCGGCAGGTATCTAAGCTAGGAGCTTTTGGATTACGCTATGGATGGGATGAGAGATAGATGAAGCTTTGACCTTAGATGACCACCTTTATCTTATGACTTTGTTCTGATCATGGATTTCTTTTGTATTCGTACCTTTGGATTATTTCCTTTCCTTGAACTTATGTATTATACAAGTCGTGTTGACTTGACTTTCCCTTATGTATTCGTTTAAGACTTCCGCTGTGCTATTATGTATGCTTTGATTTGTCACCATAATGTGATGCTTCTACCCTTGTCGGGTTGGGGTGTTACAATTATGGTATCAGAGCCAGGTTTCGACCTGTAGTACATAAGTCATGGCCTGTGAGTTTTTATGGACCCTAGGATTTGACCCTTAAGGCTTAAGTCTTGACTGGTGAGGTTTTGGGTAGTCATAGGTTCTGTTTCGTCTTCCATTTCGTGTTTATTCTCTTGTTTCGTTGCTAATCGTTTTCGAAATCATTCAGATGGTGAATACGCGACATCAGGAATATAATGGAGGGACCCCTGACTTTAAGGCCATGATAGCAGAAGCTTTGGCCAACGCTCTCCCTAACTTGGTGACTCAGGTCACCAACAATATTCAGAATGGGGCAGGTCCTTCCGGAGGTGGTGGTGCAGGTTCAGGTTCAGGTGGTGGTGGTGGAGGTGCTCCACCAGTTGGTATCCATGTCTGGATTGAGAGGTTTAACAAGCTCAAACCCCTCTCTTTCCGTAAAGCTGCCGTCCCCACTGAGGCGGAAGACTGGATTATCCACATGGAAAAGATATTTAAGGTTTTGGGTTGTCCAGATGAGTTTAAGACTAGATTGGCTGCATTTAAGTTTGAAGGCGATGCACAGAGCTGGTGGACAGCTTATGTCCAGGCACAGGAGCAGGGTTTTGAGGAGATTTGTACTTGGGAGGATTTTATGGGTATCTTTTATAAGCAGTACATTCCAGTGGCGGAACAACAGCGATATGAGCGGGAGTATGGGAACATCCGTCAGGGGGACCGGGAGACTACTGGGGAATTTATGCAGCGATTTATGAGGCTGGCCAGTTTCGTTGGGCCAGAGATTACGGGAGATGCTTACCGTCAGGCTAAGACGTTTAAGTGGGCGTTAAAGAAATGGATACTGAACCAGATAGTGAATACGCATTATGATGATGTGGCGGCGGTTGCGAACGACGCTCACAACATCGAGATGTTGCATAGTGATAGTAGTGGTTATAATAAGCGTGATAGGGATGGTAACCGGGTGCATTTCAAAGGACAGAGTCAGCAGGGACAGGGTCAGGATTTCAGAGGTCGGCAGGACCAGGCATCCGAGCAGAGAGGTCGACAGGACCATAGGTATGATCAGCATGGTCGCCAGGACCGGGACTACAGTCAGAGGCGACAGGATTCTCGGGGTTATGATCGGCAGGTTTCTGGGAGGAGTGGGTACAACAACCCACGTCAGTATCGTGATCAGACTACTCGGGGTGCTCAGTCGGGTTATCAGTCCGGTTCTTCTGGGCAGAGGAGGACTAATGAAGTGTTACCTCCTCCACCGCTTTGTTCCACTTGTGGAAAGCCTCATCCGGGGCCATGCCACAAGGCTACCGGGGGTTGCTTTGCTTGTGGGTCTACTGCTCATCGGGTGAAGGACTGCCCACAGGGAAAGCAGGTTGTTCCATCAGGTTCGGGTAGGCCAGCTCCTACTACTGGTCGGGTTTATTCTCTCACACGTGATCAGGCGGCAGGCACGTCAGGTACCATTACCGGTTATCTTTATGTTGGAGATCATATTGTTTTTGTTTTATTTGACACCGGTGCTACGCATTCTATAATATCTAATACGCTTGCCAAGAAAATAAAAGTAACTCCAACACCATTGAATAATCTTATATCTATTTCTACTCCTATGAAAACCCAAGTCACCATCGATTGTGAATATGTAAACTGTCCGCTAAGATTTGATGATGGTATTCGTCCGGCTAATTTGCTTCCTCTCGATATGATTGATTTTGATATAATTTTGGGAATGGACTGGTTGTCTTCTCATAAGGCCTCTATCGACTGTTATGCCATATGCGTAAGATTTGGTGATATCCATCATCCGGATTTTGTTTATCACGGTTCTCAGCCTTTGAAATCTGTTAAACTCATTTCTGCTATGAAAGCACGGACTCTAATCTCTCATGGTTGCCAAGGGTTTTTGGCCTCTGTTAAAGATACGTCTTCTCAGGGACTTGATGTTAGTAGTGTTCCCATTGTTCGGGAGTTCGCTGATGTCTTTCCCGAAGAACTTCCTGGTATTCCTCCACCAGAGAAGTTGAATTCAGTATTGATCTAGTTCCCGGTGCTGAGCCTATTTCTAAGGCTCCGTATCGAATGGCTCCCATCGAACTCAAAGAATTGAAAGTACAGTTAGAGGAGTTATTAGAGAATGGTTTTATTCGTCCGAGTGTTTCTCCCTGGGGCGCTCCTGTGCTATTTGTGAAAAAGAAGGATGGTAGTATGCGCCTTTGTATTGATTACCGGGAGCTCAACCGCATTACTATCCGAAACCGCTATCCCCTTCCGCGCATCGACGATTTGTTTGACCAATTGCAAGGGGCAAAGCACTTCTCTAAGATTGATTTGAGATCGGGATACCATCAGCTTCGTGTGAGGGAACAAGATGTTCCCAAGACTGCCTTTCGCACCCGCTATGGTCATTACGAATTCCTGGTTATGCCTTTCGGCTTGACCAATGCTCCGGCCGTTTTTATGGACCTTATGAACCGGGTTTTTCATGAGTTCCTCGATAAATTTGTCATTGTCTTCATCGATGATATTCTTGTCTATTCGAAATCTAAGGAAGAGCACGAACATCATCTTCGGACTGTGTTGGAAATTCTTAGACAGAAGAAGTTGTACGCGAAGTTTTCTAAGTGTGAATTCTGGTTGAGTCAGGTCGCTTTTCTAGGTCACGTTGTTTCTGCGGAGGGTATCACTATGGACCCAGCGAAGGTCGAGGCTATCACTAAATGGCCTAGGCCTACAAATGTGACGGAGGTGAGAAGTTTTCTGGGACTCGCTGGTTATTATCGTCGTTTTGTTGAGGGTTTCTCGCGGCTAGCCTTGCCGTTGACACAGTTGATGAGAAAAGGGGAGAAATTTGTATGGACTGAGGAGAGGGAGAACAGTTTTGAGGAGCTTAAGCAGAGATTAGTGTCGGCACCTATTCTGACTCTTCCGTCTGGTTCGGGTGGTTACCAGATCTATAGTGATGCATCTAAAAAGGGTTTGGGTTGCGTTTTAATGCAGCATGGGAAAGTCATCGCCTATGCTTCGAGGCAACTGAAACCGTACGAAGAAATTATCCGACGCACGATTTGGAATTGGCTGCAGTGGTTTTCGCTCTTAAGATATGGCGGCATTATCTATACGGAGAGTCATGTGACATTTTCACCGACCACAAAAGCCTTAAATATATTTTCACGCAGAAGGAGCTCAACATGAGACAGAGGCGATGGTTGGAGCTTCTGAAAGATTACGATACCAACATCCAGTATCATCCCGGCAAGGCAAATGTGGTTGCCGATGCTCTTAGCCGGAAGTCGGGTATGATTGCTAGTCTGAATTTTGAGCCTCGGATTCTAAATGATTTGGAGATTCTTGATGTTGAGTTTTGTGTTCGGGGTTGTGATGGTTACTGGGCTAGTTTAAAGGTTGAGTCCAATCTCATCCTGCGGATTAAAGAAGCCCAGAAGGATGACGGTGAACTCTGGGCCATTGTGCAGAATGTGGAAGATGGGAAGCAATCTGAGTTTCGAGTTGATGAGTTTGGTGTAGTATGGCTCGAGGATCGTCTTTGTGTTCCTGACGATCCTGATTTGCGAGAGGCTGTTTTGTCAGAGGCGCATAGTTCTCCCTTTACCATACACCCGGGTTCCACCAAAATGTACCGAGATCTGAAGCAGCACTTTTGGTGGAGCGGCATGAAGCATGATGTGGCTTCTTATGTGGCTAAGTGCTTGACTTGCCAGCAAGTCAAGATAGAGCATCAGAGAGCTAGTGGGTTGCTGCAGCCGCTAGATATTCCGACCTGGAAGTGGGAGGAAATTTCTATGGATTTCGTATCGGGTTTGCCACTTACCAGAAAGAAACATGATGCGATTTGGGTGGTCGTCGATCGACTAACCAAGTCGGCTCATTTTCTACCGATTCGTATGGATTATCGAGTTCCTAGATTGGCAGAGATTTTTGAGCGGGAAATCGTTAGACTTCACGGTATGCCTACGGCGATTATTTCAGATAGGGATCCACGGTTTACTTCACGGTTTTGGAAAGGGCTACATAAGGCTTGGGGTGCACGACTAAAGTTCAGTACGGCTTTCCACCCTCAGACAGATGGTCAGTCAGAGCGGACCATCCAGACATTGGAGGACATGCTGAGGGCATGTGCGTTAGAGTGGACGGGTAATTGGGACGAATATCTTTGTTTAGTAGAGTTCGCTTATAACAATAGCTGGCATGCTAGTATTCGGATGGCTCCTTTTGAGATGTTGTATGGATGGAAATGTAGAGCACCCGTCTGTTGGAACGAAGTAGGAGAACGTGCTATTGAGGGCCCGGAGTTGGTTCAGATTACGAATGAGAAGGTAGATGTTGCTAGGGAGAAGTTGAAGGAAGCTAGGGCTCGTCAGAAAAGTTATGCGGATAAACACCGTCGTGATTTGGAGTTTCGGGTTGGCGATCGGGTTTTTCTTAAGGTTTCACCGTTTCGAGGAGTTAAACGTTTCGGAATCAAGGGCAAGCTGAGTCCTCGATTCATCGGGCCATTCGAGATCCTGGAACGTATTGGAGAGGTTTCCTATCGTCTAGCTCTACCTCCCCAGCTTTCGCATGTGCATGATGTATTCCATGTATCTCTTCTACGGGGATACAACTATCATCCTCTTCATGTGGTATCTTATCCTCTCGATCAGATTCAGCCGGATATGTCTCTTCCGGAGGAGCCGGAAGCGGTTCTGGATCGCCAAGAGCGAGTTATGAGACGTAAAGTCATTCCGTTCGTTAAGATTCTTTGGCGGAACCTACCCAGAGCGGGAAGCTACCTGGGAAACTGAAGAATCGATTCGTGCTAGTTACCCTCACTTTATATTCTGATCTGGTATGTCTTTGTCTTGTTTTCTGTTTCATTTCATCTGTACTTTTTGCAAATTTCGTGGGCGAAATTTTTCTGTTAGAGGGGAAGAAGTTGTAACACCTAAAAAATCCAAAACGTGTAAAATGACCATTTTGCCCCTACAAATTATAAAATCATTTAAAAGCTTATAAAGTACCGAATCGATCCCAAACTTCTGGAAAAGAACAAGATATGATATAAAATAATTTTGACAACTTCGATAAATATTTATACAAGTTACGAAATTACCAAAATGCCCTTGATTGAACCGATTGGAATAATTAGCAATTACTTAGATTTTAAAAGGAAATAAATTACACTTAAATGGAAAAATTAAACCACATTGATGGCCATAAAATTTCCGTGAATTGTGGGGCTGATTTCCCTCCCCTTAGACGCTCCCATATCTCCCTCATAAAATTATCTCATCTAACCCTATTTTCTCTAAGTGCCGACTAAAAGAAAACACACAAATAATTCCACCATTTCATCATACGAATTTCTGGAGATCCAAGGCTATTTTTCTGGTGTTGTACGTGATTTAAGAAAGCTAAGAAAATTGGGTTTAGGTCGTGGGAGTCTTTCATTTGATCGCTAGCTAATATTCTTGTCGCTAAATACAATCCGAAGGTAATTTCCAAATCAATTCATTCGACTCTTGTAAAATTCGTTGTTCATTTTTCTCTTGATCCTCATATGATATATGACTTGGGAAAAATATCTACAAGGTTTTTAGATCGCTTGTGTGGTCGTGGGAAATTCTTTTCTTGTCGAGTATTTCATCCGAAGGACACAAATTCGTGCAGCTATTACCACCCATTCTAAAATCGATCTGGTAATTTTCTCATGTTCTATACATCACATAAGTCGTATATAAAATACAAAAGTCGACCCATGCATGCTACATAAATCGTTGTAATTTAATGGACTCGAAAACCCTAAATTCGAAAAATTAATCTCTAATTCATTCATGCGAATTTTCTGGACATGTTGGATATTTTTCGTGGCCTTTATATTCATCATGCATCACCACAAAAATGTTTGTTCGAATTTATGAAGCCTAAAATATTTGTGTTCGAATTATGTAGTTAATCGGATTTAATAGAAATTAAGGAATAAATTACGAAAACCCTAGGATCATTCGAATTAGGGTTTATGCTTTTAGATCTGCACTTTTAATGTATTATAATGATATTGTTATGATTACAAAATGATTTGGGTGATTAGGGTTCAATTTTAGATAATAAAAACCATTACCGATTGAAATAAAATACTTAAAGGTGTGTTTTGTAAATTTATAAACTATAGGGATATTTTTGTAAGGTGTTATAAACCTGTGGAAAAATGTATAAAATAGGCTTGAAGGACCATTTATGTTAATTCGAATAGTTATGGGATTAATTGGTAATTATAAATAACCGAATGGAGATAATTAAAATATAGGGACCAAATGTGTAAATTCTGGAAAGTTGAGTATGATTCGAACATTAAAATATAATGAGGATGAA
Source organism: Artemisia tridentata subsp. tridentata (assembly GCA_021014915.2). Lineage (NCBI taxonomy): Eukaryota > Viridiplantae > Streptophyta > Magnoliopsida > Asterales > Asteraceae > Artemisia > Artemisia tridentata. Next base: position 291,272,063 of record CP139506.1, read on the forward strand.
ATGTGTAATTTTGGGAATTTATTGGACTAATGTGTAATTATAATTAATTAAAGTTTGAAAATGGAAATTAAGGGTTTAATATGTAACTTTGTAAACTAGAGGGACCTATTGTGTAAATTCTATAAAATTGAGGATACGTTCTTATAATATGATAAAATAAGTGACCATTGGGAAACTTTGATAAATTAAGGGTCTAAAATGAAACTTGTGAAACTAAAAGGTGTAAAGTGTAAATTGTAAATTCATAAGGACCAAATATGTAAATGTGATAAAAGATACCCTAATTCCAGAAATAATGATTTATCTATGAATGTTGATCCAACTTTCTAAATATGGAAACCTGCTAAAAATGGAAAGTTACTTAAAATGGAAAGGTTTGTAATTATGTTCTACCCCTCTAGGTGTGAAGAAGGAGAGGACCTGATCTCTTCATCTTATTCATTTCGGGTTGTGTTTGCTTTTGGAATAAGGTACAGATATTCTGCCCTTTTTAATAAGGTGCCTTCGACCTCTTGATTCTGATTTGAACCTATGATATGAACCTTGGCATTTGAACCTTTGACATGAACCTTTGATATGAACTTTGAGATTTGGACTATGACTATATGAACCTTTGCTTTGATATGAACCTTTGACCTTTGACCCCAGTTTGATACCCGAGCCAAATATGTTTCCTAGCCATGAAGGTAACATGGCCATGTCATTGATGCACCAGTGGCATGACTCTAGTGTACTCGAGTGATGTTGTACACCGTCCCCATTATGATATGATATGCGCGCTTTATGATTTGTTATGGCCAATATGATTTGTTTGGGGGGGCGTATGGATGCATCCTAGATATGTTATGATATGTTTTGATGTGATATGATATGGTGACTGGGGCTGGGTGCAATCCACCCCTTTCACAAAATATGGGAGCTGATCACTCCAACTGGTACATGAGGACACCCCTCATATTATCGGCTTATTCGAGAGGCATCCCCTCTATATGATTATGATATGCTATGATATGATATGTTATGATATGGGCTCGTGGTGGATAATTGTCCTAACCTTTACTCTTGTACCTTATTTATATCTCTTTCATTATGCTTCTTTGTTTCGTTTCCGTTTATTATATATCTGTTCACTGGGCTTTTTAAGCTTAGCCGCACGTTTTCTTTTCGTGTGCGGCAGGTATCTAAGCTAGGAGCTTTTGGATTACGCTATGGATGGGATGAGAGATAGATGAAGCTTTGACCTTAGATGACCACCTTTATCTTATGACTTTGTTCTGATCATGGATTTCTTTTGTATTCGTACCTTTGGATTATTTCCTTTCCTTGAACTTATGTATTATACAAGTCGTGTTGACTTGACTTTCCCTTATGTATTCGTTTAAGACTTCCGCTGTGCTATTATGTATGCTTTGATTTGTCACCATAATGTGATGCTTCTACCCTTGTCGGGTTGGGGTGTTACAGAGACCACAGGTTATAGTGATTAATTCGTGTTTATTTTTTTTTGTTTATGTTTGTACCGGGGACATGTCGCCGCCAAAAATTTATAGTCATTAATTTGTGTTTATGGTTTTTTTAGCTCCTTGTTGACTCCAACAGAGACCACAGCTAACCACAGTCGCGACCAACCGTGAACCACAGCCAACCACAGCCGCGACCACAATATGTTTTTTTATCCAGTTTGAACCACAACCATCAAATGTTGAATAAATTGCTGTATTATTTGGTTGAAATGATGGTTTATTGCATTTATACGGTTTACACTGCTTATATTTGATTTGGAACTAAATGCTTGGATTGAGGAATTAGGAAGAGTATAGTAAACTGTTATGGTCTTGAAAAGTGTAAGTAGAGCTAGTTAGCGTCTGTTTGTTTGTATATATTGATTAATGAATATAGTTACAATTGTGATGCAAAGTACTTCCTATTATATTTAGATAAATATGAAAGAATTCAGACTCGTATGTTTATGATTAAAATGATAGTTTATTGCCTTGGTGAGTTAGTATGGTTTAAGCCGCTTAAAAGTTGCTTTGGTGACAAATCAAAAAGCAAGTATGAGAAGTATAGGAAACAAATCAAAAGCTGCTTTACCTTTTTTAGTTTGTGTTCGAAAAGGAATCGGGTGAGAGTATCAATGAAAATGTAACTGGAACTTTTGGCTTCCGTAAATATCGCTTTGGATGAATAATGTTTACCATTTTCAGTTCTGGTTGATAAGAAGTAACCCCAAAAAGGGTGCGTTTGGTTAACAGCAGCCCCGAAAGGGTGCGTTTGGTTAAATGTGTTTATTTATTTAATTATTTATTATTATCTTTTTTGGTATATATTGTTATTTATTTGAATGTGTGTATATATATATATATATATATATATATATATATATATATATATATATATATATATATATATATGCGTATATGTGTTTCTTCACTAATTTCTATGTTCTTGTACTAGTACGTTTACAGATGGCAGATGTTGTAGCTATGAGCCACGGTGGCGATGGAGGTAATGAGCCACTCCGTGGTCCCTCGAGGAGGCTAGGCACTAACTGTCAGCGTAAGAATTTCTCGATTATTTTAATTAAACTTGATCATTAATTGAAATTGATAACTTGTTATGTTATGTCATCATCACTTGAATTTGATTACTTGCAGGGTCTAATTCCAGAGCTCCCAAGCCCAACTCCAAAATTGGCAAAGGCGGAAAGGTGGTGCGTGGTGCCACAAAGAACGCGAAACTACACCAAATGAGGAATGAGACTGGTCGTCCGGTATCGATCATATTCAAGAAGAACGCGAAAGGGATGTGGGAGCATGTTGGCAATCACGCTTCGTGGTTCGCCAACATGGTCGGGACGTTGTTACGGGACTCAATTCCCATGTATTACGATTCGTGGGATAAGGTTCCCGAGACCACGAAGGCCTACATCGATAACCAGCTCCACGTAAGTTTTTTTTATCTTTTATTTTTTTTAATTATTGTGTTTATTTATTTTAAATGTGTTTATTTATTTAAATTTGTCTCTTTATTTAAATTTGTATATTTATTTTAATTATATTTTATTGCAGCATTTCTTTGATCTCGGCGAACACCTTGCCGGTCCGGATGGAGACGAGATTGTCAGAAGTATCGAAGCTTACCTCAGAAAGCGATATGATGACAACAAGTACAAATTCAAAAGGCAAAATTTTACACGGCAAGGTGGGATTGAGAAACTGGAAGAGATCAAGGAAAAGCATCCGGAAAACAAGACGCCTGAAGATTGGGAAGCACAAGTAAATTTCTGGATCGACACTTTAATTATTATTATTATTATTATTATTATTATTATTATTATTATTATTATTATTATTATTATTATTTTTTTTTTTTTTTTTTTTTTTTTTTTTTTTATTATAACCATCACTTTATTAAAAAAACTCATAGAATTTACAAGAAATTGGTGGGAAGCCGAGAAACCAACTGGGCCCCTACACCTCTAGCAATGGCAAAACCAATTCTATTAAAAATATGAACCGCAGCACGCGCCCCAATGTCTTGAGTCATAGAGAATCGTCGAATACGCTTTAGTAGGGTTACTGCATCCTTCTCAAGTTCTCCAAAAGAAGAGAAAGAGAAGGGGAGGAAACCATACCCGATATCAACACATTTGGCATCGTACTTGACACGTTTACGCTGTGCTGCATCAATAACCACACGCCCTGGCATAAAATCAATCATCCCAGATTGCGTCAAGGGCGACGAACCCGTAAGATCAACACATACATCACGCCCATCGTCCCAAGAATAAAGCAATATATCAGCCGGTCGTAAGGATCTGTCCCTGTCTCCATAAAGCCCAATATCCACCTCCTTACGAGCTGAGATTCCGGACCGAGAACAAATATCAGCAAGAACATCACGTACAATGTTATGCCGGTGTTTAATGCCAACAATACCCGCGCATGAAACAGCATGATCCCCATAAATATCTTCAGTGAAAACCCTAGAACAAGCTGAACACGGTACCTGAATAGTGAAAAGAGGAACGCCCAACCGATAGCACAACACACAACGATAAGTCCTGGCATTCATAGTTTGTCCCAGTCCCGAAATCGGAGCCACCCTAAGCCAATCTGAAGTATGATCCTCCTTTAGTGAACTCCATAAAGCCATCTGTCGAGGAGCTAGATGGTATGTAGATTCAACAGTTTGGGTAACCGATCGAAATATATATCTGCCAATTTCTTCATAAGTTTGGGGGCAGCGACCTCGCTAGGGTTACTCAAAAGGTCAATATCCATATTAACATTAAAAGTACATAAAGCATCATCAAAAGAAGGACCAGCAGTAACAATACCAGAACTATGTAGGAGCTTAGTCTGTAAGCTAGCAGATTGAAGTCTAGAAGCAAGAAAAGCATAATTCAAGACATCACCTGCAGAATATACACCAAGCCCCCCAAAAGCAAAGGGTAGGGTGGCGAGTCTCCATTGCCAATCACCAAAACCAGGCCCAGAAGCAGTGACAATACGCTCCAAGGAAGAACGAAGTGCCGCATCAAAAGAAACCTGAGCACACTCAAAGACCCGGGGAGAACATGTACGCATAGAAAAATACAACTTGGAAATACCAGCACATGCACGAAGTAACAACAACTCACATTGAGGGTCATTAAGTTTGGCAACCGCATCCATAAGTTCAATAGTTTTAGCAACCCTTTTCAAAACAAGCTTACTACCAAACTCAAAATCCACACTAACGGGCCCACCCAACAATTTAACACCGTGTAAGGGACGAGAAATATTGGGGGGAAAAACACCCGCAAATCTGCTTCTGGGATCTTCCTTTGGCCAAAAAACTTCAGTTTTATCAACATTGAGGTGTAAGCCCCGACAAGGTCCATCCATCATAATTAGCTCTAAAACCTTACCCACAACCAAAGTATCACCAATAATAGTGCCATCATCCAAATACCATGCTTGAAAAGAAAGGTCAAAAGAGTCTCTAATCTTACATGCCAAGGGATGTAACACTAAAGCAAAGAGGAGAGGCCCAAGCGGATCACCTTGTTGCACACCTTGATGAGACCAAAGAGTATGCTCACCATAATATAACCTGGCAGGACTGGAGTAACAGAATTCCACCCACTGTGAAATAGCCGGGAAATGGAGCCGAACCTCACGTAACATAACAGCCCGATCCACCATGTTGAAAGCGTTTTTAAAGTCAACCAACAACATAGAAAGACCAACATCACCCCCACGATCCTCAATCAAACGATTCACCGCATGAAGGATAGCCTCCCCTCCACCCGATACCCCAACACCAAATTGTAAATCATCTAAATAACCATCTGAAGAATGGCCAATCATGGATGCACATACCTTGGAGACTAATCGCCTCCAAACAGTCCCAACAGCAATAGGACGGATACCCCCTCCTGGTTTGACTAAGGGTGTGAGAGGAGCACTAGCAATGTACTCCCCCAACACCCTCGGGCATTTACCAGCAAGAAAAAGATTCACCACTTGGGTGATAGAAGCGACCAACTCGTCAGAAATAGCCACAGCTGCACCATTTAAACAATCCAAAAGGTGTTGGGCACGCAACCCATCCCGACCACATGAAGAACCACGAGGGAAACTCTTGATCATTTCAAGAACCGTAGCAGGAGATGCGGTAGGGTAATGATGATCGATAGGAATATCAGGTAAGAGAGGAGCCGACTGGAAAGGGTGCTTAGCTTTTAAGTCTTCAAGAGTAGAAACATCATACGGTGCAATACCAGAAGACGAAAGAACTCTGACCGCTGCAGTATAGTGACCATCACAAATCTTCCTCTTACACTGCTTGACATTACGGTCACCCAAATCCAAACTGTCATCATCAATATTAGACCATGATGGGGATGGTTCGGCTAAAACCTCACGTACAACCTGCAAACTGCCCCCAGGGGTGCCCCATGCATGAATAGCATTAACAATATACTCTTCCTGGCGTTGACGCTTAGTGGCCGACCTACACTCTTGATTACTCCTCGGGCAAAAAGTTTTAAGGAGACAAAGAGGCAAGACTAACAAACCAACCCAACAAGAAATGTCATCAGGCGCGCAGATCACCATATCAAGAGCTTTTTTCAAAGCACGAGAAAACTCCAAACGACATTTGGGGGGGATGGATTTGACAGTCCGCAACCCCTTAGAGAATAAAGTATCAAGAAGAGGTAAATCAAAACCACCAAGCTCGTCTGAAACCAAATCCTCAACAAGGGCAACAAGGGAAGGAACCTGTGGTTTGGTGAGATCATATAACACGAAACGAACAATACCATCACCACAATCAGGAGGAGACACAAAATCAGACCCCGCACCATGACGACACCTAGTCCGGAAGGTGTGCGTTTTGAAACAACCACCACATAACCACAACCCCATACGCTTAAGGGTAACCTCAGCCCTTTCAAAAATAGCCAAATCCGACAAAAGAGAATGCCTAGTGATAGATTGAGCCTCACCACTAAAGTGCCGATCACGAAGATGAGTGATCAAAGAAGTTTTAATAAGCCCATTACCACCACCATCCCGACATCCACTAAGACCCACAAAGGGACAGTGAAACCTAACAGCAGGCATTGAAAACACCAAACAACCCCACTGTTTCGATACTGATATCCACCGAAATGTACCAAAGCAACAGCACTAAGGGCACTGAACCGTTACACAAATACAGCTTTATACAAAACAAATAGCAGCAGTAGTTACCAAACGATTATATCGAAACAATGTACACTATCCAAGGCAGAATCGCAAAACCAGGGAACCACAAATGAAGCGAAACTGTTCGAACCACCAACTGCACAAACCCAAACTGATCGACCATGAATATATACCAATCTTAGTGAATAAAAATCCAACCAATATGTTGAATTAATAAAATCCAACCAATATGTTGAATTAATAATTTAGATGAGAACTAGACTGAATAGAATATAGGTCGACGGATATAAAATAAAGGTTGGTTACCTTTTATTTTGATAACTCGGCATTTCAATCAATCCTTCCAGGTTTTCTACTGACCAGCCTTCTTAATCCAAGACTTTATCCACTCTTTCTTCACTCGCTAGGGAAAGATAAAGGATAGATGACTACCAGAAGCTTCCTTCCTGCATCTGCATGCGCGCTTCCCCAGAAGGAGGCACACATTGTAACAATTCATCGCGATAGCTGCCTTTGGCTCTACTCTAATTGGCAACGAGACAATGGATTGGATTGATTCCTACACCTATGGGCTCAGGTTCCTTCCTCCTCTAGTCCGAATCAAGATGGCTCCTCTCGATCTTGTGATGCCTTCGGCCCAAAATTCTCCAGAGTGGAAGTTGTGTCTTTACAGTAACTCTCCTCTAATAGCGTAGGCCGTCCTCCTCTATGTGTCTACAACTTAGGATTCTGTTGGAGCCGTGCTTGCACAGCATGATGATGATAAGAAGAAGAGAGCTTTGGACTAATTTAGCTAAGTTGTTCAATGATAATAATGCATAAAAGAAATTCACAGCTATTATTATTATTATTATTATTATTATTATTTATTTATTTATTTATTTATTATTATTTTTTTAATAAAACATCACTTCATTAGAAGAAAATAGGATTTACAAGAAATTAGAGGGGAGCCGAGATACTAACTGAGCTCCCACTCCTCTAGCTATTGCAAAGCTAATCCTATTAAAAATATGAGCAGCGGCTCGCGATCCGATGTCTTGAGTTACTGAGAACTTCCGGATCCGTTTCAGTAGGGTTGCTGCATCCTTCCCAAGTTCCCCAAAGGAAGAGAATGAGAAGGGAAGAAACCCATATCCAATGTCGGCACATTTGCTCTCATATTTGACACGCTTGCGCTGTGCTGCTTCAACCACCACTCGTCCTGGCACAAAATCAACCATACCCGATTGCGTCAAAGGAGACGACCTTGTCAAATCGACACAAACATCCTGCCCACCATCCCAAGAATAGAGCAACACATCAGCTGGGCGTAAACTTTTGTCTCTTTCTCCACAAAGGCTAATGTCAACCTCTTTGCGAGCCGAGATCCCAGACCGAGAGCAAATATCAGCAAGAGTGTCGCGCACCATGTTGTGCCGGTGCTTAATACCAATAATACCAGCACATGACACAGCATGATCCCCGTAAATGTCTCCCACAAATAACCTAGAACAAGCAGAGCACGGCATCTGGACCGAGAACAGGGGGACACCCAGGCGGTAGCATAAAACACACCGGTAAGTTCTAGCGTTCATAGTCTGCCCCAACCCAGATATCGGGGCCACCCTAAGCCAATCGGAGGTGTAGTCTTCTCGTTACGATGTCCAAAGCGCCATCTGTCGAGCGGATAGGCCAAAGGTGGATTCAGCCGTTTTAGTAACACGTGTGAAATATATATCTGCCAATTTCTTCATAAGTTTGGGGGCAGCGATCTCATTCGGGTTACTTAAGAGGTCGAACTCCATTTTCACGTTAAAAGTACACAGAGCGTCATTAAAGGAAGATCCATGATTTACTATGCCAGACTGTTGGAGGAGCTTAGCCTGTAAGCTAGCAGATTGGAGTCTAGACGCAATGAAAGCATAATTCAAGACATCACCTGCAGAATATGCACCAAGCCCCCCAAACTCAAACGGAAGCGTGGCCAATCTCCATTGCCAATCCCCAAACTCAGGTCCAGAAGCAGTGACAATACGTTCCATAGAGGAACGAAGTGCCGCATCAAACGAAGTCTGGGCACCCTCAAAGACCCAGGGAGGACATGTGCGCATAGAGAAGTATAACTTTGAAATACCGGTACAAGCACGAAGAAGGAGCAACTCACATTGAGGATCATTAAGCCTAGCAACGGCATCCATAAGCTCGATGGTTTTAGCAACCCTTTTCATAGCAAGCCCACTACTAAACTCAAAGTCCACGCTGGCCGGCCCACCCAATAATTTAACACCGCGTAAAGGGCGAGCAATATTAGACAGAAAGACACCTGTGAGCCTGCTTCTGGGATCTTCGGTTGGCCAAAAAACCTCAGTTTTATCGACGTTAAGGTGCAAGCCATAACTAGATCCATCTGACATAATAAGATCTAAGACCTTCCCCACGACCAGAGTATGGACATATGGGGGGATCATGCGGTCCACTGCTCCAGTGAAGTGGGTGTGAAGTTCAAGCATAATCTGGTGCGTGATATCCTTGTGGATATTTGCTCTAAGGTTGGGATCATGGTGCGTAAGGAGGCTCCTATGGGGTTCCTTTCGGAGGATGGGAAGGAGCTACGGCCTGCAGACTTGTTATTATTTAATTGGCTTCAAGGTAAAGATGCATGCTTGGATGTGACTGGCATCTCTCCATTTGCTAGTAGTGGGGTGACTTCATGGGCTCCTGGGGTAGCCTTGCATAATGCTGTGGAGAAGAAAAATAGAAAGTATGCATCCAAATGTGAGGACAATGGATACAAGTTCATACCTTTTGCCTTTTCTACTAGTAGTAACCATCTTACCACTAGTATATGCCTCTCATACTCACAACCTCTCCACTAGTATATGCCTCACAGCCTCTCCATGAACGATCACAGATGGCTCCTTCCATCTTCTTGTACGTGATTTTGCTTTGGTTATGAATTTCTAGTGCTCTTTTTCTGCCTTCTGTACAGTTTCTTTTGGGGTTTCGATTCGAAACCCGTTTTGGGTCCGGTTCGTTGCTGCGTAGGTTTTGCTTCTCCAAAACACTTTGGGTTTCGTTCTTGAAACCCTTCTCCTTTCTTTTACAGTTACCGGTTTACTTTTCTTCTTCGTGGTTTAGTTGTTGGTTTAGATGGTTTCTTGGCTTAGTTGGTTTCTTGGCTGCGTTTTGACCTCGAGGTTATTTTGTCCTCTAGTTTAAACAAGTCTGCGATTTGATTCTTGGGCCCTACCTTGCATTTTGATTCATGGCTGGTGGGTTTTGTCAGTGAGCTTGCGTTTTGGTTAATGTTTGGTGGGTCCCACCTTGAGCTATGGTTAAAGGTTGGTGGGTTTTGTCCGTGGCTTGCGTGTTGGATTATGTTTGATGGTCCCTACCTTGCGATTTGGCTATAATTTGCTGTTATTTTTTTTATATATTGCATTTTGGATAAAGTTTGGTAGATACATATTATTATTATTATTATTATATCAAAAGCATATAAATCACACCGAACGGTTTGACCATCTTGCGTTTTGATCGTGAGCTTTACGTTTTTCCTGGACTGCGGTTTGCTCCTTGTGGATAACCCTGCGGTTTGATCATCTTGGGTTGCGTTTTGCATGCTTTGCATTTTGCCCTTATTTAGGCTGCGTTTTGAGAGACCTGCGTTTTGGCTGTGCCTTGATACCGTTTACTATGGCTATCATACGGTTTCATTGTCCTTTTGCGGGTTTAAGTGGTTGTCAGGATGGTAGTGGAAATGGGCTCACCAAAACCTCGTTGATCTCTCATCTTCGTGATCGTCATTTCAGTGAGGATGCGCTAGCCACCACCAAGCTTTCCTTGGCCACTAATCTTGCTGTTTTTGAGGTGGCTGAGGTTACGTTGAAACGTATGGGTCTTTGGTTATGTGGAATTTGTTTTAAGACGCATACTCTTCGTTCTAAGTGTCGGCATGGATCTGATTTTGTGCCACCCCTGATGGTGGTGATGGTGTTGTTAGGTTTGTATTGTTTGATCTTGCCAAACCACAAGTCCCCTCTTCGTTTCAAATTACTCATGGTGAAGATTCGGTTTTGGAGGAGCATTTGGGTTTCAATTTACACTTACTTGACACCTTGCTTTCTAAAAGGTTGCACACTGTCAAATCCATCCCTCCAAAATTTCGTTTGGGATTCTCTCGCATATTGAAAGGAGCCCTTGATAAGGTGATCTGCACACCTGAAGACATTTCTTGTTGGGTTAGCCTGTTAGTCCTGCCTCTTTATCTCCTTAAGATCTTTTGCCCGAGGAGTAACATGGAGTGTAGGTCTGCTATTAAACGTCAACGCCAAGAAGAATATATCACAAACGCCATTCGCTCTTGGGGTACGTCTGGTGGTAGTTTACAGCTTGTTAGAGAGGTTTTAGCTGAACCCTCCCCTGCATGGTCTAATATTGATGAGGGTACCTTGGACATGGGTGAGCGTAATGTCAAGCAATGTAAGAGGAAGATTTGTGATGGTCATTATTCTGCGGCTGTCAGAGTTCTTTCTTCTTCAGGTGTTGCTCCTTATAATGATACCACTCTTGAGGACTTAAAAGCTAAGCATCCTTTCAAGTCTGCTCCTTCTCTGCCGGATATACCTATTAATCATCATAACCTCGTTGCATCTCCTGCTGTGGTTCTTGATATGATTAAGAGTTTCCCCCGTGGTACCTCTTGCGGTCGTGATGGTTTGCGCGCCCAACACCTTTTGGATTGTTTTAGTGGAGCTGCTGTGGCTATTTCCGATGAGTTAATCGATTCTATCACCCGTGTGGTAAATCTTTTTCTTGATGGCAAATGCTCTAGAGCATTGGGGGAGTTTATTGCTAGTGCTCCTCTCACACCGCTGGTCAAGCCCGGGGGTGGTATCCGCCCCATTGCCGTGGGTACCGTTTGGAGGCGTTTAGTCTCCAAGGTTGGTGCCTCTATGATCGGCCATTCCTTGGACGGTTATTTAAATGATCTTCAGTTTGGTGTTGGGGTACCTGGAGGAGGGGAGGCTATTCTTCACGCTGTGAACAGGTTTATTGAAATCCGTGGTGATGAGGAGGGTCTTTCAATGTTATTGGTGGATTTCAAAAACGCCTTCAATTTGGTAGGCCGGGAGGTCATGTTACAGGAGGTTCGCCTGAGTTGTCCTGCCATTTCACGTTGGATGGAATTTTGTTACTCCAACCCAGCTAGATTATATTACGGAGAACATACGTTATGGTCGCACCAAGGTGTACAACAAGGTGATCCACTTGGACCTCTTCTCTTTGCTCTAGTGTTACATCCTTTGGTATGCAAGATTAGAGACTCCTTTAGTCTTTCCCTTCAAGCTTGGTATCTTGACGATGGCACTATTATTGGAGATACTTTGGCCGTGGGGAAGATTTTAGAGCTTATTATGAGGGATGGACCACGGCGCGACCGTTACATGGTGTTAAATTATTGGGTGGTCCTGCTAGTGTGGACTTTGAGTTTAGTAGTGAGCTCGTCATGAAAAGGGTTGCTAAAACTATTGAGCTTATGGAGGCTGTTGCTGAGCTTAAGGACCCTCAATGTGAGCTGCTGCTCCTTCGTGCTTGTGCCGGCATTTCCAAGCTATACTTTTCTATGCGCACATGTTCTCCTCGGGTCTTTGAGCGTGCACACATTTCATTTGATGCGGCACTTCGTTCTTCTCTGGAGCGTATTATCACTGCTTCTGGACCTGGTTTTGGTGATTGGCAATGGAGGCTTGCCACCCTGCCATTTGTATTTGGGGGGCTTGGCGTATACTCTGTAGAAGATACCTTGAACTATGCATTTCTTGCATCTAGACTCCAATCTGCCACTTTACAGACTAAACTCCTCCGACATTCTGGCATTGTAACCCCTGGACCTTCCTTCGAAGAGACCTTGTGTGCTTTTAATGCGAAAATGGAGATCGACCTTCTGAGTAACCCGGATGAGATCGCTGCCCCAACACTCATGAAGAAATTGGCAGACATATATTTCAAACGTGTTACCAAAATGGCTGAATCCACCTTTTGCCTATCTGCTCGATAAATGGCACTCTGGAGATCGCAAAAGGAGGATTACACTTCAGATTGGCTTAGGGTAGTTCGGATCTCTGGGTTGGGACAGACTATGAACGCCAGAACTTACCGATGTGTGTTATGCTATAGGCGGGGTGTTCCCCTGTTTTCTGTTCAGAGGCCGTGCTCAGCTTGTTCCAAGGTTTCTACAGGGGATATTTATGGGGACAATGCTGTATCGTGCACTGGCATTATTGGAATTAAACATCGGCACAACGTGGTGCGTGATACTCTGGTTGACATCTGTTCTCGATCTGGGGTCTCAGCTCGTAAAGAGGTTGACATTGGGCTTTGTGGTGCAAGGGAGCAAGCCTTACGTCCAGCTGACATATTGCTTTATTCTTGGGACGAAGGGAAGGACGTATGTGTTGATTTGACTGGGTCATCTCCCTTGACGCAAACGGGTACGATTGACTTTGTGCCAGGTGGTGTGGTGACTGATGCCGCACAACGTAAACGCGCCAAGTATGAGGCTAAGTGTGCGGAGATCGGATATGGGTTCCTTCCTTTCTCTTTCTCCTCTCTAGGGGAACTTGAGATGGATGCGGTGACCCTATTAAAGCGGATCCGGAAGTTCTCTGTAACTCAAGACATTGGGGCGCGTGCTGCTACTCATATCTTTAGTAGGATTAGCTTTGTAATTGCTAGAGGTGTAGGGGCCCAGTTAGTTTCGAGGCTCCCCACTAATTTCTTGTAAATCCTATGGGTTTTCTAATAAAAGTGATGTTTATAAAATAAAAATAAAAAAATAATAAAAATAATAAGAATAATAATAATATTCCATTTATATAATAGTTTTTATTATTTTCTCTTCGCAGGTGAAATACTGGTCAGACCCAAAGAAGTTGAGGATCGGGGCGATCAACAAGAAAAACCGGCTCAAGAGCACGAGTTCTAGCCTTCATGGATCCCATTCACTAGCTGTTATACGCGATAACTTCGTAAGAGACTTTTTAATCATTTTATTTATATATATATAGTGTTGGGTGAGTCATTATTGATTTTATTTATAAACAGTTGAGCCGCCCCACCGACTCCACGGATGTTAGAGACTTGATCGACCTTTACAGACACAACCATACGAGAGGCGACGTCTTTGAGTCTCCATTGTCCGAGGCCAGATACGTAAGTATAATTTATTTCCAAAAACTCACCCACATTAATGCAATATAATAAATCACGACTTATATATTACTTTTCTTGTTTTTTTTGTAACTAAACAGAATGAGATGGTATGGCTGCAGACAGAGAGCACCTCTTCCGGGACGTGTATGACTGACCTGGATATTATGCGCCAGGTGATCGGCGGTAAGCAGCACGGTCATGTTCCTGGCGTAGGTCCAGTGTTACCCGGCGGTGGTCAGAAGACGACCCTCAGCGCCTCACGAGCTCGCGAGCAAGCCTCCTCGTCCGGTCTGCAGGAACCCGTGCAGAAGCAATCCCAGGAGCTGTCCACGCAAAGGACACAGATTGATATTTTGCTGGATTGGGTCAAGAGACAGCCGGGTTTTACCAAGCAGCTAGCGAGTTCCTTGCCGGGGACATCGGGATCACAAAATGCTTCACAGGGTGAGTCTCGAGGTACCAGGGAGGGTGGTGGGGGTAGTGGGGAGACTGGGGAGTAGCGTATGGCTTGTTTAAGTCCGATGGGTCGGTTTATATTTGTTTTGGGGTTATGGACAAAGTTGTGTAGATTTAGATGGATTATTATGTGTTTATGTAGTTTATGTGTTAGGATTCCCGCTAAATTGTTCCCCGCGTATAGTTTTGGACCATTTTGCGGATAGCTAGCTTATGTATAGTTTTGTAGATGATCATGTGATCACGGATTTTGAACCGTTTTTGGCGAATTTGGATTCATATGATTATGTTTAGCGAATTTGGATATATATCATATTATTTTTAGCGAATTTGGGTTTGTTGTTGTTGTTGTTGTTGTTGTTGTTGTTGTTGTTGTTGTATGTTTAGCCAAGTTGGCGCATAAAACAGGTTCTGAATGTGTGCATTTGGTAGATTTTTTTCGGAAAAATTCCGGAAAAAATCTGGAAATTACCCATTTTGCAGTAATATGCTGCAAAATGGGTTAGAGGCTTTTGGCGGGGTCATGTCCCCGCCAAAAGGTTGAAGCAGATTTATATGTTTAAGCTTTCTCCGCCAAAAGCATTTACGGCAACAGTATATTACACTTTTTGGCGGGGATATGTCCCCGCCAAAAGAGGTTAACACAACAGTGGAATGCACTTTCGGCGGGGACATGTCCCCGACAAAAAAAGTTAACACAACAGTGGAAGGCACTTTCGGCGAGGACGTGGCTTAATTAATTAGTATAATCGCTTAATTAAGTAACTTTTTGGTTAATTATTGAGGTTTTTGGCGGGGACATGTCCCCGCCAAAAGTGTTGCCACGCTGGACCAACTTTGACCAGCTAAAAGGCGGTGGGACCCACAAGTCCCCGCCCAAAGTTGACATCCGTCCCCGCCAAAAGTATCAGCGTGGAGCTTGCGGCGGTGACCTTTCCCCCGCCGAAAAGATATTGGCGGGGACATGTCCCAGCCAAAAGGGCAAAAATGTCTTCTCCAAAAGGGTTGAATGTTGTAGTGTGGCTGTCAATTTTAATTTATCATTCATTCCACATTAGTTGATTATACGTAATAAAAATCAACACTATTCATTTACGCTTCCTCTATGATGTTAAAGTTAGGGGCTGTTTCTTTTTCTTTTAATGATCAAGTCAAAACCATTATTTCTTTTTGTTGGAGAGGCGTACAAAAACCTTTCTTTCTTAATTAAGGCTAAACTAGACATGTTTAACCTTAATTGTCTATCCTTCCAATAAATTTACCACAACGAACTTAAACTATGAAACAAATGCAAACGAGCAATTCAATATTTACACATAAGTATAGCATTTCGTGCATAATCATGGAAAACTTAAACGCTTCGAAAGAAAATGTGGAAATCAGGATAAGAATGGTTAGAATGTGGCAGCAAACATTATATGATCAATCACATGTAAATGACCATCATGGATGAAATGGTAATCTATCAACTTTTACGAGGTTTATATAGTCAAATTATCATTAACGATGTAATCATGTTTAGTTAATAATCTATAATATAATACTCATTATATATTAATCACTTTCATGTATGTAAGGCTAAAAAGTGTTTACGCAGCAATCAAGAGTAAAACCTCGTATTCTATAGCTGACATCAAGTCTAAGAAGGATGTACGTACTGTCACGTATTTGCAGAAAACCAGTCCAAATTAATTATTGTCAGGCATCGAAGGTAAAAAACAATTACATGCACACGTACAGTAAGTAAAATTGGCCGACTTTGAAGGTTCTGTTCGCTTTTGTTGATTTCGAGCACATATTATCTAAAGCTAGTATCATATATGCTATGAATCTTACATGATTATATTAACGACTGCCAGTGCTAAGACGAAGTCATTTAAATACTAAAAGCTATTTAAATAACTTTAAGAAATAAATTGCCTGTTGATCTGTCATGCAGACATATATATGCAATGAAACACAACAAGCATGTAAAAAGAATGATACGGAGTATTGAATTAGTCAAACCCTTGACATTTAAGAGCCAAGACCATGTGATCACCAGTTAATAACTTAATATATTATGTATAAACAAAACAAGAATGTAGAAAAAAAGGACGAGCACCTGATATCTAGTTATAATTCATAACACATCTATAAATAGACTCGCAGCAAGATCAACTTCCTAACAGAAAATACATATCTCTTTCTACATACATTTGAAGTATCACTTGTTTATACATTTAACAGGCTCAAAACAATGGGAGCTGGTGGCCAGATGAACGTTTCGAGTAATGAAACAGACATACTCCAACGTGTTCCAGTCTTTAAACCTCCATTTCGGATTGCTGATCTAAAGAAAAGAATACCACCACACTGTTTCAAACGCTCTCTAGTTCGCTCTCTTGGTTCGTTCTTTCGTGATCTTTTTGTGATATTTTCCTTATACTATCTCGCATCAAACTACATCCCGTTGATCCCTCAATCCCTCTCTTATGTTGCATGGCCACTATATTGGTTCGCCCAAGGTAGTATACTTATGGGATTTTGGATCCTTGGCCATGAATGTGGCCATAATGCTTTTAGCGAGTACCGGTGGCTTGATGATGCACTTGGTTTATTCATCCATTCTATTACCTTAACGCCATACTTTACATTCAAGTATAGTCACCGAAACCACCACGCCCACACAAACTCGCTTGAGTGGGATGAGGTGTACATCCCAAAACTCAAATCCGATACTTTATTCTCTGAGTTTATGAATAATGGACCAGGGAATGTGTTCATTCTTATCATACGGGTCACTCTTGGCCATCCCTTGTACATGATCTTTAACACATTAGGTATCTTTAACGACCGTGACGACCGTGAGCTTCGTCATGTTGTGCTCTCAGACGTTGCAATCGTTGCAGTTCTCTATGCACTCTACCATCTCTTTTTGACGGAAGGTGTAAAAATGGCAGCCTTCTTGTATGGAATTCCTTTGTTTACGTTTAGCGGTATCTTTATTATCGTGACTTACTTGAACCATGCTCACCCAGCGGTTGCTCACTATGATTCGACTGAATGGAACTGGCTAAGAGGTGCTTTAGCAACCATCGATAGGGACTATGGGATGTTCCTAAACTGGGCTTTCCACAATTCGAATCAAAATCACGTTATTCACCATTTGTTCCCCATGCTTACACATTATCATGCGTTCGAGGCTACAGAGGCCGTGAAGCCTATTATACGTGACTACTACAAGTACGACGATACTCCAATTCTAAAGGCAATGTGGAGAGACACGATGGAGTGCGTATACGTCGCACCCGATGAAAACTCGGAGAACAAAGGAATTTACTGGTACTTCAAATAATTTAAATATATATGCCTTGCTTGTTTACGTGATACATGTTTTTAAGGTATATTTTGGTACGACGTATAGGATCATCAACTTGTAACAAACATGTTGAAATTAATAAATTCACGAGGGTGTAATGTTGTATCTTTGTTTATTTTGTACCCATGCATACTTCAAATTCACGAGGGTGTAATATATATAGACGTTATAAAAATTATATTTAAATTATCTATATTCATATTTGTACCCATGCATACTTTAAAAGTTCAAATTATGGCATCGCTATTGTCAATGTGGTGTTCTATAAGGATTAGCTACACTAGTACGATAAGGACTTTTCCCGACGACCAAAAAAGCGTCGTGCTGGCGACATGACGTCGGCACGTAGTGTATGCCGCCGACAATTCGACGGCCGGTTATAGTCGAGAATGCCCCGTTGGGACTTACTGTAATACCCAAAATTTTAAAACATGCAAAATTACCAAAATACCCTTGTAACTTAAAAATTCAATTAATGATTAAATAAAAACATCAAATAAATCACAAACTCTTGGAAATTAGCAACATTTGAAGTATGATAATTTTTGCTTGAACATTTTAATATTCTAAATGTCCTAAAAATACTTGTCACACCATAAAATAATACCTTGGGCCGAATACTTATATATATATATATATATATATATATATATATATATATATATATATATATATATATATATATATATATATTTATATATATATAAATACAAATATATATATACATATATATATATATATATATATATATATATATATATGTATATATATATATGTATATATATATATATGTATTTATTTCTTGTTAAATGATTAAAAACAAATAAATAAGGGATAAGTACTACAATTAAAAAGGAAACCTTGAAAAAATCAGTAAATTGATCTCATCACAATCACTTGGGCCGAAATCCATGCCCTCCCCTCCTCCATTTACACGGTTTCATCAATTGTTTCCTTATTATTCATTCTAAAAACCCTAAAACACAAACAAAAACTCCCAATCGGCCACCATAATTTTCCACGACCTCTTATCATTTTTCCTGGATACCTTGGTGTTAAAAGAAGTCTATAAAAATAGGAGTTAGAATATTGAAAGCTTGGATTGCTTGGTTTTGATTTTTGTTCGAGTTCTATTCTTGCCGAGAGGTATGAAATTCCCACACCTCATCCGACCATTCTAAAGGCTATCTGGTATTTTTATAACACTTCTTACATCATATATGATCTATATAAAATGTGTATCATGATCCATGCATGCTACATAAATCGTAAGAATTTTAAATACCAAAAACGTGAAATAAATCCAAAATCGTCCATGCGATTTTTCAAGGCTTTGTACATATTTTATTTCGATCCTTTGCATGTCATATAACACTAGAAAAATGATAATTGAAATTATAGAAGCCTAAATCATCCTTTGTGAATTTATTTTGAAACCGGATCAAAAATGAAAAGAGTTCGAAAATAAAATAAAAGTCGAATGGGTTAGGGTTTGAGTTCTTGGTGTTTAATCTGGTATAATAAATGTGTTTTAAGGTTAAATCAATGATTGGTAATGATTGGAAAATTCTAGGGTTAGGGTTTGCGTTTTATATTAATACCGATTGAGAAATTAAAAAGTTTTGGGTGTGTTTTGTAATTTTATAAACTTGTGGGTTATTTTTGTTAGACACTTTGGAACAGGGATGATTCGTATAAAATATTATATGGGGGTATTATACGTAAATTTGGTAACCAAAAGGTTTAAATGATAAATTATGAAATTATGAATTCGATTTGCAAAATTATAAACTAGAGGGGTTTGTTTCGTAAATTCTGGAAAATAGAGGGTGTCTCGTATAAATATTAATGTAAGGGGTGTAATGTGTGATTTTGATAATTGAAGGCTTAATGTGTAAATATGGATATTTTAAGGATCGAATTGTAATTAAATTAATTATAAGGTTTAAATTGTAATTTAATTAACTTAAGGGTCTAATTCGTAAAATTGTTAAAGTTAAAGGTTTAGAATCGTAAACATGGGAAACTTATGGATTAAAATGAATAATTTGTAATATTTGCACTATAGACCTTTATCTTTGGCATATTTGCATTTAAAACCCTAAAATATAGAAACTTGTCATATTTAACCCTAGACTATTATAACTTCCTAAAATGAACCTTTTTCCCATAATAATACATAATTAATGACTTAACCTAAAGAAAAATGATTGTTGTGCCTACTAATCATGCCTACAAATGTACCTAATGATTTGATTGGATGATTTCAAAAATTGATTGGTGGAAATTTGGAGAGAGAAAGTACATAATACAATTGTACAAGTGATTTATGCATTAGGCATGTTTTTAGGCTTGTGTTGTAGGTCTAAATAGCATTACTCTAACCTAAATTATAATATTTAAATCTTTCTAATTAAGGAAACTTTCTAAAAATGGAATCTTGCTAATTTTGGAAACCTGCTAAAAATAGAAAGTTACTTAAAATGAGTAAACTTACTTAAAGTGGAAACTTACTATATATGGAAAGTTGCTAAATTTGGAAAGTTACTTAAAATGGAAAGATAAACTAAAATGAGTAATCTGAATTAAGAACCATTTGTAATTCTGTCTTCTACTCCTTTAGGTGTGAAGAAGGAGTGATCTGATTCTTTCTGTGTTTGCTATCTTGTGTTTGTTTTCCGAATAAGGTACAGATATTCTGACCTTCTCACAGGTTTCTCATGAACTCTCTCTCCCTCTCTTGTCTATCTTACTCCCTTGAACCTTGCTATGCTTCCCTTGATTTGTGAACCTTGCTATACTCCCCTTGATTTGTGAACCTTGCTATGCTTTCCTTGATAAATTGAACCTTGCTATGTTCCCTTGATACTTGATATAATTCGTTCATCACCCTGTGACATGAATATTCAAACCCTTGGATACCTTGAAGGTTCATTTGATATTATAACTGGATGCTAAAACCTTTCTAAATTATATATGAAAATGTTTTGAGAAAAACTATTTTAAAACGATGTTGTTGAGCACGATGCGATACCACTTTTAAATGAAATTTTATTAAAAGTTTTGTGAAAACTACTTTTAAGACTATCTTTATGAAAAACTTTACTAAACATCATTTTATGAAAGCCACTTATTGAAAGACTTTCTAAATACTTTGAATTAAATCTTTACTATGAACCTACGAATCATTTGATTATGAACCTTTGATATGATCCACTTGACTTGAACCTTTGCTATAAACCTTGCTATGACTCTTGATTCGAACCTTGACTTGAACCTTGATATAAATCTTGACTTGAACCACTTGATATGAAACTTGACTTGAACCACTTGATATTGAACCACTTGATATGATACTTGAAATTGGACACTTGATGCTGGATACTTGACCCTTGACCCACAGTTTGATACTACGAGCCACTACTTGTATAACTAGGCATGAGGGTTTCATGTCCTTGTCATTGATGCACCGATGACTTGACTCTAGGGTAGGAGAGTGATGACCTATCCCGTCCCTGACCTGACTTGTTTACGTAGAGGAAGAACTTGGCCTACTGGGGCGTATGGATGCATCCTAGATTTGTTTCCTGTTTCGATGGATTTATCATATTACTTGTTATATACCTGGTGACTGATGGTGTGTGCGATACAGGTCTTTCACATACTGGGAGCTAGCTACTCTAACCCCCTGGAGGTATTCCCTCACATTATACTTGGTATACCGAGGTCTCCTCTCCGTATACATGTTTACTTGATACTTGACTTGACTTGGGCTCGTGGTGGATTACTGTTTTCTTTACCTTATAATCTCGTACTTTTTCCTAACTCTTATTATACCTTGCATTGTTTCCTTTACTCCACTATTCTATTATTACTGCTTGTTACCTTTATATATGTTCACTGGGCTTTTTAAGCTCAACCGCATTTCTTTTCCTGCGGCAGGTTTTAGTAGGAAGCTGGGTATGAGTGGAGAGTATCTTGGACTTAGAAGGCTATCCCTTGATAGATATTCCGGTTTAGAGATGGCTAGAAGAGATTATTCTAGACTTAGTACTTATTGAAATTCTCATTGTAACCTTGTATCTTTAGATTTTCCCTTGTAACCATTGAAATTTATTTTGTATTAATTAGTCATATGCTTGTGTTTACTTTGATATGTCACCATAACGTAATACTTCTACCCTTATCGGGTTGGGGTGTTACAATTATGGTAACAGAGAGACAGGCTGCGACTCGTAATACACTTACCCTTGACCTGTGAGTTTTGGACCATTAGGGTTCCACTGTAAGAACATAAGAGAACACCTTGAGAACTTGCTTTAGGAATTCTTAATATGAACTTAAGTTTTGACCGGTGAGGAATGGGTAGACTAAGACATCTATGTTAGTAGCATTGCTTCCGCATCACTCTGATTCGTGCCTTGCTTTTGGTTAAAGCCTGTTGAGATCACTTTTGGAGATTGAAAGCTTATGCTTTGCACCAACTAAGATTTGAAACCTAAATAAATCTTGAAGGCATTGAGAATTGTAAAGTAATTGCCTGACACTATTTGATCCTTATCTTCAGATTCCGACTCTGACCTCTGATCATTTTGTTAATCATTTTGATGCCTCTTCGGGCATTCTAAGAATCTCCATGGCGATGACGTACTTGATACATTATGCGATTTGTCTCTTGCTTTTGATAAACATCTATGAATCTTCCGACACTATTTTATTTTGTCTTACCCATCTCTGTCCCTGTAATACCCAAATATCTAAAACATGCAAAAAGACCAAATTGCCCTTGTAACTTTAAAATTTGATTAATAAGTACATAAAGTATCAAATAAATCCCAAACCTTTGGAAATGAGCAAGATATGAAGCAAATTAATTTTTATTACTACAATTTAACATTTTGCTAAGTACAAAAATATGGTTCACACAAAATATATATATAGCCGAAAATACATATACTTATATATGTTTATTATTTGTTAAATAATTAAAATCAAGTAATTAAAGGATAAGCATTGCAAAACAAGAAAAGATCTTTGAAAATGAGTATTTTGATCTCATCTAATCCCTTGGGCCGAATATCATGCCCTCTCATCATAATAATACACGGTTTGTATATTTTCTATATTTATTCCTTCCTTTAAACCGTATAATCAAACCAAAAACTCAAAATTGATCACCACAATTTTTCTGCACTTTATTGGTATTTTTCCTGGATGCTTTGGAGTTAGTAGAAGGCTAGAAAAATAGGAGTTCGATTCTTGGAAGCTTGGTTCGCTCATTCTTGATTCTTGTTCGTTTTCAATATTGCCGAGAGGTACAAAATTATTACGCTTAATCCACACATTCAAAAATTGATTTGGTATTTTTCTCATGTTAATTACATCATATAAGACTCATATAAATTGTCTAAATCGATCCATGCAAGTTTGTTTGATCGTATGAATTATTAATGTTAAAAACACGTATAAAATCTAGATCGGTTCATATGAATTTTCTGGGTTACGAATCTAATTTTTCTGGGTTCTATAACCATCATACAAGTCTGTAAAAATGTTTGTTTCATTTATTAAAGCTTAGATCGATCATGGTAAAACTTGTTTTCTAATCGGGTTAAAAAGGAAAATAAGAAAAAAAATGGAACAATTTAGGTTTAGGGTTATTGGACTAGATCTGGTGTAATAATGATGTGTTAATGATGTTTTGATGATTTGGTAATGATTGGTACAATTAGGATTAGGTTTTGGTAAATTAAAATGTTATACGATTGGAAATAAAAACTAAAAGGGTGTGTTTTGTAATTATTGAAACTTGTGGGGTACTTTTGTAAGTCATTTTGGATCTGGGGTAATGTGTGAAAAATATAATATAAGGGTGCTATGTGTAAAAAATTTCAAGTAAGGGTTTAATTGGTAATTAGATTATACGATTTATATTTAATTAAAATAGAGGGACTAAAAGTGTAAATTCTGGAAACTTGAAGGTGATCTGTATAAATAATGATATAAAGGGTGAAATGTGTAAAGTTTGATACTTGAAGGCTTAATATGTAAATATAATTAAATTGAGTTCGAATTACAAGTTTTATAAATTAAAGGGACTTGTTTTGTAATTTGTGTAAATTGAGGGTAGTTCGTATCATAAAGTAAATTGAAAGGTGGATTGTGTAATTTGGTAAAATAAAGGCTTAATGTGTAATTATGATTATTGAAAGGGTTAAAGGATGATTTAATTAACTATGAGGGTTAAATTGTAATTTAGTAAACTTAAGGGTGTAAATTGTAAATTGTGAAACCTAAAGGGTTAAAAGTGTAATTCTGGATGTCATATGATTTAAAATGAGTAACTTGTGATATTTTCATCTTAGACCTTTAACTTTGGAATATTTACATTTAAAACCCTAAGCTATGAAAACTTGTTATAATTAACCCTAAACTTTTATAACTTGCTAAAATGTACCCTATTTCAATAATGAGGCTTAATTAATGACTTAACCTAATTACCTTATGGAATTTGTCTAATTATGAAAATTTGCTAAATAAGGAAACTTTCAAAAAATGGAAACTTGCTAATTTTGGAAACCTGCTATAAATGGAAAGTTACTAAAAATGGAAAGCCGACTAAAATGAGAAATCTGATTTGAAGAAAATATTAATAATAAGACGACCATGTATTCGTGTAGATTCGCTGAAGATGGAGTTATTTCCGATCTTTATATTTCTAGATATGTTTGCACGTGTGGTATAAGGTACAAATATTCTACCCTTTTTCAGTAAGGGTGTTTTCCTTCTCATGACTCATTGATCTTGACTCATTTTTAAGATTCCCTAAGCCATTGCTATGTTCCCTTACACTTTGGTTCGTATGTTTGATTCATTTTGACTTTGATGTTCGATATGACCCTTTTCGCTTTGAGCCTCTATAATGATCCATTTGATATTCGTTCGTGACCTTGTGATATTAGTGTTCAAATCACTAGATACTTCGAAGGTTCATTTGATTTTGGTAAATAGATGTGAAAACCTTTTCGATTATATCATGGAAATGTTTTGAGGAAAACTTATTTTAAAATGATGTTTATGAAATATGCGACACCACTTTTATTTGGAATTTTACTAAACTTTTATGAAAACTATTTTTAAAGATTACTTTTGTAAAAACAGTTATTAAGGATCATTTTAATGAAAACCATTTGATAAAGATTTCTTAAAATGAACCAGTTTATGATGAACCTTTGATCAGTTCGTTTGGATGCATTTGACTTTGATATTGGATATGACCGTTACCATGAACCTTTGATATTTGGACTTTGACTATTTGAACCTTTGCTGTGATTTGGACCGCTGACCTTTGACCCTTTGGTTTGAAACCCGAGCCAAGTTCGTTTCCTAGCCATGAAGGTAACATGGCCGTGTTATTGATGCACCAATGGCATGACTCCAGTGTGTTCGAGTGATGTTACACACCGTCCCCATATTGTTCGTTGCATGCACATTATATTTATTATGGCCTATATTATTGTTCAGGGGGCGTATGGATGCATCCTAGGTTCGTGTTCGTATATATTTAACATGATTTGATATTATATATTGTTCGGTGACTGATGCTGGGTGCAATCCACGTCTTTCACAAGTTCAGGAGCTAGCTACTCCAATTGAAGAATGAGGACACCCCTCATATTATCTGATTATCTGAGAGGTCTCCCTTCTATATGATTATGAAGACATGGTTGCTATATTTGATTTGTGTTCGGGCTCGTGGTAGATTACTGACCTTCCCTTTTCCCTTTCTTACTTTGTACTTTTGTCTATACCTTATGTTATTTCATTGCACTATACCATATATATTCGTTTCCTTTTGCTTTCGTTTTCGTTTATATATATCTGTTCACTGAGCTTTTTAAGCTCAGCCGCATTTCTTTCCCTGCGGCAGGTTTTTAGTTGGAAGTTGGGTATGATTGAAGAGACTTTTGGACTTAGAAGACTTGATAGTTATTCTGGATTAGAGTTGATTAGAAGATATTATATTTTTTGAATTTGTATTCGCATTTGTAACCTTGTAATTTCAGTATTTCATTTGTAACCTTTGAGATTTCTTGTATTACTGTAAATGTATACTTTGTTTTGATTTGATATGAAACCATTGTTGTGATATCTTTACCCTTATCGGGTTGGGGTGTTACAATTATGGTATCAGAGAGACAGGCTGCGATTCGTAATACATTTACCCTTGGCCTGTGTAAGTTAGGACCACTAAGTTTTCCCTGTAGGCGCTCGTAAGACAACCTTTGAAAATTTGCTTTTAGATTTCCCTATAGGAACGTAAGTTTTGACCAGTGAGGAATGGGTAGACTATAAGGCATTTGCTTAAGTATCTTTGCTTCCGCATCACTCTGATTCGTGCCTTGCTTTTGGTTAGATCCTGTTGATACCACTTTTGGAAAGTGAAAGCTTATGCTTTGCACCACCTAGGATTTGAACCTGATTAAATCTTGAAGGCATTGAGAATTTCATAATAATTGCCTGACACAATTTGATCCTTATCTTCAGATTTTGACTCTGATCTCTGATCCTTTCGTTAATCATTTTGACGCCTCTTCGGGCACTCTGAGAACCTCCATGGCGACAGCGTACTGGATATGTTTTGTTAATTGTCTTTTGCTTTTGATAAAGTATCTATGAATCTTCCGACACTATTTGATTTTGTTTCACCCATCTCTGTCCCTACGAGAAGTCTCGTGGTGTTTAACCACGAGTATAAGAATGTTTCCCCCTCACTTTTGAACGATAAGTTTTGCTATGCTGATCTGTCTTTCTTCGGATGGTTAACTTCGATTTTATTCCTACAAGGAATTGGTTGATTGATCACTCAAATATTGACAACTACCCTTCTATGTCTCACCTTTGGCGTTTGAAACAATTTTGAACTCCCTACTACGATTATCAATTTGTTAAACCCTTTGTTATCACTATTACTCTGGAGACTCGTGTGTTACCTTCGCGGTTATGAAATTTTCCTAGAACCCATTTCGTACACCAATGAATGAATCTCCTCTTGAGAATTATTTGGCACCCTGAGTTTTCTGAATATGATTCCTGTTTGAACCACCAAGTTTTCCATCGGAGCGTGAAGTAGGATTTGACATGATACTGAGAGACTGTCTAGTCACCAAGCGAAGGTGTCTTTCAGATGTGTCCGGGATCATACCAGTTGATTTGAGCAACCGGGAAGAGCAGCAACCGAAGACCAAGAAGTGAGTTGCTTAAGTGTATCTTCTGGGCGTATTGCAGTTCGTTCGCGATTAAGAAGGATGGTGATAGGAGATATGTATTGATTACTGGAAGCTGAACCGTATTGCTGTTAGGAACCATTATTTCTCTACCCTAAAACGACTATGTGTTTGTTTAATTTCAGAGCGCGAAGTTTCCTTATGATGAATTGATTTTATTCTTGGAATCGCCTTCCGTATTCATAATGACTACTATGACGGTTAGTGACACTAATAGTATTAGCTAAAGCTCTGACTGTTTCGTGAATTTGATAAATAATGTTTTCTCGAGAGTACTTTGGCAAATGGTCATTGTATGACATAATAGTACATTCGGAAACGAGTAAGAGCATGAAAATCATTTTTGCACCTTGTTAGAAATTTGTCGATCATTTGTGCATTCTAAGAGATTGATATTCGTTGAGACAACAATGTTCTTAATTGAGGGTATCTCCTTAAATGTCACAAGTTTTGAAAACTATCACCATATGGTCAAGAACGATAACAGAATGGAGAACTGAAACCTTTTGAACTGGCCAGAAGAATTCTGTAAGATGTTTGCAACTTATGATACCATTGAGAAATTTCGTGAACAGAGAGAAACAACTTAGTTTGATTGAGAATGGAGTTTTGGAAAAGCTGAAATAGAAATTAGCTTCCTTACCCTCGGGCGGAACAATTTTGGGATATTTCAGAAAGAGACTCGGTGATACTCCCTTGCTGCACAGAAAGTTTTCGTATGCATCAAGACAACTAGAAACATATCAGAAGAATTATTTCACTGCCTGACCTGGAGTTGACAACAACGGCGGCTACCCTGAAGAGTGAAGACATTCCTTACAAGGTAGAGGTGTTGGCGACGCAGAAGATCTAGTCAAGATGGCGAACATGGAACTGATGAAGATGTACAGTCTCACTTCCCTATTCATCTTGGTTGTACTAAGATGAATTGAGAGCGGATGTAGACTGGACGATGAAAGAATTTAAAGAGCATGCCAGAAATTCACATTACTCCATCACATTCCAAGAAGAAATGCAGGAGGCTCGACGAACCAAACACAAGTTCCCGGTTTTGGTTTCACTTCCCGATTGATGGACAGACGAAGACAGATTAACCGGACTTGAGGAGATTGGATGTGTTGAATGAACGGATTTTTGAAACAGACCCTTTATGTTTGGAAGAATTGATTCTATGAAGGCCGATGGTTTTGGCGACTAACTTTCATTTTCGTTGACCCTCTTAAATTTCGTTATAAAATAATAAGATCCCCTGATGATTTAAGTTTCCTAGAAGCATTTCAATTCGTGTTCATTTTTCGTATGTTCGGTGATGGCTTTGTTTGAGAGATTTTGGCGAGTTGTGGAAGATATGATGCTTGTGACGGCGTACCTCACTTCTGCTAGGCAATCTGGGATTTTGATACTCTTGCGAATAGTTTTGTTTTCCCTCTTGACTATGACATTTGATCTTGTTGACCTTTGAGACTATAGAGGTACTAGGTGGATTAAGATAGGTGGTTTTGCTCACGACTCGAGATAAAGTATGATCATCATGAAAGCATATTTATGTGGTGCTAGTATTATGACGCCTGATCAACGTGATAATACTTACACCATATCCGTGATTGGTGAGACTTTAAGTTCATTCTACTTATGCGTGTACTCTGTTTTCGTTCATTAGATAACTGGATGAGTTTGGACTCTCATTTTGCATTCTGTTTGACCTCAGTTATAAATCTTGAACTCTTTGTAGAGCTCTCTACTGTGGACACAGTCAATTTGATTTGAAATCTTGTTCGTATTCTATATGAGTTTTCCAGAAGATTCGCCTATCGTCCATTTATTTTGTTGCATGGACCTTTTGATCAGAATCCATCTAATTTGTCTCCTTCTGAGGAAATTTGAACCCACTTCGTTTTGATTCGAGTCATGAGAAACTATTTGGCATGAAGATCCTTTTTGGAAGAACCTCCTCGGGCGTGAGAATGTTGTGATGATCTTTTGCGACTTGCTACGACTTCGTTTCACTTTGCGACTTCAAATTTCGAGGACGAAAATTTTCTTTTAGAGGGGAAGAAGTTGTAATACCCAAAAATCTAAAACATGCAAAAAGACCAAATTGCCCTTGTAACTTTAAAATTTGATTAATAAGTACATAAAGTATCAAATAAATCCCAAACCTTTGGAAATGAGCAAGATATGAAGCAAAGTAATTTTTATTACTACAATTTAACATTTTGCTAAGTACAAAAATATGGTTCACACAAAATATACATATAGCCGAAAATACATATACTTATATATGTTTATTATTTGTTAAATAATTAAAATCAAGTAATTAAAGGATAAGCATTGCAAAACAAGAAAAGATCTTTGAAAATCAGTATTTTGATCTCATCTAATCCCTTGGGCCGAATATCATGCCCTCTCATCATAATAATACACGGTTTGTATATTTTCTATATTTATTCCTTCCTTTAAACCGTATAATCAAACCAAAAACTCAAAATCGATCACCACAATTTTTCTGTACTTTATTGGTATTTTTCCTGGATGCTTTGGAGTTAGTAAAAGGCTAGAAAAATAGGTGTTCGATTCTTGGAAGCTTGGTTCGCTCATTCTTGATTCTTGTTCGTTTTCAATATTGCCGAGAGGTACACAATTATTACGCTTAATCCACACGTTCAAAATTTTATTTGGTATTTTTCTCATGTTAATTACATCATATAAGACTCATATAAATTGTCTAAATCGATCCATGCAAGTTTGTTTGATCGTATGAATTATTAATGTTAAAAACACGTATAAAATCTAGATCGGTTCATATGAATTTTATGGGTTACGAATCTAATTTTTATGGGTTCTATAACCATCATAAAAGTCTGGAAAAATGTTTTTTTCATTTATTAACGCTTAGATCGATCATGGTAAAACTTGTTTTCTAATCGGGTTAAAAAGGAAAATAAGAAAAAAAAAATGGAACGATTTAGGTTTAGGGTTCTTGGACTAGATCTGGTGTAATAATGATGTGTTCATGATGTTTTGATGATTTGGTAATGATTGGTACAATTAGGATTAGGTTTTGGTTAATTAAAATGTTATACGATTGGAAATAAAAACTAAAAGGGTGTGTTTTGTAATTATTGAAACTTGTGGGGTACTTTTGTAAGTCATTTTGGATCTGGGGTAATGTTTGAAAAATATAATATAAGGGTGCTATGTGTAAAAAATTTCAAGTAAGGGTTTAATTGGTCGTAATTAGGTTATACGATTTATATTTAATTAAAATAGAGGGACTAAAAGTGTAAATTCTGGAAACTTGAAGGTGATCTGTATAAATAATGATATAAAGGGTGAAATGTGTAAAGTTTGATACTTGAAGGCTTAATATGTAAATATAATTAAATTGAGTTCGAATTACAAGTTTTATAAATTAAAGTGACTTGTTTTGTAATTTGTGTAAATTGAGGGTAGTTCGTATCATAAAGTAAATTGAAAGGTGGATTGTGTAATTTGGTAAAATAAGGGCTTAATGTGTAATTATGATTATTGAAAGGGTTAAAGGATGATTTAATTAACTATGAGGGTTAAATTGTAATTTAGTAAACTTAAGGGTGTAAATTGTAAATTGTGAAACCTAAAGGGTTAAAAGTGTAATTATGGATGTCATATGATTTAAAATGAGTAACTTGTGATATTTTCATCTTAGACCTTTAACTTTGGAATATTTACATTTAAAACCCTAAGCTATGGAAACTTGTTATAATTAACCCTAAACTTTTATAACTTGCTAAAATGTACCCTATTTCCATAATGAGGCTTAATTAATGACTTAACCTAATTACCTTGTGGAATTTGTCTAATTATGGAAATTTGCTAAATAAGGAAACTTTCAAAAAAATGGAAACTTGCTAATTTTGGAAACCTGCTATAAATGGAAAGTTACTAAAAATGGAAAGCCGACAAAAATGAGAAATCTGATTTGAAAAAAATATTAATAATAAGACGACCATGTATTCGTGTAGATTCGCTGAATATGGAGTTGTTTCCGATCTTTATATTTCTAGATATGTTTGCACGTGCGGTATAAGGTACAGATATTCTACCCTTTTTCAGTAAGGGTGTTTTCCCTCTCATGACTTATTGATCTTGACTCATTTTTAAGATTCCCTAAGCCATTGCTATGTTCCCTTACACTTTGGTTCGTATGTTTGATTCATTTTGACTTTGATGTTCGATATGACCCTTTTCGCTTTGAGCCTCTATAATGATCCATTTGATATTCGTTCGTGACCTTATGATATTAGTGTTCGAATCACTAGATACTTCGAAGGTTCATTTGATTTTGGTAAATAGATGTGAAAACCTTTTCGATTATATCATGAAAATGTTTTGAGGAAAACTTATTTTAAAATGATGTTTATGAAATATGCGACACCACTTTTATTTGGAATTTTACTAAACTTTTATGAAAACTATTTTTAAAGATTACTTTTGTAAAAACAGTTATTAAAGATCATTTTAATGAAACCATTTGATAAATATTTCTTAAAATGAACTAGTTGATGATGAACCTTTGATCAGTTCGTTTGGATGCATTTGACCTTTATATTGGATATGACCGTTACCATGAACCTTTGATATTTGGACTTTGACTATTTGAACCTTTGCTGTGATTTAGACCGCTGACCTTTGACCCTTTAGTTTGATACCCGAGCCAAGTTCGTTTCCTAGCCATGAAGGTAATATGGCCGTGTCATTGATGCACCAATGGCATGACTCCAGTGTGTTCGAGTGATGTTACACACCGTCCCCATATTGTTCGTTGCATGCACATTATATTTATTATGGCCTATATTATTGTTCGGGGGGGCGTATGGATGCATCCTAGGTTCGTGTTCGTATAGATTTAACATGATTTGATATTATATATTGTTCGGTGACTGATGCTGGGTGCAATCCACGTCTTTCACAAGTTCGGGAGCTAGCTACTCCAATTGAAGAATGAGGACACCCCTCATATTATCTGATTATCTGAGAGGTCTCCCCTCTATATGATTATGAAGACATGGTTGCTATATTTGATTTGTGTTCGGGCTCGTGGTAGATTACTGACCTTCCCTTTTCCCTTTTTACTTTGTACTTTTGTCTATACCTTATGTTATTCCATTGCACTATACCATATATATTCGTTTCCTTTTGCTTTCGTTTTCGTTTATATATATCTGTTCACTGAGCTTTTTAAGCTCAGCCGCATTTCTTTCCCTGCGGCAGGTTTTTAGTTGGAAGCTGGGTATGAGTGAAGAGACTTTTGGACTTAGAAGACTTGATAGTTATTCTGGATTAGAGTTGATTAGAAGATATTATATTTTTTGAATTTGTATTCGCATTTGTAACCTTGTAATTTCAGTATTTCATTTGTAACCTTTGAGATTTCTTGTATTACTGTAAATGTATGCTTTGTTTTGATCTGATATGAAACCATTGTTGTGATATCTTTACCCTTATCGGTTGGGGTGTTACAGTCCCTATGAGAAGTCTTGTGGTGTTTAACCACGAGTATAAGAATGTTTCCCTCTCACTTTTGAACGATAAGACTTGCTTTGTTGATCTGTCTTTCTTTGGAAAGTTAACTTCGATTTTATTCTGATAAAGGATTGGTTGATTGAGCATTCAAAATATTGACAACTACCCTCCTATGTCTCACCTTTGGTGTTTGAAACAATTTTGAACTCCCTACCATGATTACCGATTTTTTAAACTTTTGGCTATCACTAATACTCTGGAGACGCGTGTGTTACCTTCGCGGTTATGAAGTTTTCCTAGAACCCATTTCATACACCAATGAATGAACCTTATCTTGAGAGTTTTTTGGCACCCTCAGTTTTCTGAATATGATTCCTGGAGAACCACCAAGTTTTCCACATGAGTGTGAAGTAGGATTTGACATGATACCGAGAGATTGTCTAGTCACCAAGCAAAGATGTCTTTCAGACGTGTCCGGGATCATACCTGTTGATTTGAGCAACAGGGAAGAGCAGCAACCGAAGACCAAGAAGTGAGTTTGCTTAAGTGTATCTTCTGGGCGTTTTTTAGTTTCGTTCGCGATAAAGAAGGATGGTGACAGGGGATATGTAATGATTACTGGAAGCTGGACCGTACTTCTGTTATGAACCATTATTTCTCCACCATGAAACGACTATGTATCTGTTCAATTTCAGAGCGCGAAGTTCCCTTCAGATGGAAGTATGAATTGATGTTATTCTTGGAATCACCTTCCGTATTCGTAACGACTGCTATGTCGGTTAATGACGCTAATAGTATTAGCTAAAGCTCTGACTATTTTGTGAATTTGATAAATGATGTTTTCTCGTGAGTACTTGGGCAAATGGTAATTGTATGACTTAATAGTACATTCGGAGACGAGGAAGAGCATGAAAATCATTTTTGCACTTTGTTAGAAATTTGACGATCATTTGTGCATTCTGGGAGGTTGATATTTGTTGAGACAACGGTGTTCTTAATTGAGGATATCTCTTTAAATCCCGCAAGTTTTGAAACTATCACCAAATGGTCAAGACCGATAACAGAGTGGAGAACTGAAATCTCTTGAACTTGCAGAAGAATTCTAGAAGATGTTTACAACTTGCGTTACCATCGATAAATTTCGTGAAACAGCTTAGTTTGATTGAGAATGGAGTTTTGGAAAAGCTGAAATAGAAATTAGTTTCCATACCTTCAGGCGGAACAAATTTTGGGACATTTCAGAAAGAGACTCGGTTATACTCCCTTGAAGCACATAAAGTTTTGCGTATGCATCAAGACAACTAGAAGCATATAAGAAGAATTACATCAATACCTGACCAGGAGTTGTCAACAGCGGTGGCTACCCTGAAGAGTGAAGACATTCCTTACAAGGTTGAAGTGTTGGCGATGCAGAAGATCTAGTCAAGATGGCGAACCTGGAACTGATGAA
This sequence comes from Artemisia tridentata subsp. tridentata, assembly GCA_021014915.2. Lineage (NCBI taxonomy): Eukaryota > Viridiplantae > Streptophyta > Magnoliopsida > Asterales > Asteraceae > Artemisia > Artemisia tridentata. Next base: position 291,306,020 of record CP139506.1, read on the forward strand.
GACGTGCAGTCTCACTTCCCTATTCATCTTGGTTGTACTAAGATGAATTGAGAGCGGAAGCAGACTGGATGATGAAGGAATTTACAGAGCGTGCCAGAAATCCACATTACTCCATCACATTCCAAGAAGAACTGCAGGAGGCTTGATGAACCAGACACAAGTTCACAATTTGTTTCACTCCCAGATTTATGGACAAACGAAGACAGATTAACCGGACTTGAAGAGATTGAATGTTTTGAATGAACGGATTTTTGAAACAGACCTTTTATGTTTGGAAGAATTGATTCTGTGAAGGCCGAAGTTATTGACGACTAACTTTCACTTCCGTTGACTCACTTAAGATTCGTTATATAGTAATTGTGGGAAACTAGAAGGGGGGTTGAATAGTTTACCGGTTTAAAAACTTCTTTTAAAAATCTTGTTTTAAAAGTATGCTATTGGAAAATTTGATTTGAACTCTATGTGTAATGAAACAACACCAATATGAACTACAAGCTAAGCTACGTAATAATAACAAATAAAAGTAAAGAGTAGAGTTGGAAAGATCAAACCGAGACAGAGGATTTATAGTGGTTCGGCTACGAAGCACTTCTTCGCCCTACTCCACTCCCCGAGTACCACACTTGAGAGTTTCAAACACTATATCAACAACCTCCCTTCAGGCGGAGAAAATCGTACACGTCGCTTATCCTATTTCCGACACTAAGCTAGATGTCGAGTGCTAATCTTAGCTAGCACCAATCTACCAAGGTCCACGTGACCAAACACATAAGCCCAATGGCTTCAAGAGATCACCAAGATCTCAACACGATCACAATGATCAACACTCACTTCACTCTACTCAACTAACACTAACCTAATGACCCTTGATCTTCTTGATCAATCACACAAGCCCAATGGCTTCAAGAGATGTTCACTATCTCTATAGATCACACTTGATCTTCACTCTCACTCACAAAAAGGAAATATACTTGATGTATGCTAAGATACAACAAGGTTGTAACAAGTGTTACAAAAACCTATCAACTACAACTCTAGTATCTTCTTGATTACTTGAGTTCTTCTCTTGCTAATGAAGAGGGATGACAACACCTTGTATCAACTTGGATACTTGTGTTCTTCTCTTGCTAGTGAAGAGGTATGAAGTGGATCACTTGAAGGATGATTGGATCACTCTTGAAACAAAGAAAAACTAATCTAAATGACCCTAAGAAGTGAAAGGTGTGAGAGGATTTGACTAAGGGATTTTTCTGTGTGTGAAGGGTGCCTAAAACTGTGAAAGTGGTGGGTATTTATAGGCAAAGAAAATCTGAACATTACAATTCAAAATGGTACGGACGGCTCCACTAAATGACCCACGGCTCCGTTAAATTTAACGGTACCGTGGAGCCGTGGTAGACTAGGACGCTCCAAATTTTGTCTTTTCTGGTGAAAACTTATTTGGGGAAGGTTGGAGCTGATTTTGGGGGGAAAAATAGCTGTTGTGATTTTCAAACTTATTTTTCCATTAAAACATTTCTTAATATTTCAAAAATAATTTGTCATGTGTATTTTTGAAAAAATGTTTTGTCCCATTTAAAATGTGAATTTTCAAAACATGAATTCACTTCTTTGATCACTAGTTAAAGTTGTAACTTTGTTCAAGAGTGATTTGCGTAGAAATGGGATCTTCCGATTAAAAGCTTGTTAACGTTAATTTTAACGTAACGTGAGTTCACATTTTGTCATCCTCAAAACGTGAAGTAATCGAAAGATATAAATAACGTTTTTAGAACATTATTTGCATCAACAATCTCCCCCTTTTTGATGATGACAAAATATAAATTCATTTTAGGTTAAAATTAGTTTTAACAAGTTTTTAATGAGTTTACTCCCATTTCTCCCCCTTTTTGTCAAATCAAAAAGGTGGTTAAGGCTCCCCCTTGATGTGTACTCCCCCTCATTTGGAGAACACAAAGGAATCGAGCAATGGATCGTGCTACAAAACAAAGTTAGACAACAAATATAGAATATCTAACAAGTAGCACATTAGACAAATATCCAACCACAAGAAAAATTATGGCTAAGTAGCCAAAAGGAAAAGCCCATTACATAAACATAAATTAAATGTCATACATAAGTATGACTACATTAGGAAAGCAAATTAAACTAACAAGAAGACACATAAACTTCTAAAGTAACATGAGGCTTCTAGATTTGCTTCCAACTTCAAAAGGGTTCCTAGGTGTTTATTGGGAAAGACTAAACATGACTATGTTTAGTTGGATGGGCTATGTGGTGGTGGAGGTGGTAAAATAATGGGTCCTTGTGGTGGTGTGAGGAGGTGTTCAAGGTAGGAGAATTGAAGATTCAATTCATCTCTAAGGCCCATGATAAGGAGTTGGTTGTGGTGACAACAAGCACAACTCAAGGTGTGTGGTTGTAGGGGATAAAGGATGGGATGACCCATTAAAGGTTGAGGTGATGGTGATAGGGAAGATGATGATGTGTTGGTGGTAAGTTCAAAAGGTGATATGGGTGATAGGGCTAGTGTGAGGGCTAAAGGTTGTGGTGATGGTGAAGATGATGGGGTGAAGGTTAAAGGTGTGTTGGTTCTAAAGGTTGTGGAGGATGAAGATGTTGGTTTGGTTGATGTTGCCTTGGATGGAGCATGGGGTGTAGTGAAAGAAGATGATGATTTGGTTGAGGCTATGGGTGTGTATGTGTCATCATCATCATCCAAGGTGAGATCAATGAAAATTGTCTCTTTGGTGTTTGGTGAGATTTGTGATGTGTGAGTACTCTTGATCCATTGATCAATTTGAGTGGTTTCATTTGTTGGTTTGATGTAGAATTTTTGCTTCTTGAATACCCTTGATCCCATGATGGTGATATGGTGAGTGTGAAGGTGTAAGGATGGGTGTAAGGATGGCAATGCATAATGTTAGCTTAAATAGCCAAAACATAAGCATGCAAGTTTGAAATGTTGGATTTGGGGATTTGGGTGCATGGGAATCAGGTTTTGGTTGCAGATTTTCTGGAAAAGATAGTCAAAAAGTGGAAGAGAATAGCAGTTTTCGTCTTCTAGAGGCACGACACCATTAAAGGTGCTACGGCACCACTAAATTTAGTGGAGCCGTGGCCTAGTTAATGGAGCCGTGGGCTCTTTTGACCTTCTTTCCAGGTCTGCAGGTTTTAGGCAGCCTAAATGGGGAAATTTCTGGGGAATCCATTGGCTGCAAATCTCCAAGCCTCAAATTTCTAAACACATAGAATTCCTAAAGCTAGTTTCAACTAGCAACTAACATGATCATGTGATCATCTATGTATTTAGGCAACTATTAAGCATGCATGAATTCAAGCATTTTTTAACATCTAGTGCATGTAATAAAATAAGCTAACATCCATGGTTTAGGCAAGATAAAACAACATGAGGATTAATTAACAAGAAAATTAACCATGTTGAAGTGTTAGAATGTTAGGAAGGGAACATTCCAAGCAAATTAGTGCCATCTCTTTATTTATAATAGCTTACTAATACTTAAGTTAATAGTACTACTTAAGCTAATCCTAACTAGTCTCGTTTCTTCCCCAACTTCTTCAGCTTGCTCCCGATCCCTTTTAGGGTCTTCCCAATAGACTTGAAACCCCCGACAGTTTGCTCATGCATCTCCACTTGTCTATTGTACATTGTTGTTTGTTCTCTCATCACTTGGGTTAGATTGACCATCCCGTTTTCGGGGAAGGTTGTACGTCGAAATGATGAGGTGTCAGGGTTATCAAAGTAGACGTCGGGAGAAGGAGAACGTGTACAAGACGTTCCTTCTTCGTTCACCTCATCATCATTTGCATGCATAGGTTGAGATGATGATTCATGACCGAAGGAAGAGGATGAGAGAGGAATGTCGGAAGTGGATTTACGACCACGCTTGGACCCTTTGTCCTTACGTTGCTTTGTGCGACGTCGTAGTCCACCAAGAGGTTTCATAACAGAATTGACTAGGACATAGTCGACACTTTGGAGATTAGGAAAATGTTCCATGACCCAATGGAACAGACGAGTAAGCAGCATGCCATATGGCATGAGCTTATCCGATCGACTGTGAATATTTGCCATCCTTTTGACCATATAGTATGCGAGGTTATATGGTTCCTCGACTAAGACAGTAGAGCATATGTGCGAGACTCGCAGAGACGTGATCACGGTTGCCTGCAAGGCTCAACACGTTCTCACGAAGAAGGAGTTCCCAACTTCTAAGGTCGGGAAGGAGCTCTTTGAGGTAGATACGGTTTGGGTCAAGGTGGATAATTGAACCATCACGCTTTTGATACGTGTGGACGACTCGAGGTGTTTGGATGACTTGTTTGATGGACTCGAGGTCGGGAATTTCAGTGCGATAGGCACCTACATCCTCAAGATTATAGAAGAGATACTCGAGAGTATGGTCTTCAGTGTATGTACACTGACCATATGCAGGAACGCCGAGAATTTTTCCAATCTCGGAGACAGACAGGATGATATTTTGGTTTTGAATCCAAAAATCAAGAAAAACATTACCATCATCATCAGTGAAGGTACGGACTCGACTGTAAAACTCGAGAACAAAACGAGGACAGACTTGATCGTTTATTTTGTATAAACAATCGAACTCGATAGAAGGAAAACAGGCACGGATGTTGTCTGTTGTGACAATCGAGTGCATCGACTACACGCCCTTCGTGTATGTATCGATTTTGGACTTTTGCGAAATAAGCTTTTTGCTCATTAGGAATGTTTAGATTTTCAAGAGTACTAAGAATGTATGGTTTGGTATCTTGATAATCATTTCGAGGCATTGTTTGTCTACAAAAAAAATATATTTTTGTATATGTTAGTTCGTTGCATTTTAATGATTACACTTCTAGTGTGTGTGCCTAAATGCAAACAATGTGGAGGTGCGGCAATCTCGACTCTAGAATTATCCTAAAGAGATCACCCAAACGCTCCTAACTTCACTTTTGCTCAATCAAATATGTCGAACAATACATATCAATTATGTACTTCGAGCCATATTTGAGAGTTCATGTATGCATGCAAAAACGTTTTTAAGTTGTATCAACAATGTATGAAAAAGGTTTCATGATCCTAGACTTGTGAAGTTTTTTGAAAAAAAAAATGATCGAATTGGGGAGTTTGGCAAATGCCTCAACATGGTGCCAATCAAGCTTTAAGATTGAAAAGCTTTAATGCAGAACGTTCCTAATCCAATTTTAATCATCCTAAACATGATTCCATTGCAAATAATCAATCATAATCCGAATTTAGTGATTAATTTCGGATTAGGTTTTGCAACATAAATGGGTTTTTGGAAATCCTAGGTTTAGGGAATCATGTGAATACTACATTGTCTAATCTTAGTCTTAATATCACAAGGGTTTAACTAATTTTGAAAATCCCCAATTCGGATTTATACTCAAAGAACAAACCCTAGACTCAAATTAAAAGCAAATAAGAGTGATTTACTTACAATTGATGATGTTGTGGTTAGGATTTGTTAATTCCAATGCCTCAATCTTGATTTGCAAGAGTTTAGTTGAATTATGGTGTTATGGTTCGATTTTCACAGCAAGTGGAAGAGGTTTTGTGTGTTTGGAAAATTTCTGCAGAAGAAAAGAGTGACTGGGCGCGTTTTTCAGATGCACGACTCCACGGTTCCACTAAACATTAGTGGAGCCGTGGCTCTTTAGTGGAGCCGTATGTCTGATGGTCCAGTTTTTCTTCTGTTTTGACTTTTGGCTGATTAATCTTACTTATTTAGTAAGACTTTTTGACACGAGAAAAAAAAAGTTTATACCTAATAAACTTTTTGACGAAAGATGATTAAATGGGATGACCGGAAATGACCTTAGTATTTCGAGGAAATTGACTAAGACGTCATTGGATGAGGATTTACTTCTAGTATTTCCCGTGAAATAAATAGAAGTTATGAGTTGTGTTTAGGTGGATGACTATAATATTTCCCATGAAATATTTAATTAGTCGGAGTACGCGACACAAGGAATGACTAGATATTTCCCGTGAAATATTCATGAGTCATGTGACGAGTGAAAGATATGACTTAAAAAGTCATGAGTGATTTGTAGAGAATGACTTCAATGTTTTCCGTGAAACTTTCGAGAGGTCATAGAAGGGATGAAAGGTTATGAGGTATGACGTGACGGATGACTTTAATATTTTCGAAGGAATATTCAAATAGTCATGAGCGGGATGAGAGGAATGACTTGAAAAGTCATATGACGAGACGCGAAGAATGACGTTAATATTTCTAGTGAAATATTACGAAGTCATGGGATGAGGCTTAGGGAATGACTTGAAATTTCCAATGAAATATTCAAGAGTCATGAGTCGAGAATAGGATGGATGTGTGAGATGACTTTAATATTTCCATAGAAATATTGAAATAGTCATGAGCGGGATATGAGGAATGACTTGAAAAGTCATATGATGAGACGTGAGAAATGACATTAATAATTCCAATGGAGTATTAAGAGGTCATTTGACGAGAATGAAAAGGTTAAGGTGAGAAGAAATACTTTTCAAAGAAAAGATTTCTCATTTGACGTTATCATGACGGAGGAGATGTCTTTCTGCGGGGAGATGACGTACTTCGACGAGCTTCGTTCATGAGCAAACTATAGGGTTCCCGGACAAGTCTAATGGCATCTTGACTACTACTCTTCACAGGGAGTTGTCTCATCTATAGTGTTTGTTGTCATGCCTTTCCGGCGCTTGCGTACTCGGTTTCGGTCGTGGTGACAATAAGAGTAGTTTGTTTCTTGGGGAACCAAGATGTTTGTTAATCAACCTATGAAGGTACAAACATTACTCATTATGTTTCAACCCACATTAACTCTCACATTATCAGAGTTGGTATAGAAACACTTTCTACATCAATCTCCTCAAGATATCGTAATCTCAAGTGTATAGTATCTTTAATGTATGGTATGATACATTAAACACTTTGATGTAAGAAGTTTTGGGATACTTCTTACAAGTGGGCACAAGGCCAACACTATTCATGATAATGGACCTATGATGGGCGTGTGCGTTGGAGTAAAGTTTTGGCAGTTTTAATGCCTACTCAAGTTTTAAATTTATATTTAGCCGACTTATCAATAACACACACACTTAACGAGCAGTGTACCCGGTCAGTATGAAGATAATGGTAAGTAGAGTGTCGATCACTAAGAGTGGAACGTATTATCTCGTTATTCTAATCAGTATTTTAATATCCTAACGCAAGGGGGTTTCAGCCTGAGAGACTGGCACGATTTGTTGCAATTAAATAATAAAATAAACCAATAGGCACGAATCAGCAAGTAGCACACACGTACACAGATAGATACTCGAGACAATAAGAGGGCTGTCCTTATGATTAAGTAGATTGTCACTTGTTTTATTGATAGCTTTATATGAAGTGTATGTAGTTAACCCTTTCTCGTTGGTCCTAATCTTATCGGCGAGTAAACCCTTAATGATTACTTATGTTTAAAAGTTATTCCTAAGTGATCAATTTAGTAATAACCGTGGGAGCCACATTATGTCCCGCAGTCAAATGCCCGCAAGCCACTAATAAACACAGAGGTTATCAATGCACTAATAAGTAGTAACCAAAGACATCAACATATAAACTTTAATTGATGGGAAAGCAAGTATTAAAGGGAGTGCAATCTTTCGTTGTCACATTACACAAGCCACCAATCCTGATGAATTAAAGTTTGCTAACACAATAAAACAAAACTACTTAATGAATTAAACACATGCAGCACCTTCTTACAGCTCTTGTATCTTTGATTTGGGTGTGTCTTGTGCTGCCTCCTTGACTGAATTCGTCCTTTGTTTCTCCTGTTCGGACTTAGGTTATAATAATATTGCGTACGAAATTCGTCTGGTCTTGGGGTATTTATAGTTTCTGTCTGAGGGAAGATGCGGCGCATCTAGTAAGTAGATGCGGCGCATGTACTTAACTTCGTGTGGGGTCCAAGATTATAATATTCAGGAATATTCGTACACCGCCAGAAGATGCGGCGTAACTCCATGATTAGATGCGGCGCATGTCCTCTTGTACCTTGGATCGTATCTGGTGATATCTTGATAGAGATGCGGCGCATGTCATGAGTGAGATGCGGTGCATCTGGAGCAGATTAGTCTTGATCTTCTTCATTTCAGTAGACTCTTAACTTTATGCATGTTTTGCTCCATAATTAGTCCAAAATCGCTAAGTTTCACCAAATGCTTGTTTTTACCTGAGAATTACAAAAGTAAACGATTAAGTATCAATCCTCATACATAATATAGTAAAACAAGTCAATTTAATAGGATAAATGATAGTAATAAAATGTACTTATTTGAGTTCATTAAATATCCCCCCACTTGAACTTTACTTGTCCCCAAGTAAACCTTAGAATTTCTCTTATGAAAATGTATCCTAAAAGATGTTAGGATTTATTTTTTATGTTTAAGCATGTATTCGTTTATTTCATAATCACACAACTAAACACTTAACGAATTAGAAGTAAAATAAAATAATTTGATAAAAGCAAATCTAATCGTTTAACTGTCCAGTCGTGACGAATATTCTATCATAAGCTTGGCAAGTATACACATCTCCACCACTAAAGCTAAGGAATAACAAGTCTAAAGCGGTAAAAAGGGTTTTTAGGCTTAAGGGTTAATTATTCTCTTTCACTATCGATCTCAAATTCCAGAAAAGGCGACAAAATCACAAATACATGATCGAATCCACGAACACGATACTTGCAATTGCTCAAATCCTTAACTCGAATAGGCTAAAGATAGGTCCAAACTTCACCAATAATAATATATCAAAAAGGGTGACAAAATCATAAATACATAGCCGAATCCACGAATACGATACTTAAGATTGCTCAAATCCCTAATCTCAATAAATCAAAGGTTCGGTTGGATAAAGAATAATAAAGGGTATGGATAACATTTGGGATATAAATTGGTGTAAAATGAAAAATAAACAAAACAAATAAATTAAAATCCTAAGTGTGGTTAATCACTATCCCAACCATCCCATGAATAAGACTCATATCATCGAATAACTCACGCTTTAACACTTGAAACACATGCTTTAGGTAGACACGAATTATACTCAACAAGGTCTTAATCAAAGAATAAACCTTAATTGGCGTTCCCATAACTGCCAATTCCCATTCAATCCATAGATATAGTACAACAAATAGTGGTGATATCGACCACTTACATAACTTTACATAAGTTGGTTTAAAAAACTAACTTCCAACTTTTCTTTCTTTCTTTTTCTTTTCTTATTTTTTTTCGATTTTTTTTTTTTTTTTTTTTTTTTTTTTTTTTTTTTTTTTTTTTTTTTTTTTTTAACTTGAAACATAAACATAGATGTGTAAAATTTCACCACATTACTATAACTTTCTTTCCGGATAATTTTTCCATACTTTTCATGACTTCAGAAATAACGATAATAGTGAAAGTAGTAAACACACGAAAAATAAACTCAAAGATATACAATATTTACTTTCACTCCAATTGCATTGTGCAATTTCCCGACCTAACCAAAGATAATGAATTACGCACGCGAACACAGGTAATGTAAGGAAACACACTTTGCCTATAGCAATTAACCAACCACGGATTCTAATCTACAGGGTAGGCTAAGGTGTAAGGGTGTAACGAAACATTTTAAACATAGGTGTAAGAAACGAAAGGAATGGCTCTGAGTGTTTTTCTAGGGGTATCTTACTCTAAAAATGAGAGTAACAAAAGGGTTTATACGGGGGTTAACTAACCAGTGTAGTTAGTTAATAACACATAACATATAAAGGCTATTTGGGTGTAATCCTAGAAATTTACCAATTTAGACAAGTCATTCCAATTATATAAAATAATACTCATTATGGTGGTCTCGAATAGTATACAAGCCAAGTTCTAAAGTTTACAAGTCACCGGCACACTCATAGATTTGTGAATTTTGGAAAATCACAATTTTTGAAAATAACGTCATGTGTGCAGCTATGCAACTTAGATCTTAAACAAAAACATGCTAAAAAAAAAATTTTAAGTTTGATATATTAAGCACATTTTAAGCATAATTTTTGAAAAAGTTTGGGACAAGTAAGTGTTAAGTGTTCTAATTCTCCAATCCCCCCACTTAAGTTAAACAACGTCCTCGTTGTTTGTATAAAAGGTTAAAAACTGGAAAATAAAAGAATTAGAACAGAAATACTCCCCTGAGATTTGCTCGGTATGATCCTCCATTAGTATAAGAGCAAAAATCAACTTCTTGTGGATGAGAACGTTAAAGCTTCATACTTGATGTATCCACAGGAAATCCAGGAAACTATAATACCACCAACACTTTAAGACACACCTAAGATAAGAAAGGTTCAACTTGCATAATACATTAGTAGTTAGGAAAAATAAAACTTAAAAATTAAAACTGAAAATCATCAGGTCAGTCGATGCGCCGCATCTTATGGAAGAAGATACGCCGTATCGAGCCTGGAATTAATACGGATCAGAATAAAGATGCGCCGCATCCTTAACCAGGGATGCGCCGCATTAAAAATAAACTGATAAAAAGTTTTAAAGTCGAAAATAAAAATGCAAAAAAATAAAATAAGATATGACCATTGCAGGAGATGCGTCGCATCTCAGAATTGAGATGCGCCGTATCCTCATGCGGGCCTGACTGACTCTACACAGAAAACAGAATAATAAAAAGATAAATCCGGGTTGTCTCCCGGTAAGCACTTGTCTTTATTCCAGAGTCTTCAAGTTAGACTCACGTTCAGCTCTTCACTCCAATACTTGAGGTTCAAACTCCACCACCTCGTTCTCATTATCCTCAATTTTATTATCAAAGTATTTCTTTACACATTGCCCGTTCACTTTGAATATGTAACCATTTTTATCGCATATTTCAATAGTTCCATATGGATACACTTTCTTGACAACGAACGGTCCCGTCCATCTTGATTTAAGTTTACCAGGATACATCTTTAATCTGGAATTAAACAGTAGCACTTTCTCTCCTATAGTAAACGTTTTATCCCCACGTAACCTCGAGTCATGCCATCTTTTAGTTCTTTCTTTGTAGATCTTAGTATTTTTGTAGGCCTCATCTCTTAGTTCATAGAGTTCATTAAGTTCCATGAAACGGTTCTTCGTTGCAGCTTCCATATCCATATTACAGTTCGTCAAAGCCCAATATGCACTTTGTTCAATCTCGACCGGTAGGTGGCATGCTTTTCCGTATACAAGACGAAACGGAGTGCATCCTGTTGGTGTCTTATAGGCCGTACGAAATGCCCATAAAGCATCGTTTAACTTGTCAGACCACCCTTTTGGATTATATCCAGTCGTTTTTTTCAAGAATTCGTTTTATAGCTCTATTGGTTACTTCAGTTTGGCCATTGGATTGAGGATGGTATGCGGTGGAAACCCTATGATATACTCCATATTTTTGCAAGGCTTTTCCCAGATGGTGATTACAAAAGTGTGTTCCCCTATCACTAATCAATGCTTTAGGTATTCCAAACCTAGAGAACAAACTTTGCAAAAATTTAAATACTACCTTGCTGTCGTTTGTTGGAGATGCTTGCGCTTCGACCCATTTTGATACGTAATCAACAGCAACTAAAATATATTTATTACCTTTAGATTCAGGAAATGGTCCCATGAAGTCTAATCCCCATATGTCGAAAACTTCACATACATGGATATAATTTTGCGGCATTTCGTTTCTTGATGTAATATTTCCGGATCGTTGACACGCATCACATCCTTTTATATAATCTTTCGCATCCTCCAACATCGTGGGCCAATAAAATCCCGCATCCAGGATCTTTCTTCTTGTGATGACTGGACCGTGATGTCCCCCTGTTGGCCCTGAATGGCAATGTGCCAATATTGCTGCGATGTCATCACCGTCTACGCATCTTCGTATAATATTGTCAGGACATAATTTAAAGGCATAAGGTTCATCCCAAATATACTCGTTAGCGCGAGTTATAAACCTTCTTTTCTCATCGGATGTTAGCCCTTTTGGAATTTCATTTGCAACAATAAAGTTTATAAAGTCGGCATACCATGGTCCATTATTATTGCTCTTAATTCCTACCATCATAAGGTGTTCGTCAGGAAAGTCATCAGCTATTTCCCTTTCGTCAAGCACCTCCATATCAGGGTTTTCAAGTCTAGATAAGTGGTCAGCAGCTAGATTCTCGGCACCCTTTTTATCTTTAATTTCAATATCGAATCCTTGGAGCAATAAAACCCACCTAATAAGCCTTGGCTTGGCATCCTGTTTATTAAACAAATACTTCAAAGCAGAATGGTCAGTGTAAACCATAGTTTTTGACAATATAAGATATGATCTAAATTTATCGAATGCAAAAACTACTGCTAAAAGTTCTTTTTCCGTGGTGGTGTAGTGTTCTTGGGCATTATTCAATGTTTTGCTAGCATAATAAATTGGCTTAAATTTCTTATCTATCTTTTGGCCAAGTACGGCTCCAACAGCATAATCACTAGCATCACACATTAGTTCAAAAGGCAGATTCCAATCAGGCGAAATTATAATGGGTGCAGAAGTTAGTTTTTCTTTAAGTATAATAAATGCCTTTTTGCAATCTTTAGAAAAATCAAACTTTGCATCCTTTAGCAACAATTGGGTCATAGGCCTAGATATTTTTGAAAAATCCTTTATGAATCTACGATAAAATCCAGCGTGCCCTAAAAAACTTCTAACGCCTTTTACGTTAGTGGGGTAAGGTAGTTTAGCAATTACATCAATTTTAGCTTTATCGACTTCTATACCTTTCCCAGAAATCTTATGTCCTAACACAATTCCCTCTCTAACCATAAAGTGACATTTTTCCCAATTAAGAACAAGGTTAGTTTTTTCACACCTAGCAAGCATTTTATCAAGTTTAAAGAGACAATCACTAAATGAGTTACCGAACACTGAAAATTCGTCCATGAAGACTTCCATAAAGTCTTCTACCATATCATGGAAGATAGCCGTCATACAACGTTGGAAAGTAGCAGGGGCGTTGCATAGTCCGAACGGCATTCTCCTATAGGCGAAGGTTCCATAAGGGCAGGTGAAAGTCGTCTTTTCTTGATCCTCGGGGGCAATTGGTATTTGGAAGAAACCTGAAAAACCATCTAAAAAACAATAATAATCATAACCTGATAGTCTTTCTAACATTTGATCAATAAATGGAAGAGGGAAGTGATCTTTTCGCGTAGCATCATTGAGTTTGCGGTAGTCGATGCAAACTCTCCATCCGGTAATAGTTCTTGAAGGGATTAGCTCATTGTCGTCATTGAGTACTACCGTCATTCCTCCTTTTTTTTGGTACAACGTGGATAGGACTGACCCACGAGCTGTCGGAAATTGGGTAGATAAGTCCGGAGTCAAGTAACTTTACGATTTCATTTTTCACCACATCTTGGACTTTTGGATTCAAACGCCTTTGAGGTTGGATAGTTGGTTTGAATTCATCCTCCATAAGGATTTTATGTATACAAAATGACGGGCTAATTCCCTTAATATCAGACATACTCCACGCTAATGCTCCTCTTCGTTTATATAGTACCTGCAAAAGAGACTCTTTTTCTTTTGGCGTTAAGTCAGATGCAATAATAACGGGTGAATTAGTATTTCCGTTTAAATAAGCATATTCCAAAGTAGAAGGAAGATCCTTAAGCACAGGTTTAACATTATCAATTTCAGTAGCACTAGCGGAATAAACCTGTTCTTTAATTATATCGCTGCTGTCATCAGATAGATGCGCCGCATCGAGGTTTTTGATGCGCCGCATCGCGTTACATACAGCAGAGTCAGCAGCAAAATTATAATCAACAGTATTCTCATCTACTTGATCTTCTATAGCAATTGCGTTTTCTAAATTTTTAAGCAGAAAAGAATCAAGCAAATTATTCTTTAACAATTTCTGAGTAAATTGATTAATCGTATCATCAGAAACATCGATGTTATAGCATTCATCGTCATCAGATTCATCTTTACTCATAGATTGTTCCATGTTAAACTCAACCTCATCTTTCCCTATGGTAAAAGTTATCTTTTTATTAAAAACATCAATTATGGCCCTAGCAGTGGCTAAAAATGGTCGTCCTAATATTATAGGAGTTCTAGAATTTTCAGGCATATCAAGGATAACGAAGTCGATAGGTAATTCAAATTTATCAACTTTTATTAATATATTTTCCGCTATTCCTAATGGGTATTGTATAGACCTATCAACTAGTTCTAAGCACATCCTAGTAGGTTTTGGTTCACCAAGACCTAATTTATCATACATAGAAGAGGGCATAAGACTTATACTAGCTCCTAGGTCGGCTAAGGCATTCTCAATATGCAAAATTTTAATTTGACAAGGAATAGTGAAACTCCCTGGATCTTTTTCTTTAGATGGAAGTTTGTTGAGCAACGCCGCTGAGCTTCTTTTCCCCATCGTTATGGTGCAAGCCTCTTCGAGTTTAGACTTGTTTGTAAGCAAGCTTTTCAGATATTTAGCATATTTCGGCATTTGCACTAGGGCTTCCATAAATGGTATGCTTAGCTGCAGCTGCTTGAGATTCTCCAGGAATTTCTTTTGATAGGCATCTTCTTTCTCTTTCCTTACCCTATGTGGGAAGGGTGGTGTTGATCGTTTAGGTTCAACAGAAGGTTCTCTTCTAATTACAGGTTCTGGATCAGTCTCTTTTGGTTGCTCTTGCTCAGGTGGTAAAGATTCAGGGGAAATTTTGTTTGTACTGTCATCCTCGGGTGTTTCTCCGATTTGAAAGGTTGACTTTCCGCCTCTAGTTGTAATTCCTTTCAGATCGTGCCTTACCAAAAGAACCTTGTTAAGCACTGTTGACAATTGGTGCACTTCAATTGCCAAACCATTGATCATATTGTTTTGTTCCTTTAGTAACAGCTCATGACTGCCTTTGAATTCAGTGATAAAGCTCCTTGCTTCATGATGTTCTTGTTCATTGGCTTGAGCGATTAGTAATGCAAACTCTTCCATAGTGAGGTTTCTTTGGGGTCTTCCGAACCAGTTTGGGAAAATATCGAACATTGTTCCTGAAAATTAAGAACAAGAAGATTTCAAAGTAAAAGCTTCCTAGTATAAGGGTAAGTCAGAATATTTTCCGTTCGGAAATTAGAAAAGAATAAAAGTTGCTGATATCTGCAAACGATGCGCCGTATCCAAAAAGTTGGATACGCCGTATCTTAATACGTTAAAATTTAATCAGACTTTATCCAGAAAATAGATACGCCGCTTTAGAATTTATGAATGCGCCGTATCGAATTAATTAATCAAAAATCAGCTTATCTAATTAAAATTAAATGCGTCGTATTAACGAAAGTTAATGCGCCGTATTTTCGTTACGTTTAAAAATAAATATCGATTTTTGATTCAGAAAGATGCGCCGTATCGACAGAGATCGATACGCCGTATCTGTTTAATAATTCGCAAACTGTTTTTAATTAAAATAATAGATACGCCGTATCTACGAAAGCAGATGCGTCGTATGGCGTTAACGTTCAGAAAATTTTTTTTTATCAAAAACAGATACGCCGTATCTGCTAAAGCAGATGCGTCGTATTACTTTATCGCTTAGAAAAATTTTCTTATTAAAAACAGATACGCCGTATCTTGGGGAAAAGATGCGTCGTATCGAATTAATTAAACGCGTTGTATTTTAAAAAAAATTAAACGCAATACGCCGTATCTGAGAGATCAGATGCGCCGTATCGTTTGATTTAGCACAGTACAACGATAGCAGAACAGAAAAATACGAAAAATAAAAACAAAAAATTAAACACACAAACAAAAAATAAAACACACAAAAATAAAAATAAAAGCAAACAATTAACACACAATACAACAAATATGCAAAATAGTACAATGATGCAATTAATCTAATAAAAAGAAAAACCTAATTAAAATACTAATTAAATTAACAGATAATAACAATTCACTCCCCGGCAGCGGCGCCAAAAACTTGATGGGCGTGTGCGTTGGAGTAAAGTTTTGGCAGTTTTAATGCCTACTCAAGTTTTAAATTTATATTTAGCCGACTTATCAATAACACACACACTTAACGAGCAGTGTACCCGGTCAGTATGAAGATAATGGTAAGTAGAGTGTCGATCACTAAGAGTGGAACGTATTATCTCGTTATTCTAATCAGTATTTTAATATCCTAACGCAAGGGGGTTTCAGCCTGAGAGACTGGCACGATTTGTTGCAATTAAATAATAAAATAAACCAATAGGCACGAATCAGCAAGTAGCACACACGTACACAGATAGATACTCGAGACAATAAGAGGGCTGTCCTTATGATTAAGTAGATTGTCACTTGTTTTATTGATAGCTTTATATGAAGTGTATGTAGTTAACCCTTTCTCGTTGGTCCTAATCTTATCGGCGAGTAAACCCTTAATGATTACTTATGTTTAAAAGTTATTCCTAAGTGATCAATTTAGTAATAACCGTGGGAGCCACATTATGTCCCGCAGTCAAATGCCCGCAAGCCACTAATAAACACAGAGGTTATCAATGCACTAATAAGTAGTAACCAAAGACATCAACATATAAACTTTAATTGATGGGAAAGCAAGTATTAAAGGGAGTGCAATCTTTCGTTGTCACATTACACAAGCCACCAATCCTGATGAATTAAAGTTTGCTAACACAATAAAACAAAACTACTTAATGAATTAAACACATGCAGCACCTTCTTACAGCTCTTGTATCTTTGATTTGGGTGTGTCTTGTGCTGCCTCCTTGACTGAATTCGTCCTTTGTTTCTCCTGTTCGGACTTAGGTTATAATAATATTGCGTACGAAATTCGTCTGGTCTTGGGGTATTTATAGTTTCTGTCTGAGGGAAGATGCGGCGCATCTAGTAAGTAGATGCGGCGCATGTACTTAACTTCGCGTGGGGTCCAAGATTATAATATTCAGGAATATTCGTACACCGCCAGAAGATGCGGCGTAACTCCATGATTAGATGCGGCGCATGTCCTCTTGTACCTTGGATCGTATCTGGTGATATCTTGATAGAGATGCGGCGCATGTCATGAGTGAGATGCGGCGCATCTGGAGCAGATTAGTCTTGATCTTCTTCATTTCAGTAGACTCTTAACTTTATGCATGTTTTGCTCCATAATTAGTCCAAAATCGCTAAGTTTCACCAAATGCTTGTTTTTACCTGAGAATTACAAAAGTAAACGATTAAGTATCAATCCTCATACATAATATAGTAAAACAAGTCAATTTAATAGGATAAATGATAGTAATAAAATGTACTTATTTGAGTTCATCAACCTACTTGCCGTTAGGTAAACTACTTTACCTATTGTGCCCCTAACCTAGTTATATCCGCGCACTCACCTTCTTCGTCTCTTGTGAGTTTCGCATTTGCAGATATGGGCGTTATTGTCAATAGACTATTACTTAAACTATGTATCTCATACATATAGTATACATAAGTTTACAGGGATACTTCATTTAGGCAAGATTACGTATGTGCAAGGAGGGGAACTTGATTCACTTATCAATGCTTAATTCAAACTTGTCACGCATGATCTTCAAGCGATCATCGAACATTTCTGGACAAGTTGAATTTGGCATGATGAGATGTGAATAGAGTTTCTGTGTTATAGTGCCTACCATGTTAGATTCTAACTACACTATTTCATGCCAAACATTACTACTAACAAAGGGTGTTTTAAGAAAGCGTACCTGTGCCTGAGGTGTTTGCTCTTAAAACTAGAAGACTAGGGTACCTTTGTTGAAAGTTAAGCATGAAAGACACGACTTGACTATATCGTCACTGGGTATGCTTGATAACACATCATACTCCTTTTGTTATACTCCAAGGTTTATTTACACTCATGTTTTCCTAGCAAAACAAATGTTCAAACATCTGGTCCCCAATATCTCATGGGTCCAAAGTTGTTAGAGTTAAACATCCTACGCATTTGTTGCATTAGTTTAGGATGTGAGAATGGAGGACACATTTCCCATGGTAAGTAACTTTGTGGTGGACGATCATTCCAAGTTACGGGAAAGTTACTTGGATGATTTTGTCTTCTAAAGTTACCTCTTGGTAGAGGAGTTCTAGACCGAGGTTTGGGAGAGTTTACCTTTCTCGGTGGAGGAGTAGTTGACCTAGTGTCACGCTTTACAAATCCATGTTCGGGAGATGACAATGGTTTGTTAAAGCCTTTGGTTTCCTCTCTACTTGGAGTAGACACTCTAGTTTTATTTACAACTACTTGACTTGGTTTAGGACTTAAGTTACTTTTCAGAATTGACCCAGTTTTGTCCTCAGCACCACACGGTACCACTAAATTTAGTGGTGCCGTCTGTATCTTTAATGGTGCCGTCACCTTCAGACATGGACTTTTCAGGCATTACAAATTTTACTTGTTTAGTACTACTTGTAGAAGCCTGATTTGGGTCAAATCCTAAACCCGAACGGTCATGTTCACTATATCTAATATTTTCAAGTATATCATTAAGCTTTTTAGTTCCTTCATCAAACCTAATGATTCTTAAAGCATTTTCTTTAAGTTTTTCATTTTCTACTTGAAGACTAATACATGACCCGCATCCTAAATCTACTTCCTTGCTTTTCTCAAGTCTCTTGACTTGATCATTTAGTTCTAAGACTTGTAGTTCTAGTTCTTTAAATTTTAATTTTAGCTTTGTGTTTCTACCTAAAATCTTAGTACTAACTACACATAGTTTGTTGTATTCGTCATGTAATTCATTATCATCTACTGACGAATTATTATCACTATAATAAGAAGAGTCGGATTGTACCTCGTTAGAAGCTTGAGCCATTAAGCACGTTTCATCGTTAGGCTTCTTCTCTTCTTCTTCACCGCTATCACTCCAAGAACCTCCTACAAAGGCTCTTTGGTTGTTGGATTTTGGTGGCTTAGGACATTCTCCTATGAAGTGATTAGGATCTCCGCATCTAAAGCATCTCCTATCACTTGTCCCTTTTCTTTCGTCATGATTTCTTTGGGATGACTTCTTCTCATCTCGAGATTGTCTAGGAAATCTACCTTTCCTCCTAAAGAACTTTCTAAAGTTCCTAACGGCTAGTGCGTACTCTTCATCTTCACTACCGGAACTCGAACATTCCTCATCACTAGACTCCTTCTTGGCTTTTAATGCTAGAGATCTAACTCTCTCGCTTTTGCCTTTGAGAATGTCGGAATCCTTCTTGATGATCATCTCGTGAACGTTCAAGTTTCCTATAAGTTCATCGAGTGACAATGCCGCCAAGTCCTTTGACTCTTCTATGGCGGTGACCTTTGCTCTCCATTTAGGATGTAGAGCTCTAAGAAACTTCCTAACATAGTTCTTACTAGAATAACCTTCATCAAGAGCTTTAAGACTAGTGATAATAGTATTAAATCTAGCAAAAGCATTATCTATTGACTCATCCTCCGAAATGGAGAATTGTTCATATTGTTGAACAAGAAGATCTATCTTGTTCTCTTTGACTTGGTTATTACCTTGGTGAGTGACTAACAAAGTTTTCCAAATGTCTTTTGCCGTATTACACATAAAAATTCTTTCAAATTCCTTTTTAGGCAAAGCATTATAAATCATCATTTTAGCCTCATTATTTTTGGCTAATTTCCTTTTAAGTTCATCACTTTGTTTATCATAAGAAACTATTTCATCCTTTTTAGTTTCCGGATTCTTTTGAATAGGTTGAAAGTCACCCTCGGTAATAACATGCCAAAGATCAATGTCTTTTGATTTCACATACGTTTCGAATCTTGTTTTCAAATAAATAAAACAATTGGTTTCGAAAAGTGGTGGTCTTTGCATAGATTGCCCTTCTAGATATTTGTCGTGTAATACCTGAAATTTAGAAAGCGTATAAATGACCAAAATACCCCTATAATTTTAGAAATTTAAGAATATATAAAATCATACAAAATACATATTATTTGTACCTAACCTAAGATAAATAAATATCCTAAGTTAACTAATAAAATTAAATGAATAAAAACTTTACTTTATAAATTAAAAATCACAAAATAAATGCTTCTGAATTCTATCCTAAAGAGGCAACATTTTTTTGTGCCTAACACTTAAAATTCGGCAAGAAAATATTGATCAAATAAGAAAAGATATGCATTACATTTAAATGGTATCATAATCCCACTAAAATAGGTCCATTCCTTTTATATTAAATCTCAAATATTCGGTTCCCTCACCCATATATATACCGATGTTTTATTTTCTTTCAAAACCCTAAAACTCCTACTCTAAAAACTCGATCTGCTGCCTCTTTCTTTTTCTCTTCTGCTCGATCAAAAACCCAGCAGCAACAAGGAGTTCTTTAGTGCTTCTTTGGTGCTTCTTTGGTGGTTCCATCATGGTACTACAGCAGTTTGAGGTGGTGATCCTATTCGTGGTGATTAAGGGTTTGTTGCTAGTCGACTGGGTGTGGTCTTTGGTTCCTTTTGTCTCGCTGAAACTGCCTCAAGGTACCATCATTCTCATGTTTCTTTAAATCAAATCGACACAAACATATGTGTATAATCTGAAGTTAAACGATAGTTAAACCAGAATCAAAATATGCTAACATGAAATCATAAAACGCATGCGTCAATCTTGTTCTGTTTTGGGTCCTTCGTATAGGTTGTTACATACGTCTCTATGGTGCGTATAAAAAAAAATAATGATAAAAGGAATAAGGTGTGCGATGTATGTGTGCCTTGCGATATCATGTTACTCATTAATCTTTGAGTCTTGCTTAGTGTCGATATACCCAAGGGTTTCGCGAACTGAATCTATCTCATTAATATTTTTCTGGTCTCGCTAGGGCTGTTATACGAGGAGTCTATGGTTTTTGGTTATGATTTTACATGCGTGGGTGATGTCGAGTTAGGTCTAAAAATCTATACATGCCTGTGTATATAAGTTGGGGTAAAAGAATGGGGACTGTAGTGTATTGTAGTCTCTTTTAGATTTGTGGTCTTCCTATTTAGTGTGTGTGTGTGTCTCGCTTGTGTGCTCTTTATTCGAATCGGTTTCGGTCTCAGTCTCATTTATACCTGCTGGGTCTCGCATGCTTCGATTATGTCTGGTGTCCTTGGCATGTGTATGCATGTGTTTGAGGTCGATGCTATAACATATGTACATGGAGGTAATCACTCGTGAACCATGAATTATATCTCTGGTTACAACATATGACACCTTAAATCTAAATGTAATACGATGCGCTATAGCAGTCAAGTAAGATTCTGTCATGTAGTCATATAATATTTAAATTGAATGGTTCTATGATATACAATATAATACGCTACAGCAGTTAAGTAATTTTGGTCGTACAGTCATATGAACAAGAAGTTAAGAGCCACATGAATTGATTACTTAAGAATGATAGAACTTGCATGAGTTTAACTGTTAGATAATTAATTAAGTTTTTTTTTTAGATCTTGAGTATAATTAAAAGACATTCTAAAAGACGTAGTCACTTGTAGTGTTCCAAAGTGGTGTTGAACTTTTTGTTTAAAATAAAGCTTCAAATAAGTTCATATGCATGCATGTAAACGAAATTTAACATAATTAACCCTAAACTATTATATTGGTCATTTTAACCCTTAAATTTTATTAATTGTCGATTATAACCTTAAAGTATTAAATTGCTAATTCGGGAAACCTGCTAAAAATAAAAAGTTACTAAAAATGGAAAGCCGACTTAAAAGAGAAATCTGAATTGAATAAGGTATTGATAATAAGACAATCATGAATGCGTGTAGATTCACTGAAGATGGAGTTTGCTTCCGGTCTTTATGTTCTAGTTGTATTTTCACTTGCGGTATAAGGTACAGATATTCTGCCCTTCTTGTAAGGAGCCTTCGTTTCTCTTGATCTCTTGTTTTGATTCGTTTAGGATTTCCCCAAGCCATTGCTATGTTCCCTTGTATTGTGAACCCTTGTTTTGAATCTTTTGCTTTGAACCCTTGCCTTGACCTTTTGTCTTGAACCTTGCCTTGAACCCTGCTATGAACCTTGATATGAACCTTGCCATACACCTTGCCTTGAACCTTGATATACTTGAGATTTTAGCGGGATGAGAAAACCTTTTTAATTATTTATGAAAATGTTTTAAGAAAATCATTTTTACAACTATCTTATTGAAGACTATTTTAAAGACTATTTTATGAAAACCATTTTAAAAGACTATTTTTATGAAAAGCCATTTTAAAAGATTATTTTATGGAAACTATTTTAAAAAGGATTGTTTTCAAATGAACTTTTAGATTGAACCTTTACTATGAACATTTGCTACGATCTCTTGTCTTGACCATTTGACTTGAACCTTGATACATTGATATAAACCCTTTGATATATGACTTGACTTGAACCCATTGATAGAACTTGAACTTGAACTTGAAACATGAAACTTGAAACCTGATACTTGAACCACTTGATACTTGAACTTGACTTGATACTTGATACTTGACCCTTGACCCACAGTTTGAGATTACGAGCCATACTAGGCATGAGGGTTTCATGTCCTTGTCATTGATGCACCGATGACTTGACTTTTGGGTAGGAAAGTGATTACCTATCCCGTCCCTGCCATGACTTGATACTTGACTTGCGCGTAGATGAAGACATTGTGGCAGCCTACAGGGGCACATGGATGCATCCTAGATTTGTACTTGACTTGACTTGACTTGATTACTTGAATTTTTTAGTGACATGATGGGTGTGTGCGATACACGTTATTCACTCTTGGGAGCTGATGACTCCAACCCTTGGAGGTATCCCCTCATATTTTACTTGGCATACCGAGGTCACCCCTCCGTATACATGTATACTTGTTTACTTGACTTGATTTGATATGTTCTGGGTTCGTAGTGGATTTATGTTTCTGTTACCCTATGACATGATATTTGACTCGACTTGAATTGAACTTGGGCTGGTGGTGGGTTACGGTTTACTTTACACCTACCTATTGTAAACATTTCTTGATAACCTTTTCATTTTCCTTCCTACTCTTGTTACACCTTGTATTATTCCATTTACTTCACTATTCCTTTACTACTGCTTTGTATCGTTATATCTGTTCACTGAGCTTTCGTAGCTCAGCCGCATTTCTTTTCCTGCGGCAGGTTTTAGTTGGAAGCTGGGTATGAGTAGAGAGTACTTGGATTTAGAAGACCTTAATAGCTATTGAGGATGATTAGAAGTAGTTATAGTTAGATTTGAAATTATTGTATTATAACCTTGTAGTTTCAGAATATCCTTTGTAACCATTGAATTTCTATTGTATTATTTATGTCTCATGCTTGTGTTTGTTCTGATATGAAACCATTGTTGTGACACCTTTGCCCTTGTCGGGTTGGGGTGTTACATGTCGGAATCCATTGATCGGTTCAAGCTTTAAAATACAATATACTTTAAAAACTTGACTGACGTGGCTTCTGATACCAATTGTGGGAAACTAGAAGGGGGGTTGAATAGTTTACCGGTTTAAAAACTTCTTTTAAAAATCTTGTTTTAAAAGTATGCTATTGGAAACTTTGATTCGAACTCTATGTGTAATCAAACAACACCAATATGAACTACAAGCTAAGCTACGTAATAATAACAAATAAAAGTAAAGAGTAGAGTTGGAAAGATCAAACCGAGACAGAGGATTTATAGTGGTTCGGCTATGAAGCACTTCTTCGCCCTACTCCACTCCCCGAGTACCACACTCGAGAGTTTCAAACACTATATCAACAGCCTCCCTTCAGGCGGAGAAAACCGTACACGTCGCTTATCCTATTTTCGACACTAAGCTAGATGTCGAGTGCTAATCTTAGCTAGCACCAATCTACCAAGGTCCACGTGACCAAACACACAAGCCCAATGGCTTCAAGAGATCACCAAGATCTCAACACGATCACAATGATCAACACTCACTTCACTCTACTCAACTAACACTAACCTAATGACCCTTGATCTTCTTGATCAATCACACAAGCCCAATGGCTTCAAGAGATGTTCAGTATCTCTATAGATCACACTTGATCTTCACTCTCACTGACAAAAAGGAAATATACTTGATGTATGCTAAGATACAACAAGGTTGTAACAAGTGTTACAAAAACCTATCAACTACAACTCTAGTATCTTCTTGATTACTTGAGTTCTTCTCTTGCTAATGAAGAGAGATGACAACACCTTGTATCAACTTGGATACTTGTGTTCTTCTCTTGCTAGTGAAGAGGTATGAAGAGGATCACTTGAAGGATGATTGGATCACTCTTGAAACAAAGAAAAACTAATCTAAATGACCCTAAGAAGTGAAAGGTGTGAGAGGATTTGACTAAGCGATTTTTCTGTGTGTGAAGGGTGCCTAAAACTGTGAAAGAGGTGGGTATTTATAGGCAAAGAAAATCTGAACGTTACAATTCAAAATGGTACGGACGGCTCCACTAAATGACCCACGGCCCCGTTAAATTTAACGGTACCGTGGAGCCGTGGTAGACTAGGACGCTCCAAATTTTGTCTTTTCTGGTGAAAACTTATTTGGGGAAGGTTGGAGCTGATTTTGGGGGGAAAAATAGCTGTTGTGATTTTCAAACTTATTTTTCCATTAAAACATTTCTTAATATTTCAAAAATAATTTGTCATGTGTAGTTTTGAAAAAATGTTTTGTCCCATTTAAAATGTGAATTTTCAAAACATGAATTCACTTCTTTGATCACTAGTTAAAGTTGTAACTTTGTTCAAGAGTGATTTGCGTAGAAACGGGATCTTCCGATTAAAAGCTTGTTAACGTTAATTTTAACGTAACGTGAGTTCACATTTTGTCATCCTCAAAACGTGAAGTAATCGAAAGATATAAATAACGTTTTTAGAACATTATTTGCATCAACAATAATAAGATCCTCCAATGATTTAAGTTCCCTAGAAGCATTTCAGTTCCGTGTTTATTTTTCGTATGATCGATGATGGCTTTGTTTTGGGAATTTTGGCGAATTGTGGAAGATCTGATGCTTATGGACGGCGTACCTTACTTCTGCTAAGCAATCTAGAATTCCGATACTCTTGCGGGTAGTTTTGTTTTCCCTCTTGACTATGACATTTGATTTGGTTGACCTCTGACACTGTAGAAGTACTAGGTGGATTAAGATAGGTTGTTTTGCTCATGACTCGAGATAAAGTATGATTATCATGAAGGCATATTTATGTGGTGCTAGTATTATGACGCCTGATCAACGTGATAATACTTACACCATATAACGTGCACTCATTGTGGCCATAGGATATCTTGAGGAGTACCTAAGAAGTTTAGAATTTGATCTCCGTTGGATTATCCGTGATTAGCGAGACTTTAGGTTCATTCTACCTATGCGTATACTCTGCCTTCGTTCATTAGATATCTGGATGAGTTTGGACTCTCGTTTTTCATTCTGTTGACCTCAATTATAAATCTTGAGCTCTTTACTGTTGATACAGTTAATTTGATTTGAAAATTTTGTTCGTATTCCATATGAGCTTTCAGAAGATTCACCTATCATCCATTTTATGTTGCATGGACCTTTTGATCAGAATCAACCTAATTTGTCTCCTTCTGAGGAATTTGAACCCACCTTGTTTTGATTGAGTCATGAGAAACTATTTGGTCTGAAGATCTTTTTTGGAAGAACCTCCCCGGGCATGAGAATGTTTGTGACGATCTTTTGCGACTTGCTACGACTTCGTCTAACTTTGTGACTTCAAATTTCGAGGACGAAAATTTTCTTTTAGAGGGGAAGAAGTTGTAATACCCAAAATTTCAAAACATGCAAAATTACCAAAATACCCTTGTAACTTAAAAATTCAATTAATGATTAAATAAAAACATCAAATAAATCACAAACTCTTGGAAATTAGCAACATATGAAGTACGATAATTTTTGCTTGAACATTTTAATATTCTAAATGTCTTAAAAATACTTGTCACACCATAAAATAATACCTTGGGCTGAATACTTATATATATATATATATGTATTTATTTCTTGTTAAATGATTAAAAACAAATAAATAAGGGATAAGTACTACAATTAAAAAGGAAACCTTGACAAAATCAGTAAATTGATCTCATCACAATCAATTGGGCCAAAATCCATGCCCTCCCCTCCTCCATTTACACAGTTTCATCAATTGTTTCCTTATTATTCATTCTAAAAACCCTAAAACACAAACAAAAACTCCCAATCGGCCACCATAATTTTCCACGACCTCTTATCATTTTTCCTGGATACCTTGGTGTTAAAAGAAGTCTATAAAAATAGGAGTTAGAATATTGAAAGCTTGGATTGCTTGGTTTTGATTTTTGTTCGAGTTCCATTCTTGCCGAGAGGTATGAAATTCCCACACCTCATCCGACCATTCTAAAGGCTATCTGGTATTTTTATAACACTTCTTACAT